>JADRCH010000036.1:7823808-7896247 GCA_019843965.1 Rhynchomys soricoides | reverse complement strand
GTGTGTGTGTGTGTGTGTGTGTGTGTGTGTGTGTGTGTGTTGTTTGGATTTGGAATTCCTAGATCTCAAAAAGATCAGCCTGTTATTACTGTCTCCGCTGCCCCTCAAGAATTAATCTAAGAGGTGGAGACATTTTCTTAAAATGGCTTATAACCAGAAACACCCTTTTGTTTTCAGGGAAGGGAAGGGGTGCACATATTATATCCTGTCATGATGATGGATAAGATTGTTAGCCAGTTACATCCTTGGGTTTTCGAGTGACTTATAGAAAGTCAGTTTGGTGACATTGGGAGGCTGCTGGGGAATGACTTGCTTGTGGAAGATTAGATCTCCAGCTGGAAGAAGTTCTGGATAAAGTGAGCCTTGGGCCGCTGGGTCCCTAATTCCCCGGTAGGCTGCCTTTGGAAACACTGCTGTATTACCTTCCTTCAACATGCTACAGGCCCTTTAATCTCTGGATTGCATTGTTTCACCACTAAGCAAGGCTCCTCCAAACCCAGGATTAAATTAGGAGAAATCCCCCTGCTGCTTCTATTGAATTGAGTTAATATAATGAGTTTATTGTTAAATTAAACAAAATGAAACTTGCCATGTGGAAGAAATATGGCTGACATCACAGTGGGATGCTGTCCCCCCCCCCCCCCCCCCTCCTCTTCCTACCTTGCTTCTGAACTGCTCAGAGGTGGCTCATTGGCTCTGATGTTCCAAGTCCCACATTCTGACTCTGTATCCCGAGGGAGATGAGAGCTGACAGGGCCAGCACTTCAAGCAAAAAGCAAACATGAGCTGTTCTTGGTGGTGCAATACAGTGAGTCTATTTTGAGCACTTTGCCTTCAAAGAGGCTGATCTGTTAACACATGGGCAGGTATCTATTTCCCTCCCCTGGGAGGGAGGGGGGATGCTACAGGACACTTCCGCACTGAATGAGTTAACTCCATTGCAAGCTAAGTCAATGTAGCACAATGGCAACTTCCTTCTTCTGACTCTAAGATATCAGACCCAAATGCTTTGTCAGCCTCTTGCAGCCTAAGTCTTACACAGCCAGGAAGTGGATCATTATTGGCATGCTGTTTCCAAAACGGAAGCTGCACTCCAAGTTGACTTATTAAGATTTTTCTAGAACATAGTCTTCCCCTTCCCTTGGCTCAGTATTCAGTTTCCAAAGTACTGTTTTCTCTTTTGTTTTACACAATGCCTGAGCATTGATCATCATTGATCCAGCATTGATAGACAAAGGGATTTCATTTGGTGACCCACAAGCCAGAGTCAGGTGTTGGGTGAACCTTCTAGAAAGCACTGCATAAGGCTTTTGTCTGTATGGAAAGGCAAGATACAGCACACCAGCAACTCATGTGATACTTTAAGTTTCTCCACTAGGAAAGGTCTTGTTTTGGTTTTGGTATTTTGTTGTTGATGTTGTTCCTTCAAATAATTATCTTAAGCTCAGAAGCCATCTGATACAAGCTTCAAACTACAGATGAGGAAATGGAGGTTAAAGACAGTGAGATGTTTATATGGTCAATGATGGACCATCTCTCCAGGCCTCCTAAGTCCCTGGTTGCCAGAGGTCCATGTGACTTTCTTCTCTTCCATCTCGTGTCCCCAAACCTCTCATAAGAGCTCGGTGACATATTTAGAAGCAGTACCACATGGACTTTGCCTTTCCTTCTCTGTCTTCTGACCGGCCACTGTTTACCCAACTATCTCCACCAGATCTGTCATCAGTCAGCAAGTTGTCCGTTCCTTTTCTACGTCATCCCCCACTTTGCCCCCTCAGAGCATAGTGCCTGCCATTGTCTGTTCCACTTAGCCCCAACATGTTTACCTTTGAGCTGAGATCTGGAACATTCTTTGATGTCAACAGCCTTGTCTTATCTTGACTTTGTTTCCTTTCTGGGATATTCTCTTGGGTATGATATCAATCCCTGTATTAGTGTGTCATTAATATTTCTTGACTAGTCTCCTAAGACAGCCTGTGCCTATACTTTGAAGTGTGTATATTTAATGCCTCAGAATGCCCAGTTAAACCTACGTAAAGCTGTGTAAGCCACAGGGTAAGCAGTTGAAGAGGTGATTGGGTAATACAAACATTTCCATTTAGTGAGAGGAACATGTTTCCAGTTCTTGTCACCACCATCAAGTAATTCTAACCATCAGATGTGGTTTTTAGAAAGGTTTTCTTCTTTAGTTAATAATTTCTTGGGGGAAAAAAAAACTAATGCTAAGTATAAACCATCATTTTACATCTGTTAAGTGATTTGAACTGTAAGTTGTTAACATTAAAAAAAAAAAAAAAAGTTTGCCTTTCCAGCTGTTGATCCTCTCTAAAGAGCTGCGGTTGGCATGTAGGACTTCCCTCTGGCAGGCTCCCGGAAGTTCTGTATGCAGGATGCCTCTGTGTCTCTCGCAGGCTCCCGGAAGTTCTGTTTTGATGCCTTCCGGGGGGGGGGGGGCAGGGTAAGATTTTGTAAGTAATTCAGCTGGTTTTGTTTTCTTTTAACATACAAAGTCTGGCTATAATTTACCTCCAGAACATGCTTTACGTGGTTGTGTTGTCCTCTGTACTACGAAGGTAGGGGCTACTTTGAAGCTGGAAGGAAGAAGCAGGACTCCCCCACCCATCCCAGGAGCGTAAAAACCCCCTTCCCTTCTTGCCCACATGCCCACTAGCCCTCGGCCCTCGCAGACAGATGGGCAGGAAGTCTTGAGACTGCCGCAGGGACCTGGCTGGCTCAAGCTCCAGCATATAAGTGGGAGAAGAAAGAAAGCATATACATACAGCCTACTTTTTAGCTTTCACTGTGTGAACACTGCCTTTGTGCTATATACATGTAGTTCCTGAGCCTCTAAGAAGGACTACCATTCATCCATGCAAACTATGAGGGGGTGGCACTCAGGTGTGTGTGGGACAGAATCTCTAAAAGTGTGAACTGCCTGTGGGAGAACATGACTTGGTGGCAGTGTGCTCCCCTGTTTATTTGAGAACCCTGTCTTCACACAGGCTCTGGGAACCCTCACAGAGTGTTCTAGTAGAGCCCTGTACGCTGTGAGAATAATTTTTCCATCAAACAGTAAGAGGTTTTAATTGCTCAGCAGCCCATTTCTCAATTTAAATTATTTTTCATACCAGGGGTCTGTAGAAGATTTAATTTGAAAGAGAATTCTACTGCTTAAGAAAGCATCTTCTTGGTAGCCACCACATGGTGACTTTGAATCTTTTGTCTAGCTCCAGGAGACTGTAAATAACTATAGCAGAATCCAGTGTGGCTGGTTATCACATTGAGTCCCCCAACCCCCCAAAAATCAGCTCAGGTTTATTATCCACAGCCTGCCAAAGAATTGTCCTCCCCATAGACTGGGGACAGTGACAGCTCCAAACTGGCCATTCTTTCTCTGAGGTGCCCACTGTGCTTCCTTACCTCCTAGTTTTCTCACTGAAGGATGAGCTTCGCTTCACCATACTCATCCCCCAGTGTGTCCAGGGCTCACCAGTGTGAGCAGAGGCTCTGTGTAGACAGGAACAAGCTCAGAGAGAAGAATAGGGTCTACCAAAGGCTCTGAAACATCTTGGCCTCGTATGCTGGAGGAATGTAGATGGGGGAACTTAGCCTAGAAGAAACCCACAAAGCCATGCAAACCAACTTCTAGGTCTAACCTCTCCTATAAGATTCTAAGAGACCATCTGAGCAACAACCAACAGATCTCATTAATTCTGTATATATGCAGTGAGTTCCCATCTTTGGTGTGGCTGTTGGGGACAAACCATCACACCAGCATCTGCACGCGCGCATGCGTGCACACACACACACACCAATCTTCATTATTTCCATCCAAAGGTACACTGACTGCATACACAAGAATATGATCTTCAGTTAAGCAGGCAAAGTAGTTTCAGTGGTATTTTGGCTCCTTTTACCTTTTCTCTGGCATTTCTCAAAGTTATAGAGGAGAGGGTAATTCATCCAATGAAGCAAACATTAAGCTCCAAATGACAGGAAGTGTGATTTTTGCTAATAAAAATGTCCCTCAGTGTCTTCCATTTCAGTTATGGAAGGCTGGATAACAGGAACTATGAATCTGGTCTTGTTAAATGCAAGCTATTATGCAGAACTTACCTCTAAGTGTATTTTAAGAAGATAAACATTCAGTGCTCAAGTCTAGCACTGGATTATCTTGTTTTTAAATACATATTTATTTGAGTAGCAATGACTCCTGGAAAAATATCTTTTTTTGGAGATGATTTTAATCTTAATAAAGGTATTGCTTTCTAGAAGCTGGTGAAAGTTATAACTGTCATATTTGCTTTAATACTTTTAGTAGATGGTGCCATTTAAATAAATAAAACATATACATACATGAGAGAGAGAGAGAGAAAGAGAGAGAGAGAGAGAGAGAGAAGAGGGATGGGAGAGATCTTGAAGATTCATGTCTGGCATACAAAAACAGTAGATATCTGTCAATAAACTATTTCCCTTTTCTGAACATCATTAAGAAAGCATTTGTTTCACTGTTATGTGTATATATGTGTCTGAGTGTACTTACATGGAAAATAAGTAGCCTGCAGAGGTCAGAAGGGCATAGGATCCCCTAGAACTGGAGTCACGGAAAGTTGTGAGCTACACTGTGGGTGCTGGGATCTGAACCTGGGTCCTCCAACAGAGAAGGAAGCACAGTTATTAACTGCTGAGTCTTCTTCAGCCCCTGAACCTTTTTTTTTCTTACTATAGATCTAAGGGGCTAGGGAAATATCTTAGCTAATAAAGGGCTTGCTTCTCAAAAACACAAAGACTTGCATTGATAATTGATATATAAGACATATATATATATATATATATATATATATATATATATATATATGTCTTATATATGCATACTAGTCTGTGGTATAATCCCAGTGCTATATGGGTAGAGATGGGTGGGTCCTATGAACTTACTAGCCAGTCAGTCTAACCTAACTAGCAAACTCCAAGCCAATGAGAGACCCTTTCTCAAAAACAAGGGGCATGGAACCTGAGGGACAACAAAGTTGATTCCCACCCCCAGGAGTAGACCCCATAATTCAAAGCTTGTTCACTTCCAAATTTCTCTCATTCTCTTCCTATTTGAAATAATTGAACTCATGTCACACAAGTAAGTGTAGTCAAAGATACCAACATGTTGCCCCCACTTCTGGGCACTCAACTAACTCTTTAAATCAAGATCATTGAGGACAACTGCTTCACACTGCCAGCTTACTTTTACATTAGAAGAAAAATTAATTGGCCTGGGAGATAGCTCCACTGTTGAAGTGCTCGCCTTGCAAACCTGAGGACCTGAGTTCAATCCCCGGCACTCACACTAAAAGCAGCGCATTGGGAGCAGAGACAATTGCTAGGGCCCAGTGGCCAGCCAGCCTAGTCTACTTGGTAAGTTCCAGTCTAAAATGATAGCATGTCTCAGAAATAAACGAGGTGGGCAGTGTCTAGTGGAATAACACTAGAGATTGTCCTCTGCCCCCCATAACTACACTGTACACCTGCACACACACCACATGAGCACATGCAAGAACTATAATCTAATAATTCGTTGTATTGCTTCCTCCTCTCCGATTTCCCCCTTTTGAATGTACCCTGTATTTTGTCAGCCCCTAAAGCTATTTATGGATAGTTTAGAATTACTTTTAAATCATTCGAAAGTATCTTTTCTGTAAGGCATCTGATACAGCAACAGAAGGTGTGTGTCTCCTGTGTGTTTTCAAAGTAGCTGCCTCCAGGACTAGGCTGCTGCAGACTTCAGTGTTGCTGGAATCTAAGCCCTTAAATTCTCAAACCTTTGTGCAGGTATGATTAAGATCCCAATAAATATACCGATGAGATATTAAGTGTGCAGTGCAATGAGTTTGCAATGAGTGTAGATAACTGTCTGCATCTGCGTAAGCCCTAAATTAAGCAAGAGACAGAATGCTTCAACCCTCTGGGTGCTCTTCCCTGCAGAGGGCTCCCTTTGATATCTCTGTGCCTCGTGTTGGTTCTCTTTATTTCATTATCAAATGTTGAAAAGGGCAAAATGTAGTAAGTAGGGAAATTGCTCTTCACTTTGAACTTGGCTCCAAGTATTGATTGCTTTCCTTAGACTGAATGGCCAGAAGTACACTCTTCTTCACTGTGGGGACATGATTCTGTGTCAGTTGATAGATATGGCATGTTCTTGGATGTTAGGACTTACCCAGAAGGCTTCTTTGTCTTGTGAGGAAGCCCCCAAGTATGTGAGAAGTACACATCCAGGCTATGTAGGAGAACTTGAACTGGACCATGAGACCTGAGAGGCTGACACTGAGGAGCAGGGTCCTGGTACCATAGACTTCTGACCCAGTGGGGGAAAGAAAACCCCAGCAGTCAAAGCAAAGAGGCTTGTCAGTGGGTGGATGAGGAAGGAGGAAATAGCCACAGAAGGTCCCTTCTCAAAGGTCACTTCTATCATAGCAGGGTCAAAAGATAGAGAATCTTGGCAAGATTATCACCAGGAGACTCTACGTAGTCCAGACAAACCAAGCAAACTCAACTCCCATACTGGAAGCAGCACATATTACACACCCCCACCCGCATCCCCCTCCACACAAGTACCCGCCTCTGTCCCTGGACTGCTAACAACCAGCTCAAATTGGCTGATTTCCCCACGTTTGTCATGGAGCCAGCTGCACTGCCTCAGCTGAGCATCTGTAGAAAGGAAAGCAAAGAACCAAGGGAAAAAAAAAGACACTTTCAAGTCATTATTCTTCATTTCCCTATTCTCTGCCCCGCCCCTCGCAGGCTCCACTGCCGTGCCTCTTTCTTCATCGTGTTCTTTATTTAAAAACTCTTTTTATAACAATCTTTCCCTTTATGTGGCGAGAGCCCCTGGCATCCTTCCAGTGACCTGTCTGCAGAGAGACACTCCTCCCTCCTAATTAGGCCTTTCTTACCCCACTTCCGCCCTTCCTTCTCCTTCTCTCCCTTTTAAAGCTTCTGGTCCTTGATACTCTGAAGGCCGGGAGGAATAACCACACTTTCTAAAATGAAGGGTCCTCAAAAAGGTAATGGAGTTGGCTTCTTCAGGGAGCCCTGAAATTCCCTCAGACCTATGATTCCAATGGACCAGTGCACCTAGTGATGCCAAAGTAAGATGTGTAGTGATGTCTTTATCTCAGTCACAGACTCAGATGCAGTACATACTGGGCAACCTCTCTCCTATTCCTTGACCACTTCATGTGTAGATCCTTGGTATATGTAAGCCATCATTTCTGGGCTATCTACCTGTAGGTTTGGGGGCAAGAGGATTAGGATTCTGTGCTGTTGCCTGGTACCCTTGAGATTTTGGAAGGAGCTAGAATCTAAGGGCAAGAGAGCCAGGGATGGAAACAAGACAGGAAGATGGACCTAGACATCATCCTCCTGAGGCTTGTGAACCAGTTGTCATAAAGAGAATAGTGCTTGATGCTTGAGAAAGGAGATGTGGATCTGACATCAAATCTGTCAAATCTGTGGATTTGACATCATCCATCTTCTATGGTTTACGTAGCTCAGTCAGTATTAGCTACTTTTCCTACTACTATGACAACGTATCTAACGAAAGCCACTTAAGGAAGTAAGAGTTTATTTAGGTGCTCAGGTTGAGGGTGCAGTCCATCCATCACAGCTAGAAGTCATGGCTTCTGCCACCTCGCCCAGAAAATCCCTCACAGGGTATGCTCTCAGGCATCTCTTGAGTGACTCTTCGTCCAGTCAAACTGATAATCAATATTAACCTCTGTCTTAGTCAGGGTTTCTATTGCTGCACAAACATCATGACCAAGATGCAAGTTGGGGAGGAAAGGGTTTATTGAGCTTACACTTCCATGTTGCTGTTCATCACCAGAGGAAGTCAAGACTGGGACTCAAGCAGGAGCTGATGCAGAGGCCATGGAGGGATGTAACTTACTGGGTTGCTTGCCTCTCCTGGCTTGCTCATTTTGCTTTCTTATAGAGCACAAGACTACCATCCCACAGATGGTACCACCCACAAGGGGCCCTCCCCCTTGATCACTAATTGAGAAAATGCCTTACCGCTGGATCTCATGGAGGCATTTTCTCAACTGAAATGCCTTTCTCTGTGATAACTCCAGCTTGTGTCAAGTTGACACAAAACCAGCCAGTACAACCTCCATGAGTACCCCATGCACCCCTCACACTCACATGTAATTTCCAGCTTAACAGTGTTGGGAGGTGGGTCCTTTAAATGGTCATGACTAGATTAATATCATCATTGCAGTTATGGATTTCTGACAACAGGAGAGCTCAGGTTTTCTTCCACTACTTCTCTTAGCCTTTGTATTCAGACTTGGTACAGTAAGACATCTACCATGGGAAAGATCAAGAAGGTCCATTCTAGGCATCAGCTTTCGTAGCAGTGAGCCACCTTAACTAATGTTTATAAATGACCCCTTCAGTGAGGTTCTGTAATAATGCATAAACCAATGATGTCGCTATTCCTTTGAAGAGAGTCTCTACTGGACATGATGGTCCTTGCCTGTAATCTTAGCACTCAGGAAGCAGAGGCGGGAGGTCTTTCAGTGATCGCCCTACATTCTATAAGCTAAAGGCCTGAGCCAAAAGCACTGTGGTCATGGAAGTCTTCAGAACACGAGAAGAACTGATGGCTTTTGGACCTTCTCTATCAAGGCCCGCACAGCTCAGTCCTGCTGCTTTGCTTGGATCCTGCCAATGCTGCCTGAGTCATATAGTGACCTTGAGTGACCTCTAAGGAAGCTCTTGGAAATAAGCTTGTTTGTTCAGACCAGACTTAGACAAACACTGGGTTTCCTTTTGCCATCAGACTGTCTTCTCGATTGACTTCAGTGTTTCCAACTGACCCTACAGAGCTTATGTCAGTTGAAGATGACAAGGCTGTGCTTTCCCTTTCATGGGTTTTAGCTATTTTATTTGTTATTGTGCATGTGTAGGTGGATGGTAGTGATATCCGTCTGATGTACCTAAAGAGGCCAGAGCAGGGTGCTTGGCATCAGTCTCTATTGCTCTCCCCTTACTGCCTTGAGACATGATCTCTCCTTGAAGCAGAAGCCTGCAGCTTCCTCTAGCCTTGCTGGCCACTGAGCTCTTAGGGTCTACTCATCTCTGCCCACTATTGTTTGGATTACAGATGCATTATGGCCGTGTGTGGTGGACAGCAAGGTGAGCTAGATGAATTTTATTCAGGAGTTCTGACCTGTCTGTGCACTTGATTTTTTAAATGTATTTTTCTAAGATTTATTTTTATTTGAAATCATTTGTGCTTGTATATGTGAGCACAGATGTCTCAAAGGCCAGAAGAGGGTGCTGAAACTGGAGTAACAAGCAGTTGTGAGCCACCTGATGTGGGTACTGGGAACTGAACTCGGGTCCTCCATGAGAAGAACAGCAAGAGCCCTTAACTGCTGAGCCATCTCTCTAGCCCCATCTCTGTCCTTCTACACAACTGAAGTTATCTCAAGATAGAAACCATTTTCTTTTTCCTCTCTAACTTATATGGATATCTCTTAGCAGTTCTGTAACATCTCCGTTTGTTTTCTATAGAGATATTTTATTGAAATGCCAGGCTTTCAGAGAGCAGCCAGATGAATTACAAGCATGTGTCCCACATCCAGTCCAACACTGGAGGGGCCAACACTGCTGCAGCAGTTTTAAATCTGTCACAGGCAAGTGGAATCCTTCTCCATATGTGTATAATGAGTTTTGCCTACACACTCATAGGTACAGTACCCTGCACAGCGGCTCTTCACCCTGCCACTGACTGACATGGATTATTGGCAGAGGGAGAGGTCAAGATTAAGGTGGAAGTATTAGAAAAAGTTGCCAAAGCCAGGTGCTCTGGGTATCTGGATTGTTCTGGAAGGTTGTGTTATCGTCTCCGGTTTGAAGTTGGGTCTGCAGATTTGATCTGTGGAAGTCTATGAGCTGAGATTGCCACAACATCATTTCAACTACTACAGAGTTTTCTTCCTTTCTTTTTCCCTCCAGGCAAATGCTTGCAGATGGTTGACCAATTTGTTGTGGGATTAGTGGGTTTGGATTAAACCTTCTGCTGAGGCTGTGATTTATGTGCATTTGACGCTGTTAACTTTATTTCTCTTTTTCCATCTGGCAGTGCCTTGTTTCTTCATGTGGGGTTGTGCATTATGTTAAAGCATAGGTCTTCAAGCTGGAAGTGCTCTGGTGTCTTCTTCCTGGAAGCTGAGATGCTAACAGCTCTGAGTAGCAAAAATCCTGAGCATTTAAACTAAAATCTCAAAGGTTCTGTTCCCTTCACTGTAGTTCCATTCTTAGCCAGAAGCATGCACGGCTCCTCAGAGCCTCATGTCTCCATGCTTTCCTTTCATCTCCTATACCCCAAACTCAGCCCATCTCTGTCCCATTGGCTCCTAGTTTGGAACTCTGTTGTTTATTGCTAAAGTTGCATTTAAAGCACAATTTAAAAAATTGTGTGTATGCAATGCGTGTATGTCTATGCGTAGGTATGTGCACATGAGTGAAGTACCTGGTGAGGCCAGAAGAGGGCATCAGAGTCTCTGAAGCTGGAGTAACAGTAACTTGTGAGCTACCATACACATTCTGGGAGTTGAAATCTGGTCCTTTACAAGAACAGCAAGTGCTCAAGGCCACAGAGCCGTCTCTCTAGTCCCTACTTACAATAGTTCTAGATTGACTTTGTTCACTTAACGCTATGTTACATCTGCTTTTCCTAAGGCCATAAAACTTGACTTTATTTACTTACAGTAATTGTTTTCAATGTTTTATTTGTTAGACATTTAGGCTGTGACTGGTGGCTTTTGCTTGTCTGTTTTTATACCATTTTAAATGACATTTTATGTTTTTAAAACTTTACCATCCTGTTATTCCATTTTTTCATCATTAGGGCCATTTTTTTTACCAAGAAAAATTCTTATGTGCGATGCTAGTATGTTACAAATCTCTTAAAGTTTTTAGGACTTTGAATATGTATGCCTTGTCAGTGTAAATCGTGTGCATCTAAAATGGCCTAGAAACTTCCTCCTTTGTCTTCTGTAATCTTGTGCCTATAACATCCACAAACATTCAAACAGAGGTGATGGGACACCGCTTAGCTGGTGGACTACTTGCTGAGTAAGCTGGAAGCCCTGGAGTCAGGCCTATAATCCTAGCACTCAGGAGGTAGGGTGGAAGGACTAAGTTCAAGGTCCTTGACCTCTACTCCATTGCAAGTGTGAGGTCATTTGGGGCTACATGAAACTGTGGCCTTCCCAAAAGAAGGAAGGGAAAGTCTCTTACTGATGTGGAAGGGAAAGGAAAAATTAAAGAAAACCCACAAATTCTTCCACCCAGACTGCAGGATTTTAAGCAAATCCCACTTTCTTTGTTCTGTCTGTGATGTCTTCTACATGCATTTGTTCATTCCAACCTTCAACAGGCTCAGCTTCATCTTTGGCATTTTTCCTTTGATGCCAATCTAGAAGCCAGTCCAATACATGGAGTTCTTCCCACTTGGCTGGAGAAGACTGAGATGATATCAGAACCAAAAACTCTTGTTTTCTTCTCTCCTGGTGACTGGGTTTTGAGTTTGTTCTGAACAAATTTCACTTTTACAGTTTGCATCAAGTCATTACTAAATGAATGGAAACAAATGGTTTGGCTCATCCTAATTCACACAGCAGTTGTTAAGCATTTCAATAAATACAGCCTGGATATGAGCAGCCTGGGATGTAGAGACAGAGAGAACCACTCTACTTGGTTGTTAGTAACTCACTTTTGCTAAGCAGATGAAAGGTTTCTAAGTTTTCTCCTGCCTGCATTCTATTTCATGATTCTATTCAA
Source organism: Rhynchomys soricoides (assembly GCA_019843965.1). NCBI lineage: Eukaryota > Metazoa > Chordata > Mammalia > Rodentia > Muridae > Rhynchomys > Rhynchomys soricoides. Next base: position 7,884,406 of record JADRCH010000036.1, on the reverse strand, counting down.
CTTTTATGCTTCCTAGTAGCCAGTAACTTCCCCATGGTATGTAAGCACACATTAAAATGATGACCATGTACCTTTGTTTGCAAGAATCCCTCCCCATTAGGGTATGGCTGTTTAAGTGCAGGTAGACAAGAATCCTTGTTCAGGTGTGTGTGGGGGGGGGGAAGTAGCTCCATAATTGTATGTTTTACATACTTTATCTATTGCTTCATTCAGAGGCAACCCTGGTTCTTCTAAAAGCTCACCAGTCTCCATTGTTGAGGATACAGGTATTGGCTATTTGACCAGCCATCTCTAATCCAGAAATAATTGGGGTTGATAGAGTCACACTATTTATAAATAGTTTGTAGGGTTCCCAAGTACAGTTTCCTTTTTATTTTGTTTTTACAGTTTGTTGCAAAGAGCACCAGAGTAGAAGTTTGCCCATTTTCACCTCCTTAATGAGTGAGTTACCGCCCAACCATTGTATCACATAAGTGTAATTGTATCTTTAAAAAATGGCTAATTAAAAAAAAATCACATGCAAGCCCTCTAATTCCAAAGTATCCTAATGCTTTTATACTATTAATTGTTAAGTTAAAATTTCATTTATTATCTCATTAAGCCTCCCGAGTACATAAACTCTACATCAGGGCATAAGCGGAGCTTCGTAAAACAGAAGTTATATTTGATCTAACAAGATAGAGTCTGTTGCTATTGATTTGCCTGGGAAACAAAAAATCTCAGATCTCAGCAGGCGCCAAATGAAACTACTGGATCCATGAGTTCACATTAGCACAATTAATCACACGACCTCGGGCTGTTTGAGTTGAGGTTAGAAGTCGGTAATCTCTTACAAAAATAATTATTTGGTGAATTTTAGTCCAAGCAACCCCAGAGGCCATAGAATGGAGACAGGGATCAGAGGCTCTGAAGGCTGGGTTCGAATCTTGGCCTTACCATGAACAAGCTAAGAGAGCCTGGGCGGTAGCCTCACCCCTACCTACCTCAGTTTCCATGCCTTCCAGCAGGCTGAAAGCACCAGTTCTCCCTGAGGTGTGTATGCAGCAGAGAGGAGAAGATGTGTTTGTGTCCACACAGAAAGAAGTATGCAAATGGATGGAATGACATCACTCACAACAGCAAAAGGTCAGCGAAAGGTAGACATGGTTTAGGTCCGTCAGCTGATACACAGATGTACAAGAGGTGACAGACAGCGTGGAATCAGCTTCAGCTATAAAGAATGAAGTATCACAGGAAGTTGCAGCGTGAATGAGCTTCCCAGGCTATTAGACTAAATGAAAGAAGCTGAGGAACAAGGTTGACATACTGTGTGATTGATTTGTTTCTACACAAATCAGAGTTGGGTGAATATAGATGGATAAAGCAGGCCCATGGTTACTTGGGGTTTAGCAGGAGATGGGACTACAGCAGGGGACACTTTAAGTTACATCATTTCTAACCCATAAGCTGATTGCACAATGACCCTTGCTGCCCTAGACTTGTGCAGTTTTTATTTATGAAGATCTGGATGTACATGTATGATCACCAAATCACTATTATGGTAAGATATAACTCCCTACCACATTGTTCGCCATCTGTTTGAGACAAGGGCTCTCGCTGACCTGGAGCTTGCCACGTAGGCTAGGCTAACTGGCCAGGTAGTCCTAAGGATCTACTTGTCTCTGCCTCCTCAGTACTGGGACTACAAGTATGCGTCACCATGACTGGTGGTTTTTTTTTTTCTTCTAAACATGTGTTCTGGGGTTGAATTTAGGTACTTACGCTCTCAGAACAGACACTTTAGCTTTGTGCTATCACCCCCGCCTGAACGGTGTACTTTAAAATGATTGTATGCTTAGTGAATTTTACTTCTATAAAAGTAAAAGTGAATTTCAATAGAAAAAGAACACCCTCAAGGTTACTAGGGTTAAACTAGTGTTATGGACAGTGGGTCTCAAATGCCACCACCCTTTGTTTATCCCGTTTTTCTCCATCTCCCTTTCCACTTCTGCATGATTCCATCCTTCTCTTAATGTACAAGAGTGATACCATGTGCTTCCAGCTGAAAGGCTGGTGGGAGTGATGGGGGTAAGGACCCAAAGGCTGCTGGGCAGCTGCAGCCAAGGCTGGGATGGCCACTGTGGACACACTTGTGTATTCAATTGCTCGTTTATATTGTCAACAGTGGTGTAGGTGAGCTGTGCACACCCATGGGTCCCTGGAAGCAGCTCTATGTATCGCCTGCAGTGCTTCATCTCGAGCAGGCATTTCCCTGGGAGGCATCAGGGCATAATTCTGTTCTTCTAACCACAGAGGATTTCTTGGTGGATGGGCGTTGGTCAGTGAGGCATGTGTTCTGCCCTTGGCTATGATATGCATATATTTCTTCCACTGAAAGGAAAATGTAACAACAAAGCCTCAAAAGAGTATACCCATGGGCAGAACAACCAGTCATTTCCTGGACTGAGTGAGGGTCCCTGGCTTCTGATGCCTGAGGTAACCCACTGAGGTCCAGAAACATCACTCGGAACTGCCCTGCCTGTAGCATGAAATGGCTGATGGTGGTGATCTCTGCTCCTGATTTTCCAAGCCAAGAGGAATTAAGACTTCTTCCAGTTGTTGGAATGATGTAATCTATCATCTCCCTGGGGAGTGCCCCCCCCCAGTCCCCCTTCTGACTCATCAGACCCACTTTGAGTTCTGTTTGCTATCATGTTTGCTACCTTACTATTTCGTGCTTTTCATGGTTGGTCTTCATTAGCAATGTGACAGTGTTTAGAATCTCCCTGGAGAAGTGCCTCTGGGTGTGTCTGTTAGGGGGTGTTTCCAGAGAGGGGTGTTTAACAGGAAATGGAAGGGCCCCATGAATGTGGATGGCACCACCCCGTGGGGAGAGGGTTCCATACTGAATAGGAAAAAGACTAAGTTAAGTACCAACCACCATTGCTCTTGTTCTCCTACCTGTGGATTCGATGTAATCAGCCACCTCATGCTCCGGCAGTCATGCCTTCCCCACTATGATGGGCTGTACCCAGAAACGATCAGGGAAAATAAACCCTTCCTTCCTTAAGTTGCTTTTGACACGTATTTTGTTCCAGCAATGAGAAAAGGAACAAGTGCAGTTTGCCACATAAAATCTGGTCAGCTCACTAACTGCCTGGGAGCTTAGGTGAGAGCAGAGACTGAGCTGGAGTAGATAAGCCTGCCTTGGGACAGGGGCAGTGGGCAGAGAGACATAAAGACCCTGTGCAGTTCAACTGAAACTGCAGCACGCCTGTCAAGCTGCACCTTCTCTGGAGGACCTGGGTCATGACCACAGTGACAGTTAGTGACTTTGTGGTCCTGGGCCGGTAGCCTCTAGATCTTGGCCTTGATTTCTTATAGACTAAAAGTACCCTCTTCATGGGATTCTTTGGAGAACAAAATCAAAGTAACCCAAGTGGTCTCCAGACAAATACAAAGAGTGATGGATTCTCTGCTTTGAGGAGGGATGGCTGTCTCCTTGTCCTCAAGGATTCCAGGAAGCAAGCCAGAAAATCCTGTAGTAGTTTACAGGTCACCCATACCCTGAAGGACACAGTTCTAGAGAAAGGCATCTAGAGGTGGCAGAAGCCATTAAATTATAATGCCCACGAGTTTTGAGCTGCTTAGTCCTTGTGGTAACATTTTGTAATGGAACATCTGTAATGCTGAGATTAAGGATTAGGTTCCTCTCTGGCTTGATCAACATTGAAAACCACCCAGCACTGTTTTGGTAGACATTGGGTCTCAAAGAATGAAGAACTAGATAGATAATGAGTGTATCTTGGACAGCGTTGATTGGGTAGACCATCCTCTGGGCAAGAAGGATAGTAGTGTCGTAGGCATAGACGTAAGAATGAACAGTGAGATGGAGCTATGAGCCACTATCAGTGAGGGGTTAGGGTGGGTCAGGACATCACGTCACACTGCTTAGTCTTGAGTTCTGTCGTAAGCGTCAGTTTTCCCCAGATGACCACAGCTTGCTTCCCAGATGATCCTACTGTGCTCTCTCTGTCTCTGTCTCTCTGTCTCTGTCTCTCTCTCTGTCTCTGTCTCTATCTACACACACAAACACACACACGCACCCTCAGGCTTTTTCCCTCTATCCCACTCCATCTTAATTGCTAAGACTCACTCTGGAGCTTTCAGTTTCAGCCAGACTGCCCCCCCCAGACCCCCAGAAACCTCTTATCTCCATTCTACCAGCACTGGGGTCCCAGGAATGTACCACCACACCCTGCTTTTCTATGTGGGGGCTAGAGAATCAACCGGATTCTCATGTTTGCACAGCGTGCACTATCCCCTGAGCCATCCCCCAGCCGAATCTTACCCATTTTCATGTGATCATAGACAGGGAACATGGTGGCTTAACCTTCACGGGAGGAACATTTGGAGCTTCTAAGTGTCACAAGTTGCTGAATCCCACACTCCGAGGATTGTACTAAATCAGTCTCTTGTGATTTCAGGCTGTGCTGCATCCCCCTAAGCTAAGATAGAGCAGATATTTCCGGAAAAAAAAAAAACAAACTGGGATCATTCCCTGCTTATGCAATATGGCTGGCTGGATCAGACTTCCCCACTGCCAGCTTTGTGAGTCCCCCCCCCCCCCCCCGCAACATGGCTGGCTGGATCAGACTTCCCCACTGCCAGCTTTGAGAGTCCCCCCCCCCCACACACACCCCAGCCCGCATCCCACAGTGAAAGGCAGACACAGGTCAATAACAACAACCACAGCCTGTAATGTGCTTTGAGATCTAAGCACTTTGAGAGCCTTTCCAAGACTCAGGGTTTATGGTGTGTCTGGGCAAAGTTGTATTGAATGAATGAGAACCCTCACTGCTTCTGCCTCCAGGTGAGGCCATGTCTGAAGCCTCTGTGGCTAAAGACAGCCCCCAGCTTCTTAGCTAGTCTTATCCTTTCCTGAGCTGGCTTGCTATGGTCACCAGCAACTCAGGCCAGTGATGAGGACATGGCCTCCCATTACTCCAGACCCCAAAAGGCAAATGCCCCAAATTAGACTATATTCTATGTCCAATAGTAGTGATTCATACTGCAGACATGTACTGGGTTAGGAATGAGGGGACATACTGGATCCCAATCCAGGATCCTATGTGATAGTTCCAGCTATTTTTATGTTGCATGAATAACCAGGTTACCCTAACTTCTCAGGGCTTGGGTCTCTACCTCAAGTGATCTATTACTTGTGGGTTTTTTTCCTAACTCTAACACCTTGAATACTGAACAGGTTTTGGCTCAAAGCCTCGTTTTATGATGCTTAACTCTAGAGGACTCTTTAAATAAAATGTGTCAAGGTGAGGCCTCCGCCATACCTTAATGTAGGATTCATTTTTTTCTAATGCTGTTACCCATTTCCAAGCAAGAGTTTCAGATTTTGAAAACAGTCACTAAATCTTTAAGAGGATTCATTTTTCTTATTTTGGATCAGATATTGCCAATGATTCTTGGTGCTAAACATTTTAATTTAATTCTTTCACTTAAGCAGGCACAAGCTTTTCTACCTAATTTTGAAAAATGAGAAAATGAAGGATATTTTCTCCTTCACTTAAAGTCACTACTGATCCCACTGTTTAAAATCTAAATCTCTTCCTTAAGAACTGTCTAAGCCAAGAGGGAAATTAAAACTTTTTTTCCTCTTCCTGATTTTACTTATAATGGAAAGGGATTCCCCCCCAAAGATTAGCTTTTTACTTTTTAAAAATTGCTTTGTGTTTGTGTAAGAGCCTGCTTGAGTTCATTTGCACCATCTGTGTGCAGTTGCCTGAAGAGCCAGAAGAGGGCGTCAGATCCCCTGCATCTGGAATTAGAGACAGTAGTAGTAAGCTACCAGATGTAGCTGTTAGGACTGAACCTGGTTTGCAGCAAGGGTTCTTAACTGTTACATCATCTGTCCCGCCCCATGGAAAAGTGCTTTGGTATTCAGAGGACAGTGGCACAAAACTGAAGAAAATTTGCATAATTTTCACTTTTGGTTTTTAGAAACGTAGTGTGGGGATTCTCCCAGACTCATTCTTCCTTCATAGCTCTTACTCAAACCCTTTCTCTCCATTGTGATCTCCCTGTCCTCCAACGACACACAGGCCTAAAGCCCATTAGGCATAGATGCTCCAAACTTGGACTTCTCAACCTAGTTCTATCGAACCGGTTGACTCCTTCCCAACAGAATCCCTAATTCACTGAGTTAAACAATTATTTAATAAAAGGCAAAAAAACTACTTTACATTTTGGCGTTTGTTTGTTTGTTTTTGTAAGTAAAGAAACCTTTATGGCCAGTGTAAACTTAATGAGAATTATAACTGACTCATTAGGGGCCAGTCACAAGGCATGTAAGCAAGTTCAAATGCTTATGGTTTCACTCACGGGGAAAAGGTCGCAATTCAGTTTCATTAAGTATTTCTAGGGAACAGAGATTGTTGTTTTTGGTTTTAGTTTTGGTTTTGAAGTCATAACCATTAAAAAAAAACCAGGCAACTTTGCTTTTAAAGATTAAAAAAAAAAAAATTAAACAGAATTAAAAGCCAAAAAAGTAAAGTTAAAATAAAAGTACAAGCCTAGATTTATTACTGCCCAGGCAGTTCTCCCCCTTTAAGGGTATGTGCCCCATTATCAAAGTGCCAGGCATTTCTAGATTCTTGTCTGGTTCCTTTGCTTATCTTGTCTCAAATCCACAACTTTGGGCTTTCAGGACAGCTCTTGTCCCTGGGTTGAACTTTTTGAATCACTCTTTCTCCACAACATCTCATTATTCAGGACATATGACCTCCTAGATTGCTGTAGATCAACTGCAGTACATATTTCTGTGTCCATATTCCCCACTTTCTACAGTTGAATCTTCAAAGTTGGGTAACTGTCAGTAATGACGATGATGATGATGATGATAATTTTTAGAAATTAAAATAATTAGTACCATTACTACTAATAGCAATGAATTGCTATTATTAATGTTATTTTTAAAGACAACAAAAATTATCGTTTCAACTTCCTCCAGCCTTTCTTTAATAGTACTGTACTTGATACTTGGCTCTGTAAATCTCCATCTTTTAGAAAACTATAGTTTCCTAGTCTAAGGAACTGTAAGCATCTTGCTCATGATTATCTAGTTGGGGTGTTAGATGGACTGATAGACCAAGTCAGGACAGAAGAACATGTGAGGAGACAGTCCTGAGTGTCCTGTCTACCTCTTCTTCCATCATGCTAATATATGCCCAGTGATAACTTTTAGTGTTATCTCTTGAATGCTTCAGAATAAACACATAACAGAGTTTTAATTTTGCTATTTAATATATTAATGGATTTCTTCAAGGGTGTAAACATAGTCTGATCCTCATTAGACCCAGGGAAGGTAGGTGGTATCTCTTTATAAGGAGAAAAATACAAATTTAAACAACAATAACAATAAGACCTCCACCTTTCCTAAAAGCAAGAGGAAAGATATCAATAGTGATTACCAGAATTATCTTCTTTAAAACCATAGGATCATGCCAAAGGCCTGAAGCAACAGGAACGTATTAAAAAAGAAAGAAGAAAGCTAGCTAGGACTTCATAAGAGCAAGCCTTGCAGTTGTCTTCATCTCTAACCTCACCCTTTCCTCTCCTGCTCTGCATCAGCCTTGAAATCAATGGTGACCAGGTCCTATGCTGTATCTGAGAGAGTAGAATGGATTATTATTACAAGTGATTCTCACTAGATCCACCTGATGGTCCCATGAGGACCCATTCAGAAGTGTCTCCAGATTAGGAAATTGTATAGTGCTTAGCTACTCCCTGGGGAACACATCTAAAGCATTTCCAGGCAGATGTCATCCTCCCTTCTACCTGAGTCAGTGAGTAACAACTGGGGGAAGGAGATGCTGGAGGAACCGCAGTCTGAGAAGCTCCCATGTCCTCTTGATAGCATGGAAGGTCATTCTCAGGGCAGAGCTTGTCCTATGCTCAGGAAAGACCAAACTGTGACATTTGTATGGACTTCAGGCCAGACTGAACCAGGAAGCAGAGTTAAAGGCTCAAAAGCTGCCTAGCTGATGGTTAGAAATGGGCACCTCCATATACACTGAGCCACTTGTCAAGGGCAAGCAACACCTGGATTACTTAAATGGTTGCCAATAGCTAAAGGAGAGCTCTCTCCAGACCTCAGTTGGCTTTTCAGCTAAGAAAAATATGGTTTTAGTGGCTATAAATAGTAAAACAAACCGAAATCTTAGCTCATCCTTCAAGAAAGTCAATGAGCAAACTACAACTAAGAAACCAACACAAGCAAAACCCCACCCAGCAAACCATGGAGAAAGAAAGACAGAGAGAGGCTCCAGGCTCTCATTTCCAGATGGCTGTCCCATAGGCCATGCACAACCAGGAGAAAGGATACAGTGATCTCTTCAGCATGAGCATGTGAGGGTATCAAACATCCCTGCACTGACAAAAGCAATCCAAAAGGGACACACAGAGACATGTGACCCGCCAGGAAAAAATACCAGACAGCTTTCTCGAGAAAGATGAAATGCTTTTGATTTACTACATGCAGACTTTAATTCAGCTATCCTGAATGTATTAAAGTACCCAAAGGAAATGTTTAATACACACACATACACACACACACACACACACACACACACACATACGTTTTATAGATAGATGATAGATAGATAGATCAATAGTTATATTGATCTATATTTCTAGATAGGTTAATAGATAGATAGATAGGTAGGTAGATATCACTAGCTAGACACTAGGGAAAGTAAGTAAATACAAGTTATAAGCTTGAGAAGTAACTAAAAGAAAAATTCTGCAAAGAGGAAGCTCTACAACAGATATGAACAGATAAAAGAATTATCCAACTTGAAATCACCACTCCAAAAGAACAAGAACAAAAAAGGCTATCCAGTTGTAAGAAGAAGAATGAACAATGGAGGGTCAACACAGCAGAGGCCACCAAAGGCCACTGGAGCCCCACATGGAGTTCCAGGAGGAAACAAGAAGAGGGAGAAGATGGAGGAAAAACTATTTTTTAAAAATTATGTCTCACAACCAATAAAAACATATCAATTTACAAGTGAGATAAACCCAAAAGTATCTGCACTGAGCTGCACCATAAGCAAAATGTTTAGAACCAAAGACAAATAGAGAACCAGAAAGCAATACAAGGGGATAGACATAAGACAGTAGAATCAGCCGCTCACTGTTTACCTTGTAGACTCCACGAGAGTCTGGTGGTATTCAAAGTGCACAGCAAACAGTGCTTCTGTCAAGACGTTGGACCTGAAAAAGTATCCATCAAAAAATGAAGATGAGGATAGGAAATTCCCAGATAAATTCAGATGACAGCTTGTCACAGGAAACCAGACCCACATTAAACAAAATCAAACTGAAATCAATAACGTAACCATTGTCTTAAGTCACTGGAGAAGGAGGGACAAATTGACCGTGTGCACATAAAGGGGGAATAATAAAGAAAGGGAGGGGTCAATAGCAAAAAGAACAGAGAATTACTTTTAAGAAATGAACAAAACCAACAGTTGTTTCCTTGAAAAGAGTAACATAACCAGCACAGCTTTAGGTAGAGTGATCCAGAGCAACAGCAGCAAAAAGAAACACTATGATACTAGTTAGGGATGAAAGTGGGGGGTGGGTACGGATTTTATAGTGATAAGTAGGAAATATTTTTATTAACAATAAAAAAATTTAAACAAAGGCCACAATTAAGTTACCCATTAAGTCAATCAGATATTTTAAAAGGATGTATTGCTACTATTTAAATGCATGAGTAAATAGCTGAAAATGAGCTGGGCCCAATAGCTTAGAATGTCCCTGTCTTAGTCAGGGCTTTACTGCTCTGAACAGACACCAAGACCAAGGCAACATCATAAGAATGATATTTAATTGGGGCTGGCTTACAGGTTCAGAGATTCAGTCCATTATCATCAAGGTGGGGGCATGGCAGCATACAGGCAGGCATGGTGCAGGAGGAGCTGAGAGTTCTACATCTTCATCTGAAGACTGGTAGTGGAAGACTGACTTCTAAGCAGCTAGGATGAGGGTGTTAAAGCCCACATCCAACAAGGCCACACCTACTCCAACAGAGCCACACCTTCTAATAGGGCCACATCCTGGGCTAAGCATATACAAACCATCACAGTCACTATTCAGGAGGCCAAGGCAGGAAGACCACAAATTCAAGGCCTGTGTGGGCTGTGGAATTGGTACAGGCCACCCAACACAATGTCACGTGATCTTACCTTAAGAAGGGTTGTTGTTTTGTTTGTTGTTTGTTTGTTTCCTAGCTAGCAAATGGGAAGTTCTGAGTTCAATCTCCAATACCAAAAGGAACAAAGGTACAAAGATTAGCAGTGCAACACTAGGAAATAGAACAAAGCAGTAGACTAGGAAGGTCAGGTGATCACTAAGTAGAATTCGAGGTCAGTTCGATATCTGAAGATACATCAATTGCAGGACGCACACTGATCGAACAAAGTGTCCTGGTGGGGTAGCCCACATGACCATAGATGCAGAAGAAGCAGTTGACCAACTCCAACATCTGCTCATGATTAAATAAAAAATCAACAAATGATGCGAAGGAGCATTTCCTCAAGTGGACAGTGGCCGTCCACAAGAACCACGCAGCGACATCGGACTTGTGAAAGACTGAAAACGTCCCTCATAATGTCAGGATAAGGAATGGATGTATCCTCATACTACTTCTATTTAATGTTCTCAATATTTTGTGCAGGACAGGATAAAATACTAAGTACAAAAGAGGAGGGTTGGAGGGCGGGAGAGATGGAGAGAAGGAGGAAGAGACAGAGAGATGACAGAGTGACAGAGACAGAGAGACAGGGGGTGAATATGAATATTTTTGCTCTTCTGTTCCAGAAAGTACTTTAATTACCTCTGTCCTTCCAAATCAGCTCTCCACCCAGGCTAGCCCATACTGATAGAGAAGAGATTAGTGTTATAGGATTCAAGAAAAGTCTCCAAGAGACCACTCACCCACAGCAGGTGCTCCCTACCTGTGATATAACTGAACCTTGGCTGGGTGTGTGTGCCCATGTGTTCAGTGGTAACAAAGGAGAAGAAAATAAGGACGTGGAACGGGCGTATAAGAGCCAGGATGCATGGAGTTGTACTTTTAGCTCTGCTGGGAGAGTGTTTACCTAGCACACAGGAAGCCAGGAGTTCAATCCCCAGCATAGAGTAAACCTGGGGCATGCCTGTGATCCCAGCACAGGGGAGGAAGCAGAAGTTCAAAGTCTTCTTAACTATGTAGCAACTTGTAGCCAGCCTTACCCAGGGAGACCCTGTCTCAAGAAGAGAGAGAAAGAGAAGGAGGGAGGACAGAAGGAAGGGAGGGAGGGAAAGAGGAGGAAGGGAGGGACAAAGAAGAACCAGGGGATCTATCTATTGAGGCTGCTATGGTTTCTATGTCTAGCTTGGAGCAGAGCCAACCATTTTCCATCCACTCTTATAGCTGACTCCTCAGACGTACAGATTACTGTCCACACTCCATGCACATGAAGCCAGAGGACCCCAAATCCAGCTCAGCTAGAAGGAAAAGAGACCAATTTGGACCCCCTTCCAGGAAACCAGGACCATTGTATACTTCTTTGTTCAAATGTCCTGTTAAAAGTCTTCTCATTCCTCCACATGATCTGCTTTGATAGATGACAGTTATAGATGTCTGCAGTGTTCTCTGCAGGTTTTCGACTCCCTGAGGGTTGCCCCATGTAGTGGCTTCCACAAACTTCTGGGCCTCTGTGTGCACCCTGCCTTCCCCTTCCTACCTCTACTCACAAAAGAAGGCTTTTGCTGTGTGCCTCCCATCACCTCTCCCATCCCTGAAGCCTGCTGTTCCCACTGCTCACCCTCTGCAAAGGTTAGCCATTCCCTCTGTGGAGGCCAGGTCTCAGCAACCAGTCCCTAGGCTCCATTTCCTGGACTGTCTAGGTTAAGATGTACTCTCCAAGTCCAGACAGACAAACACTGCCTGGCTGGATCCTGAGCACATCAATAGTGAAATGCCTTTCTTCAGGTACCTAAACTAGGGCAGAACCATTCTTCTGTGTTCTGCTGAAATGCTACCTCTAATCGGGCCCTGAGAGCTCGTCTGGGATTTCTTCATACTTTCTCCTTTTGAGGGATCAAGCACAAAACTGAGATTCAAAGCATATGGACCAATAAGGCCTTTAGAGAGATGACACCCCTAAACAGGACATAGATCTGTTGCTGTCTTGCTCCTCAGAGGCCACAAAGGTAAATTACAGACCGAAGAACATCTACTGGGGAGACCGAGGCTATAGTTTAGTTGGTACAGTGCCTGGTTCACATTCACAAAGCCCTGGGTTCGATTCCCAACACCACATAAACCAAGTTTGGTGCAAGTAAAGAGAGAAAGAAAGGAAGGATGGAGAGTGGGAGGGAGGGAAAGAGAGACAAGGAAGAACCATGGGATCTATTGAGGCTGTCATGGTTTCTGTGCCCAGCTTGGAGCAGAGCCAGCCAGTTTCTGTCCACGCTTGCAGCTCTGACTCCTCAGATGTACAGATTACTGTCTGCACTCCATGCACATAAAGCCAGGGGGCCCCAAATCCAGCTCTGCCAGGAAAAAAAGAGAGTCGACTCCCTTTCCCAACTAGGGCAGTAGAGGCAAGAGGATCAGAAGTAAAGCTTATCATTTGTTGGGCTGGGAATTCCATGCCAGCCTAGGCTACCTGAGACCCTGTTTCAAGGAATGGCTTCCATTTTTACCCCAGGTTCAGCTTTCCTTGGCCAGCTTCCTGCTCCTCACAAAGATACCACTGGCTGCATATGGAAGAGTTAGGCATGGCTTTCCCATATGTGTACATACACACACACACACACACACACACACACACACACGTATGCATGTATGTGTGTATGTATGCATGCATGTATATATGCATACAATAGGTTGGGATTTATATCTAGAAATGGTCTCCCCACTTCCTACCACACCTTCTTTAATAAAAGCCTGGGAAGACAGGAAATAATCCAAAGTCATTAGCAGATTCAGGGATGAATAATGGGGTGAATCCCAAGGAGACCTCAATGTTCCTTGATACAGGCTCTCTGGGGCTCGGGAGGGCAAGTGAGGACGGGCATCCTTCCTCTTAAGTGGACAGCCAACTTTCTCCAAGTTAGCCTCATCTGCTGCCTTACCTCCAGGACTCGGAGTGCGGCTCCCTAACTAACGAAGTCAATTAAGAGGCTGGAAATGTAATGTCCTACAACTTGGGTGTGCAATAGGTACAAAAGGTTCGTCCCGAATGAAAAGGTTGACACTGTACTAAAAATAAATTCCACATAAAGTTATCCTTTGTGGGCTAATTGCTAATAGGGATTCCATGTATGAGACACTGCAGCCCCACACAGGGCCTAATTGGCTGGTCCAGAGGCATCGTCTGCTATCTGCAGCCCTGGTCCAGAAGTAAATGATTGCACAAGGCCTGGTGGAGCCACAGCAGTTCCCAGATCCTCAGTGCCAAGGTGACTCTTCTCTTTGTTCTTTTTAAGGCCCAGCCCTGACAATGTCACCTCCTCCCTGGGCCTGGCTGCAAGGGTCTGAAGGACAACTTCTGTTGTAAGTTGAATAATGTTAACAGCTGGGATGTGCCATCTGGCAGAGGTCAGTGCTGTTACACGTTTCAGAGAGCACATTTTTAGTAGAAGGTGAGGCAGCACTACTGCAGGCTACGCTTTGAGGCTCCAGGCTTGGAAATCAGAGCAGTTTCCCAGCAGTGAGCCAAGGCTGCCCAGCTACCCTGTGTGACCCTCACAAACCCTTTTAACTTGTATGAAGCCTACTGGGTGGCAGTGCATTTGAGCGGGCGATAAAGAAAAGTCAGCAGACTCTGAATTGGGAGACAGGAGTTTGAATCCAAGACTGGAAGATGGTCCCATCAGAGTAAAGTGCTTTCCTTGCAAGCATGAGGACCTGAGTTCAGTCTTCAGAAGCCACATTAAAATGCTAGGCATGGTGGTGAGCTCTTGTAATATCAGCACCAGGCAGGTAGAAAAAGGCAGATTGCTGGGGCTTCTTGGCCAGCCAGACTAACAGAACTGGGAACCTCAGGCTAGTGAATGAACGTATCTGGAATGAATGTTGGGTAAATCCTGGCCTTCTACAAGCATGTACACATGTATATACATACACCCACACTCCCACAAACACCACCCATACAGCCGGGATCCTGCTCCTTCACCCAGGAGCTTTGCCACCATAGACAAGAGCTCTGTGTGTCTGGTTGCTCTGGTCACATCATCTCCACTGGTGGGAGGCTTCTCACCAATACGACTCTGACACTGAATGAATCTCTGACTCTAGGCTTCTCTCCTGTTTCAGCATCAGTTCCTTTCTGACACTTTCCAATAAACCCTTCTTTCAACTTCCTCACCCGCCAATATATGCATGGCTTTTATGTTCCCCTTAAGAGCAGAGACCCAGACCACCTCCACTCCACATCCTACCCAGTTCCCTGGGAGTCTCTGTCCGATTGTGCAATGCCTTCCCTATAAGATGAAGTAGGATCTTTTTCTCTAGTTACTGAAGAGAAAAAGATTCTTTACTGAGTCCTGGGCAGTGTGCTGGTTCAACTCCTTTGGGTTTGAGATCATCAATCCCAACATCTATAAACAGTAAGAACAGAAGATCTTGTGAGAATATTCTCTGTGCTCAGTCCTAGGCTGAGTTAATAGATTTCAACACATTTAGGTGTGCCCAAAAGATAGCCCAAATCCTTAGGAAGCAGATAAGAACATTACTGTTCCCATTTTACAGATAAGAGTATGGAATTGAAAGAGGTCAGATGATGTTCCCAGGGCTGCAGGCCAGTAAGTGTTAGAAAAGAATTTAACCCAGACAAAACACTGTACATCAGAGCTCAAATACTGGCCTCGGAGTGTCTCTGCATGTCTCTCTGTCTCTCCCCACTCCCCACACACACCCTCTGTGTGTGTGTGTATTTTTGTGTGTCTGTGTGAGTCTGTATTTTTGTGCACCCACGGAAATCAGACGACAACTTTTAGGAGTCAATTTTGTCCAATATATAAACAGGAAAGTTTGCCAACACTCAACGGGTTTTACTAACTTTGACTTCCTCCTACTAGTCCATTAACTTGCAAAATATTTTTGCAACAAAAGCATTTTGATTCCTACTGGACTCTTTTGCAGAAGCCTGGGATGGAAGGTAGATGAAAGCAGAGACTCTGCCTTTGATGCAGGAGTGGAGGGCCTCACCCTTGTCTGCTCCTCTCTCCTGTCTTTCCTGTTCCTCTTTCTCCTAGAGGACTCGAAGACCATGGAAGTTGCAGGTTCCAGGGGACAAGACTAGAAGGGCTGGTGCCAGAAGCCAGGTGCTTACTCCCCAGCCCACTGTGAGCAAGTTCTGTGGTGAACTGTAGTGCACACTCCCCTCCCCTAAACGTTCCTACTGGCCACAGGAAGAAGAGTAGGAACTCTTACTAAGTGACTTCTCTTCTTGTGGTCTTTGATCAGACACTGTGCTTACAAGACTGTAAGGAATTTGCAAAGGTGCTTTCAGGAAGGAAGAGGGAGAGCTTTGTGGTTATAAATAGAAAATCTGCTGCAAAGCCAAGAGTGATGAAGGGGAATCAGTGTAGCGTTGCATACGCCTTTAGGCCAGCACTCTGAAGGCAGAGGCAGGGGGGTCTCTGTAGCAAGGAATCTGCAATTTTTGGCTTCTTTAAAAAACACAGAAATAGTGTAAGAATGTGCTTTGGTTTAAATCCCAGGTGTAGGGATGTGGGGCTTCAGACTGTCCACAGCAGCTGACTATGATTTACCTCATGCTCAGGAGAAGCATGGTTTTGCCAGCTGCAGATAGTATCTGCGACTGTGTGACATTTGGAATTCTGCGAAATCTTCAGATGGTATATAAATTTTAGAGTCCTGATAGGCAGGGTTGGTGGTTGGTGGTCGTTCAGGGGATTTGTTGGTAGCAGTGCTCAAAGAAAAAACAAAAAGCAAAGAAATTAGATGAAGTAGCAAAGACCAGCTAATGATCTCTGTGAGTTCAATGTCATCCTGGTCTACACAATAAGTTCCAGTAAAGCCAGGGTCATGTAGACAGCCTCTGAGCCTCTCTGTCTCTGTCTCTCTATTTTTTTCCTCTCTCTCTCATACACACACACAAATGACAAAAGGGAAGGAGAAAGATGGAAGAGTTAAAAGGTATTGAGGGAAATAATCCCAAAGATGTAAAGGGACATCATGGTGGAAAGAAAAAAGCACCTTGTGTGTCTACCAGAAGCTGAGCTCTTGTGAGCTAGCTCCTTGATTATAAATCCACAAGGCCAGCAGTGGGCAAAGTCTCCACTCTTGGTTTTGTACTTGAAGGAAGACCTTTTTGTTGCTTCTATCCCTGGAGTCAGTTGGTGGCTGGCATGTTATAGGGACTTACTCGAATGTTGATGGAACTAAAGTTATGTAGAAAGGCAGAGAATTGGGATGTGTAGGGCCTGTCTGAGGAGAGATGGTACTGAGGAAGCATTTACTCAGAACCACGTACCGTTTCTCTTGGTTTTGGAGATCTAAGATCAAGGTTATAAGGTAGTCATTCTGAAACTTCCGTGGGTCTGTTGGAAACTGCCATCTGATTATGTGCTTATATGGCCTCTGAACCCTGGTAGGGAGTGGGAGTGAATGAGCTCTGGCATCTCTAGGAAGGATGCTAATCCTTTCAGATTAGGGCCCCACCCTTAGCACTCCCTTTAACCACTTCTTCAGAGGCCCTGGGATCAAGGACAGCCACAGTATGGATGAAGACTGCTGTGTGTATGAATGAATGGTGACAGTGAACAAAAATATTCATCCCATAACAGGAAAACAGCATTACATTTTGAGAGTCAGGATATGTTGGCTCTCTTTCCTTGGAGGTCTCCCACCACATGCACATGCACATATACACACATACACATGCAGGTACACACACACTCACATGTACATACATGCATGCACATGTACACATAGACACATATATACACATACATATAACACATGTGCATGAGCACACACACAAATATGCATGCTCACAGTGCCATCAGAATGCCAGGATATACTCAGTCATTGCTTAGTGTAGAGGAAGAAGTCATGGCGAGACAACAGTGTTGAGGTAGCCCGGGTTCAAATGAACCATAAAATCAGTATCTAATATCTTTACACCATCTTGTCCACCAACAACACTGAAGGTCTTGCAGGCTTCTACCTAGTGCCACAGTCCTTTGACAATGATGTCTTGCTCTACCTGAGACAGGACTGATGGACCATCAAGTCAGTAAGTCCCTAGCTCCCAGTTAGTTCAGGAATTTAAAAAATATTTATACTCTACATGAAACTTTTCTATATGTTTAAAACTCTTAAATTACATTCTTACAAATATTGAGCATTCATACAGAACCAGCTAAATCAGTCTCTAGGGAAGGTACCCAAGCTTCAGTAGCTGCAGAAGTTCAGGAGTGACTCCATTTGGAGCCTGGACTATTGGAACCAGTGGCCTGTGTTCAAAGATGGCCCCTGAACTAGCAGGGTTGGAATCTGTGGGACACTCCTGAGTATTGAATACTTAAGTAATTTGTGCTTATGAAGTGAGTGGAGTGACCAGCCTTGATGTTTGGAGCTACCCAATTAAGCCATGTTGGCTTTAATTTGCACACTCTTAAGAGGCAGGCAGGGCTATGTCTTGGGCTAGTTCTCTGATAGGAATGTGATCAGGGACTCTGTGGAGGCAGGAGAGACCACATGCTTTTGAAATAACACTTGGAAGGAAGCACCCTGCCTTCCTTGGAGCATCTTCTGGAGGATTTTACCTAAAGGTGCCTGTGAGCTGCTGGGCTCTCTAATTAAACCAGATGGACTGGATGGTAGCTGATTAGATTCCCGACTTACAGATCCTCCTCCTCTTTATTTGCATCAACACGTTGATGAGACAGAAGCCATCTCATTCAAGAAAAGCACCTGACTGCATATTTTGAGAAAATTAAACTTTTATGGATGACCCACCCTGGAAGCTGCTCAGATGCCAGAGTCTGTTTCCCTTAGTACCTGGATGGTTGAGCTTTCAGCAGGGGGACCATGAATGAGTGGCAATCTGCTGGTGTGTGCCAAAACAACAGCAACAGCAAATTAGAGGCCATCCATCACTTGGATGGAAAGGAACATGTCATGAAGATAGGCACATGGAGGCTTGGGAGAACTTCTGCCTTCCCTCCATCTCACCTGTTTCCATTTGCTGGGGGTCACATGATATTGGTACCAACTCCCAATTCATTTTGCTCTCTTGATTGGTGAGATTTGGAGGGGTGGGGTGAGGGGTGATTAAATAGATGCTCAAGGGAAATATTGTAAAATAGTCTGGGGACTGGAGAGATGGCTCAGTGATTAAAAGTGGATCCTGCCTTTTCAGAGTACCTGAGTTTGGTTCCCAGCAGTCACCCTGGCAGCTCACAACTACCTGTAGTTCTAGATCCAAAGGATCTAATGCTGTCCTATGACCTGTGTGTGTGTGTGTGTGTGTGTGTGTGTGTGTGTGCATATAACAGGAAGATGTGCAGGCATCTGTATAATTAAAAATAAATAAAATAGAAGCTATGGGCAGGCCATGGCTTTTAGGTGAGGGGGATTCAATTCTTTGTTAAGACTGTGGCTCCTGGTGGGCCAGCCATGGTTTAGTAGAAGCCCCCACATGCAAGAATATCTGGGCAGGACAAATTGGAGTTCATGAGTTTAAAAACTGAACACAAAGTTGAGGAAGAGATGGAAAGTGGAGGTAGATCAGAAAGGAGTGGGGGAAGTAAATGACCAACGTACATTATATGAAATTCTGGAAGGATTAATAAAATATTAAAACCGAAAATAATGAAATAAAAATACTCTAGAAATGCTTAAATTATATGCTATAAACAGAACTACACCTGTCCGTGCAGATATGTGTGTGTGTTTATGTATGTATTTCTCTGCATATATGTATACATTTGTGTATGTGTGACACACATACCTATATGCACAAACGCATGCATGAATGCACATATGCACAGAATAAAAAGGTGCAAATGTGTAGCTAAGGTCTTCTGTAATGGGTGTATTGAGAGATTTTTCATCTGAGTTTCTGCTGGCTACCAGAACGTGTATCCATATCCTGCTGAAAATAGGGAGCTGGTCCAAATTGGGTCCACAGAGAATCGTTTTATGGGATGTAATGCCCTAGGGTCTCTCCGGGATAAATCTGCTGAGATAGAGGAAGAATGGAGTATCCTTACAGATATAATGCTGAGTTTGTGGCTCTGCAGAGCTAGTGCCCATGGAGAGAGCTCAAGCTTCAGCTTCCAATTGTTCAGGTTAGCTTTGACTCTGGAAACTGGTGCTGAACTGGACTCACTTTCTAGGCTGTACCATGTAGTCAGAACTCCATTTGATTACATTCAGATTGTGTCTTTGACTGCCTGCTGGATAGCCATAGTGTGTTTACTTTTCTGGCTAATGAACATATTTAGAATGTATTAGGTCAGCTGGAAGTATCACCCCTTACCACAGAAGCCAAGTTTGGGTTGTTTTAAAAGGCAAAGCAGGTCTCTGGATGGTCAGAGAGATGTCAACCCATCCAGCAGATAATTTTCTAGTTGTTCCTTTATCCTGTAATACTTGGTACATTCCTGGCATGTCCCGTGTGCTGCTGGATAATGTTCTAGATAAAGACAATGGCTCATAAGAAAGCTCCTCTCTTCCTTGGTGCTTCTATTTTTTACGTGTTAAGTCAATTAAATTTTCTGTTTTGTGAAAATAAAAATGATTGACTTTGTGGGTCTGGTAAGAGCTGATGGGATAGGATCCTTCTTCTGAACACTAAAAATGTCACCTGTGTAGACTGCTGTTATAGGGTGAATTGTGACCCCTTAGAATCCATTTGTGAATCTGAACCCTCAGGCAACCACAGTTAGAGATTAGATTCTTTCTTTCATTTTTAATTTTGTATATGCATGCGATATGCTATGTGTGTTATGCTTGTGTATATGTTATGCTTGAGTTTGCAGGTGTGTGCATGAAGGAGAGTTTATCTCTGACTTCCAGTTCTCAGAGCTTAAGTGATGGTAGATTTCTTAGGTTTAACACACTCAGTCTAGAGTAATCTGAGACAGCAGTCCTGGCAAAACAATGCATGTATGTGAGTCTATGTGTCTGCATTATTTACGCTCTTATTAAATGCCGTTTTGTGACTGGATTAGCCTTGCTGGGGAGTGAATAGCCAAGCCAGAGGTGTGAGCTAGGGTGGTTAGCCAGGTTTTGAGGTTGGAAGGAGGACACATGAATGTTTATAGAGAGAAAGGTGGGAGGGAAGGAAGAGGAAGAAGGAAAGGAGAGAAAGCAGAGCTTGGGAGGGGAAAATAGCTCTTGAAAGCAGAGAACTCAGGATAGAATTCTCTCCTTGCATCTTAATAACTTCATCAGTATGAAGAAGCCTGTGCCCTCCCCAGAGGACTGCTTCTCCTTGATGTTATGTTGATTGAATTGTCTTGTTTTACAAAGAAACAAACGACTTCATGTTAGGCTGATTCTCCTTTCACTCAAATGTACTAAAGGCTTCAAGGGAAGGACTCCTTGTAATTACACACTCTGGCATTTCCTCAATGCTGGGATTTAGAGTTTTAAGCCCAGTGGGCAGACACCATTACTAATTTGACATCTGGCTTTGTGCCCTGACCGCTGATGGCTCTGGAGACAGCATCAGAAATCCGGGTAGGTGGTGAGAGAAATGGTAGAGATGAACAGGGGATGTGTCTCCATTCCTGTCCTGTGAGTGGGATGATCTGCGACAGAGTGTTGAAAACTGAAGCTGAGACGGAAGGGGTATGATCTCAAAGATGCAAAGTAAGCATTGTAGACATCTGTAGGTGACAGGGTACATTGCTGAGGATCAGAAGGCATGACTATTACCACAGGACATGAGTCCATGATATGCACTAGTCCCCTTGGCCTGCAAAGGCTTTTATCAGTGTAGGTGTGATATACATAACATTTTTATGTGGGGAAAAGCATACAGGGTGTGTGTGTGTGTGTGTGTGTGTGTAAAGATTCATGATTGTATGAAGGCCAGAAATGGACATCAGTGTTTCCCAGACCGCAGTAATTTACACTGTTTATTTTTTCTGAGACCTGGGGACTGAATCCAAAGCCTCACATTTGCTATGCAAGTGTTCCACTGAGCTACACCCCCAACCCTCTTGTTGTGCTTTATTTTTTATGTGCTGGGGGTCTCCATGTTGTCCAGGCTGGTCTGAACTTTCCACTGGTCTCCTGAGTAGCTTGAACTTCAAACCAGTACCACAAAGTCTGGTTCTTGCTAGCCATTTAATTCTCACTTCCCTCCTGAGGACTCAGACATGAGTCCATGGAGAATGGGGTAAAATGTTGGAATGATTTCCTCTCCCTGAACTCTGACCCCAGTCCTCTTCCCATTGTGACTCCAGGATCATTCCCTAGAGCCTCCTACAGACAGGACTACCTTTTATAACCCTTCCGTGCTCCGAAGAGTTCCAGTTAGACTCAAGTCAGATCCCTACTTGGGAAAGAGCAGGTGATCCCATGCTATCCCCTTTGATTAGTACCGACACCTCAGATAAGTAGCTATACTAATATTTGCTCTACAAGAAACTCCAGAGCCCTGGAAAGCCTTCATCAGAGGAGGAAGGGCACAGAGGGACTGAAGTCACACAGACTTCTCTTGGAAGCAGACTGTACTGCAGACTAGCTTTGCAGCCATGGGAAAGTTGCTAAAACTTGTTAGCGCTGCTTTCACAGTCCCTGAAGTGAGGTGTTTATGTCTCTCAGGAGGTTTATCATAGGCTATTGATAGTGAAAATATGGAACAAGGGGAGAGAATGCTACTTTCAAACAGTTGGTGCTAATTCACTTTGCTCTTGCCTCTCTAGTCAGTCCCTCAAGTGAAGAGTAAGTAGTCATATGATACTAGTCTTTGACCTTAAACCACTCACTGATGAACCTTCCCCTTT
This sequence comes from Rhynchomys soricoides, assembly GCA_019843965.1. NCBI lineage: Eukaryota > Metazoa > Chordata > Mammalia > Rodentia > Muridae > Rhynchomys > Rhynchomys soricoides. Next base: position 7,862,359 of record JADRCH010000036.1, on the reverse strand, counting down.
ACTGGCCTGGCCAAGAGGGCACAATCAAAGGATCTTGTTACAGCAGAGATATGTGAACTAAGTACCTTCTTGCTGCTAACCAAGGTTAAGAGCCCCACCTATCTGCCAATATCTCCAGTATGGAGTCATAATGATCAAATTGCATTATTGCTGCTGAGTTTTGTAGCCTGTACAGCATGTTAGCATCAGCATGGAGATGGTATCAGAAAGCACTTTGGGCAACTTGGAGGAGAAAGAACCAGAGCAGACCACACTAGGAGCAGAGGAATGGGAAGGAATCCAACCAAGCAGTACTACAAGCCTGCCACCTCCCGAGAAGCTGGCAGTCCAAACCTTGAGTGATACTGGCTTCCTTCCCACTGTCAGCCAGAAGTGGCTTAGGGTTGCAGGTCCACAGAGGAGTAATATAGACCTCTTTAGACACCTTCCAAATGAAACCATTTTCAGTCATATACCTCCAATGTCAACCTTCATTATTCATCATAGCTAACATATATATATATTTTTGTTTTTGGACAGGATCTCAGGTGGCCCAGGCTTGCTTCAAACTTGCAATCTATGAATATGATCTTAAATTTATGATCCACCTACCTCCACCTCCTGAGTTCTGGGATTATACCACCCTTAGTACGTATAGACTTGGGAATGGAACCCAGCACTTCTACATGCTAAGTAAGCACGCCCTAACTGAGCTACATCCTCAGCCCATAGGTGGTGTTTCTGTATAATATCTAATGCCCCACATTTCTGTCACAATTCAGAAATGGCCTCTCCATTGCCTCAGAACCTAAGTCAGACCATAGTGGTCTAGATTCTAACTCCCCTGTCCCACTGCAGTTTAGAATACAGACTTTAAAATGAGCTGCTACCCATCTACTGACTGTACAATTTGGGGGCAGGCCATTGACCCTGTGGAAGTTCCGTTTCTTCAGAATGTGATCAGGGCATCACTGGGTTTGCCTTGGAGCTTGAAAAGATGAAGTCCTAGATGCTGTGCATCTGAGCCTCTGGATCAACTGGATGATGTGCATCTGATCAAGGGATCAAGGGATGACTCTAACTGGTGTCAGACAAGTGGGAACATGAGGGTGAGCTGCACCTTCTCAAACTACTTCTCTCCAAGAAACCCTCTCTTCCTGTCCTCTCACACCATGCTAATTTCTGCAGTCCACAGAGATGCTGTGTTTTCAACCTCGTGCAGGTACTCAGCTTCCTTTGAGCTTGAATCTTCCCTACTGTGGACCACTATCTTGTCCTTTGCAACTCTCTGGCTGCAACTTCTGGACAACTCTTACATTTTTGTGGATGTGACTGTAAGTTGTCCCAGAAAGTACTGTGATCCCATTGTGACCTTTCTGGTGAGTATTGAAATCCTTGGCTCCTGAAGGCTGCGGTTTTGCAGGGAACATCAACATTCATGTTCAGACAGATGGATGTATGTCAAGCCAGGACAGTGCAGAAACAACCAGAAGAAAGCTAGGCGATGCAGAACAATCCAGCCATCTCCAGCGCTTCGGGACTCCAAGCATTGTGCCCACAGGCTGCTCTCAGAGACGGCTTCCCTGATCTGTGCATTTCTTTTCCGACCAGGTAGCGATGATTTAAGATGGGTCCAGGATTTTCCAGGCTGCCAAAGACCTTCTGGGTCACTGGTTTTCACCTCAAATATTGAAGTGGAAAAAACATTTCCATCCCCCTGCACTGACCCCTTGTCCCTCTGGCAGTTAGAAAGGTAAGGGCAGGATGAATTAAAGGCTGCCTTAGACAAAGAGGAAAGGCTATAGAGACAGTCCCCTGCCAGGTCATTTTCTAGCAGGGACAGGAAATACTGAACTTCTTTGGCTGTTGGGTGGAGGTGCTAGAAATATAATCATTTCAACTGTGATAATTGAAGGCATCAAAGAAGAAAACCCTGCTGGAAAAAAAAGAATTCAGAAAAGCGATTGAGAGCATCCTTCTCTTCCTGCTCCAGCTTCTTCTTAGCCACAATAAAAGAAAGCTGCACTCGGTCAGCACCTAGGTACCCCTTCCTGCCTCGCTGAATATGCTCTTTCTTTGTGTATATCAGTGGAATATGAGGGCGTTGTATCCATTACTGTTTGGGGACCCCAGCGAGAGCTTTGTACTCTTCCTTCAGTGCAGGTCTGTATCTTGTTACACAGCCCATAGTGTTAGCATGTGTTCAGACTGGCTTGCGCCAACAGTTCTCAGGGCTGCTGGCAACTGGCCCAGGTTGACAATATATATCTGCAGATCAAACCATTAAGCCATAATGGCTCCTTTCCCTCCTTCTCCTTCCCTCCCTTAGCCCATTCATAGCTAAGAAACTCCCTGGAAGAAGCTTTGACCTTCTTCACATCTTGGGTCCCTTCATATCTAGGGCCAAAGTAGCCTTGGACTTATCTTTGTGACAACATAAAAAGAATTGATTTTTAGTCTACCAATATGCCTTGGAGATATAAGCATTTATTTATTTTTTAATACTTGTAGATCTTTTAATTTTTTTTTTCATATTAATGTAGCCCAGATTGCTTTCTTTCTGGCTATTCTTGACTCAGCCTTTCCAGTGCCAAGATTATGCAAGTATGCCACCACACTTGCCGTTTTCTGGTTGACTATGACTTCAAGAATCTACCTTGTCGGTGGTTCCCATGTAGGAAGCTATAGACATAAGATCAAATTCTCCCGCCAACATGTTCCTGATGATGTTTCTGGTCCGGCGCAGGGCACTGTAGCAGCAAGATATGTAATCATTTGTCTGGTCTTTGACTTCATGTGTGCTTCAGTCCGTTCAGAATCCATACACAAAAATTAGCATGACACAGCATGGGAGAAGAAATGGGGCACAAGGGTAGTGTAGCAGATCAAACCATTAAGCCATAATGGTTATGCCATTATGGTATCAAGCCAGGGATACCAAGAACTCTAGGAATACACTTCCTGAAGGAAATGGGATTTGTGTGCAACACTGAAGGAATGGTCACACAGAGGAAGAAGAAGATGAGTGAAACCTCTGTAAATGGGCCCTTAGGGATGGAGACTTGAGGCAGATGGTCTTGGCTGCTGTCTCAGATCTACTTACTCCCAACCATCTCTGTCATCTTGGGCAAATTGCTACACTCTTTGTCCTCCAGTTTTCCCAGCAGTAAACTGGTAAAGAACAATAGTATCTGTCTGATAGATTGCTCCAAATCTACATCAAACATGCACTGCAAGGCACACAGCTAAAAAAGCAACGTGATTACTTTGTGGAGAACACAGAGAAATCAAAGAGTAGAACCTTCTAGAATAAAGAGACTGCACTGAAACCTAGAAGGCATAGAAGGATACCAGCCTTTGGGCAGTCAGATGAGACTGCCAGATAAGATTGCCATTGGTGAAGTAGGAAAGATGGGATTGGTTTTTAAGGGGGAGATGTGTATGAAAGGTATATTAGTTACCAGTCTATTGCTATGTTCAAACATTGTAAGCAAAGCAACTTGTAAAAGAAAGTATTGAACTGGGCTTTCAGGTTCCGATAGTTAGAGGCAATGATGGCAGAGCAAAGCCATGGTGGCTGGAAAAGCTGAGGGCTCTCATCTAGATCCACAAGTGGGAAGGAGAGGAGAGGTCACACTGTGAATAGAGAGTCTTTTGAAATATCAAATCCTGCTCCTAGTTGCATATCTCCTCTAGGCCCACAGACCCTAATCCTTCTCAAACAGTTCCACCAACTAAGGACCAAGTATTCGAATATGAGCCTATGGAGGCCATTCTCCTTTGAACCGTCGTACAAGGCTATAATAATTAAAAATGGATTTTAGGGGGAAATTTGTATAATAGCCATTCTACTTCTTGGTTCCTTCAATCTCCATTTCCTGCCCACAAATAGATTGTCAGTCAGCCATCTAACTAGTTATTCCAATGGAGCAAAGCCTATCTATCTATCTATCTATCTATCCATCCATCCATTTATTTGAGACAGGGTCTCAACTAGGAAGTATTCATCTGATAGTTTGATTCAAGGTTATGTCAAACACTCCTTGCAAGACACATAGGTACTAGCTACAGAGCAATATCATTAGCCCTGGATGACCTGGAACTCTTTACATAGCTCTGGCTGGTCTTGAACTCACAGAGATCTTCCTGCCTCTGCCTCCCTCCTGAGTGCTTGGGTTAAAGGTAAATTCTGAGAAGGGATTTTATTTTTAGTTAGATGGGCAAGTGTGTGATGGAGTTGGTGGATACTTAATGTGTAATGGCATCCCCCACTCTTTCCTAAGAGGAGTACCCAGCTGTGGGGCTAGCTCCAAGAGGACAGGTAACATAATTGGCTCCTCTCATTGTTCTAGAAGAGGAGGCCTAGGAGCATCATGCTAGACACCTGTGTTGGCCACAAGCCAATGACTTTATCCTTAATGTGTTTCTGTAGATGAGGAAGGGAATGAAAAATCTATAGGTGTTTTTTTTTTTTTTTTTGGTTTTTTCGAGACAGGGTTTCTCTGTGTAGTCCTGGCTATCCTGGAACTCACTCTGTAGACCAGGCTGGCCTCAAACTCAGAAATCCACCTGTCTTTGCCTCCCAAGTGCTGGGATTAAAGGCGTGCACCACCACTGCCCGGCCTATAGGTTCTTAATAGTGGTTGGAAAGAGATAAGGTCAGTTAGATGTACAAATTGGAAAGAATTGTCAAAAACCTCAAAACCTAGCTTCAGGTTTTTGGAGGACATTTTAAAATTCTTTACTGGTTAGGGAAAGTATAGCAGGTACCTCTTCTCAAATGGACCTTGCAACTCAGCCAGTCCTCAGTAGAGGGAAGTTGAAGCATTGACGACAGAGATGTTTAGAGAGGGGTTAGCAAACACAACTCTTCCTGCACCAACCTGCATGGTAAGATGAGCCTTTGGCTGAGGCATTATGGGATGGGGTAGCAGGAGGAACCTTTACCATGACTTTATCCACTGCTCCTTAAAATATGTTCAACTAGTTCCCCAAGATGCTTAAAGGTGTTACATGTCATGGTTCACCCAATGTAGAAGTGATGGTTTGAAGGATACTGACTAGTCTGTCTGGATTTTTCAGTCTTTAATATGCTGTCATCAGCACTGTGGTGGTTCTGAAAAGGGATTAATTATAAATTGTATGGGACAAGGTACAATAATGTTTATTTTTAAAATAACATTTTTATATTAAGGCTCATGGCAACACAGGTGTTCTGTAGTGGTCTAGGACCTTAGCGTATAGCTAAAACACATGGGACAAAGGCACTGGGGTTCAAGGTTAGACTGGAGCTGCCCCAAGCCATTCTTTCAGAGCTCCAGAATTCACATCATGGAGGCTGTGGCACCATTTAACTATGGTTGGATGTTTCAGGAAAATTTATATATATATATATATATATATATATATATATATATATTATATAACTATAATATATAATTTATATTATATATTATATAACTATAATAGATAATATATATAATTATAGTATATAGTATATAAATATATAATTAATTATATAATATACTATATATAAATATATATAATTAATATATATAATATAATATATATATATATATATATATATATATATATATATATATATATATTGCAGTTGACCTCTTTGGATCAGCCTAGCTCTTTGTTATTCTTCTTGTTATACAAAGCCATGTGACTTTGGAATATGTAATATATTTAATATACTATGTCCTCTGTCCAGTAGAGTAAAAGGAAGAGAAAATGGTCTCCATCCCTTTTTATCTCATACAATTTGTCCTGTAGAGGTGACTGCAATGCAAGATTGGAATTCTGATTTTTGCAGTCTTAATGATTCCATACAAAGGGCTGAAGGTGGCTTCATTAGTCAAATACTTACTTTGCAAATCTGGGAACCTGAGTTTGTTGGGTCTCCAGAACCCATGTGATTTATATAACAACAACAACAACAACAACAACAGGTATTGTGGTGCATGCCTGTGTCAGCCCTGGGCAGCAACAGACAGAGGGTTCCTGAGGCTCCTTTGCTAGCTAAGCTAGCCTAATCAATGAGTTTCAGGCCAGGGAGAAACACTGTCAAGAAGGAAGGAAGGAAGGGAAGAAGGGGGAAGGGAGGGAGGGGAAGAAGAAGAAAGAAAATGAATGAAGGAATGAACAAGAAAGAGTTGGAGAAATGGCTCAGTGTTTAAGAGCACTAGCTTCTCTTGCAGAGGACTTGGTTCAGTTATCAACACCTTCACCATGCTTCACAATTGTCTGCGCTTCAAGTTCCAGGTGATCCAAAACCCTCTTGGCCTCCTTGGGGACCACACACATAGTAGACACACACATATCCAGCCACTCACACACAAACAAAAGCACTTTTAATCTTTAAAAAAATGTTATAATGATTATGACTGCAGAGTGATAGCTGAGTTTGTATTCTGGCCCACATGTGCTTACACCCACATGTGAACACATATACATAAGATTTCCATGCATTATTGACCTGGGGATGCATCCATAGGGCCTATGGGTGAGGCAAATGTCAATAAACCTATTTACAGATGTGGGTGCTATTTGAAGAATTTTGATGTTCTTGTTGGAAGGTTGTCGGGGGCTTTGATTCTTATCTCCCTAGTTTCAAAGCAACAGCCATTGTATCTCTGAGCTCTGCAGCTATTGAAATTTGCTAAGTGGACATCTAGCTTAGATGTCCACAATCAGGAACATTCAGGAATCTAACAATCAGGAACATTCCCCTTACAATATTTTCCAAATAATGTACTCTGTGAACAGTAGACAAGTTTTTCCTAGTGATAGCTCTGGCCACCAAGAGTACTTATACACAATTTTCTACATAAGCATTTTTCTTATTTATTCCTCACAAAACCAACAACTGCTAAGTCTTAATCAACTGGTCTTGAATAAGATAAATTGTTTTTGTGTGCCTCAGTTTCCTCATTGGTAAAATGAGGGTGGCATTCTAGGATATTTGGGAATTCCCAGAGTGAATGGGAACATTTGGTATAATGGATTGAGCTAGCCTATAAGGGGTCTCTTAAGCATTTCCCAAGGGGCAATTGATATTTTACTGTTAGAGACAACGTTTACATTAGGTCAGATATTGCAGATCCTCACTTTGCTCCCTCTCTACCAGTTGGCCAAACCAACTAGGTCATAAACAGTGTTGTGGAGGGTCTTGGTATGTTTGGTGGAAAGGTGATATGCTGAATCAGCTGCTGAATCCTGAATGACTCTCAGGGCAGTTTCTCATCCCGATGAACTAGGATGTGGTCTTGTATGTACACAGGGCTCGGGCAGTTTGAGTTGACTGTTTAATCTGCCATGGGCATCCTTTGTGTGACGCCTCTGCTATCACCATTTAGGAGCATAAATATTTATCAAACATCTCCTGTGATGAGATGTGAGCCTTTGCCTACTGGAATTCTAGCTCAAGATATTTAGATTTGCATGTTTCCATAGTCAGGCTGCTGAATAATTTATCAATCATATTGGAGAAATAAAGTAGATAGATGATGTCCAGGAGTTGTTGAAAAACTGATTTTTTTTTCTTTCACAGAGTCCTGGACTAGGAGGGGTGTTATGGGTTGAGTGTGAAATGTCCCCCATGGGCTCGCATCTTTGAACACTACCACGTGCTGACACGTTTGGTAGGGTATAGAACATTGAGGACCAGAGGGGTGGCTGGCAGCAGGACACTGCTAGGGGTGGGTTCGAGGGCAATAGCCTAGCTTCACTTTCAGTCCCCTGTCTGCCTCCTGACACTACTCAATAAGCAGCAGTCATTTATCCTGCCATAACCTCCTCACTATGATAGACTCTGATCTCTGAAACTGTGAGCTAAAATAAACCTCTCTTTGCTTGGTTTTTTTTTTTTTCCCGCCCTTTCACATATTCTGTCAAAGCAATGGGGAATGTAACTGTCATAATTAGGGTTTTAGATTTTTTGGCTGTGAAGAGACACCATAACCACTGCAACTTTTATAAAGGACAAATTTTAATTAGGGCTGGCTTAAGGTTTCAGAAGTTTAGTCCATTAAGGTCATGATGGGAAACATGGCAAAGTACCGGCAAACAAGGTGCTGGAGGAGTAGCTAAGGGTTCTACATCTTAATCTGCAGGCAGCAGAAGAAGACTATCCCACTGGGCATAGCTCGAGCATATATATCAGATCCCACCACCACAGTTACATACTTCCTTCAACGAGGCCACACCCACTCCAGGGCCACACCCACTCCAACAAGACCACACCCACTCCAACAAGGCCACGCCCACTCCAACAAGGCCACACCCACTCCAACAAGGCCATTCCTCCTAAGAGTGCTACTCCCTACAGGCCAAGAATTCAAACACATGCGTCTATGGGGCCATTCCTATTCACACCACCACAGTAAGTAATAGAGGATAGTGGTGGGGTGGACTTGGGAGTCAAACACACTCTTGGGAGTCAAACACACTTCACGGATCTGTTTGAATAGAAATCTTCAAACAGGGTAAGGGTAAGATCGGGCATCCCTTTGCTCCCCTCCATGCAAGTGAAATGGTCTCTTTCCATTGAAGCACTGAGCTCTTTGTTTGCCTGCCTCTCAACCATAACAGTTCCCTTATTTTAGAATTACCAGTGTGACTCTTTCCCCATCATGGAAGCAGAGCCGATCAGGGTCTTTTCTTCATTCACCAGCCACAATGTCTGTCACATAGTAGGTCTTCCATAAGAATTGTCACACAGAAGACCTTCCATAATCTACTTAGAGGAATGAAATTAAATTCTAGGTCCCTAGGCCTGATGTTGCCTTGTGCTGCCACAGAGGTGCACCATGTGATAAAACTCAGGGAATCAGCTAATGAGGCCTCCTGCTTCCAGGAGCTCTTCCCTGCAGAAGAAAGATGACAGCTACAATGGAGTCCTCACCTGCCTTGCTTGGCAAAGTTCCTAAATGCGGCTGTTGAGACAATGTTAGTCTTTTCTCTGCAGTGCCAGTGTGAGCTGAATTCACATTTTTTTAAAAAAGGCACTCTTGTAGCCCCCACAATCTATTCCGGTCTATTGCTGTAATTGGCACATTATAATAATGCCTGCTTGAATTTGTATCACTGTACAGTCATTGCTCACTCTACATATCTGTCTCTCCCACTCTCCTGATCGTGTCTGACTCACTTCTGTTTAGCGCACTGCCTGACATGATGGAGGCACACTGCCAACAGGGTATGGATCAATGAGCATGTGCGTGCGTGAATGGCAGCACGGGTGAGCTATGTGATGATTCCCCCACCCCAGCACTCCCACAGCCATACTGAGAAGCTGATAAAACTGGAATTATGACCCCATTTCACAGGTGTACAAACTGGCCCACCAGGAAAGTGGGAGAACTTGCTCACAACCTCAAAGTTAATAAAGAACACAACCAGGACTCACACCCACAACCCTCAGAGCTTGTGCCATGCCCCTAACTCGAAGTTACTGCTCTTGTTTAAGATGGACTAGATAAATCTGAGATAATTAAAGGGACATGAGACCCACTGAGTCATTTTGTCAAAATGTCAGCTATTATATTTTTAAAAAAAAACTTCAAGATTTTAGTTTGTTCCTGTGCGTTATGCATACATATGTGCATGTGCCAACCAAGATCAGAAGAGAGCATCAGATCGTCTGGAGCTAAAGTTACAGGCAGTTGTGAGCTGCCCAGTATGATGCTGGGAACTGAACTCTGGTTCTCCAGAAGAGCAGCATGTGTTCTTAAACGCTAAGACACCTCTCCAGCCCTAATGCCTACTATTCATTGAGTTCTTAAGACCAGTGCTCAGTGGTGCCAAACACTGTGAACAAGTCATCCTAGTAAACTAATCTAACAAAGTGGCTGTTGTTACCTTGATCTGACATATGAGAAAGCTAAGGAATTGGAGGCCCAGTGACTGGTGCATGGCCAAAGGGCTTATTCACAATGCATCTGCAATTTGAACTCGGGTCCTTGGAGTTCAAAGCCCCTACTTTAAAGCACTAAGCTTTACCTTCTCCCAGAAAAGACAAGTTTTCTTTAAACTGTCATACTTTCCTATCAGGTCAGAGCTCTGTGAGTGATTTTTGACCTTGGGCAAATGATCAAACATACCTGAGCCTCTTCTGATTTCTGATTTGTAAAACAAGGAAATTAATATCTACCCTTTGAGATTACTGTATAGATTAAATGTTACTCTGTGAAGAATGTGCTCTGTAAGTTATGAAGCATTCTACAAATGCAAGTTATTACTGCTCCATGGAAAGGTAACAAGCCATTGTAATAATACTTTGATTGAATGAGCTCTTATTGAGTTGATACTGTGGGCCAGGTGTGATCAAAATAAGAGAAATAATTTTATTCACCTCTGAGCACCATGCTATTAAATTTCCAGCCAGAGATTCTGCTGGCCCTGTTTCTTTTCTGTTACCAACCTGCTGGGGAAATTACCTAACAAGAAAGACAACAAAATAAGCTAAAGCAATCTTGTTTAAAATTGTGCCCGATTACAATGTTGTTTATTATTTTGTAAGTGTTTCAATAATACAGCATCCTGCTCATGAGCAGTTCTGCCGTTATTGCCATTTTTTCTCTTCCTCTGACCTCTTTGGACAGCTTGAGTCTAAACTGTCTTTTTCTCACGGGGAAAAAATGCAGAGGGACTGAAAAGAAGTTTGGAAGCTGTAGACACTGTACAACCATTACATGCTGAATGCCGTGTCTCTCTCTCTCTCTCTCTCTCTCTCTCTCTCTCTCTCTCTGTATACTTGTAAAGGTCAGAGGTCAGCCTCAGTATGTCACTCCTTGTGCCCCTTCCACTGTTTGTCTGAGACAGGATCTCTCACTAGCCTGAACTGTACCATGCAGGCTAGGCTGCCTGACCAGGCAGCTCCAGGGATCTACCTGTCTCCACCTCCCAGCTCATCATCCCTGGGATTATAAATTCAAAGTGACTTCCTGGCTTTTTGTGGATTCTTGGGATTCGATTCAGGCCCTCATGTTCATGAGACAAGTCCTTTTACTATCTGGGCCTTCTTTCCAGCATTTGCTTTGTTTCTTTGAGACACAAGTCTGGCTGTGTTGACCAGGCTGACCTTGGACTCACCATCCTCCTGCCTCATCCTCTGGAGTGCTGGAATTGTAAGGATACACCCCCATCCACAGCTTTAAATTAGTATAGTTCTTTAAAAAGATATGAAACCCATGCAAATATGTTAAGTCAAAGCAAGAGATAATTGGAGACACATCCCCAGGTCCCCAGTTTGGGCTATAATTACACAGAGAATCCAAATCTGTCCTTACAAGCAGCTGCAAAGAGAAATGAAGGAGTCCCTGACACTCACCACCCAGCACTGGGAGCAACAATTGCTGAATGAGACCCGGAAAAGCTTGCAAGCTCAGGAGGCAAGTCCTGCTTGGGATGGTGAAGAGGTGGGATCTCACTGGAATTTGTAGGGTTAAGAAGATTTCTTCTAGGTAATTTTCACAGCAAGATTTGACCTTCTGCTTAGCTCTAGTAGAAACTCCACATAGGTCAGTGGGATATGGGTACTATATCCACTGGGCACCAAGCCAGGACTGTCTTCCCAAACATACCTTCTACTAAAAGGGCTCATTGTTACCCTGTAGAAGGATTCAGATCTTACGGTTATGATTTGAGGATGTTCCCCTTTAGAATACGCCCAGAGAGGATGATGATCATGATTGGCTACAGAGTGAGACCCCGTAGATGAATCACTTGTCTTGTTGCTGTAACCTGGCAAAGCAACTAAAGGAAGGAAGGGCTTATTGAGGTTCACAGTTTGAAGGTACATTCTATCCTGTGGAGAAGCTCAAGGCAGCAGGAGCTTGAGATATCTGGTCCCATTGCAGCCACAGTCAGGAAACAGCCCACCCCCTCTCTCTCCCCACACACTCTCTAACCCAAGACAGTTAGGGTGAATCTTCTCATCTCAATGAATCCACTCTATAAGCTGCTTCATAAGCATGCCCAGAGATGATCACCTAAGTGATTCTAGATCCTATCAAGTTGACAATATTAATGATTGCATGTGGTCTTAAAAATTTATCTTATCTCCCCTGTTCCCCAGAGCTGGAAATGCTTCTGCAAGTTTTAGTAGTCCTGAAAGGTCTGTTTCATCCTGTTTGCAGAAGCAGTGTTTGACACAGAACAGATGGCAGGAGGCGAAGCTTTGTCGGCTGCTTTCTCTTATAAAGCAAGTGCAGATGAAGATGGAAAGAGAAGCCGGGTGGAACCTGGGATACCAAAGTGTATGGGAGGGTGTCAGAGCCATTTCCAACACCCCACAGGGACAGCAGCAGCAGACACCAAGGCCAAGGTTAGAACAGGGTCTCTCAGCCAGTTCCTGCTCCCTGCTGTGACAAGTGGTGAGGGCTTAGAGCTGCCACCTGAGTCCATACTTCATACATGCCATGCCATGCAGCTGTGCAGGTGGTATCGTGTGTATGTGTGTGTGTGTGTCTGTCTGTCTGTCTCTCTATGTGTGTCTGTGTGTCTGTCTCTCTGTCTCTGTGTGTGTTTGTCTCTGTCTCTCTGTGTCTCTATTTCTCTTTCTCTGTGTGTGTCTGTCTGTCTTCTCTCATGTTTGTATATCTGTCTGTTTCTGTTTCTGTCTGTCTCCCTGTGTGTATGTCTGTGTCTCTCTGTGTGTGTCTGTCTGTCTCTATCTCTTGTTGTCTCTATTTCTCTCTCTTCTATCTCTTTTTCTATGTATCTGTCTGTTCTCTCTCTCTCTCTCTCTCTCTCTCTCTCTCTCTCTCTGTGTGTGTGTGTGTGTGTGTGTGTGTGTGTGTGTGTGTACCAAGAGCTGAAGGGACAAAGGGGAGGACATCCAAGGAAGTTTACTTTCACCTGCTGAGGTCTTGTTATCCCATTAGCTCTGTGTTAAGAGTCTTGACTTTGTGAAGCTGAGCTGGTGAGCAGCCCAACCTGAGATGACACGCAAGATTAGGAGGTGCATCTGCTGATGTGTCCATTATAAATTTGGCTGGCCTGACTTCTAGCTACTTTGGCCTGTCAGACTGCCAGTTTCCTGAGTGCAGGCCACATCTTGGGTATGTGTGTGTGCTCCAACTGTAGCAGGGTACCTGGCACATGCTAGGGGCTTTGGAGATGCTACTGAGTGAGAGACTTGAAGACCAGCTAGCTCCACTGAGCTGTATCTTTCATTCAACGTCAGCTTTGAAAGATTGTTGGCATGTGTTGTCCTCATCCACTGGCAAGAATAGACTTCATCTCAATTCTGGCCTGTTTGTGATCTGTCATCCTCAATCCTGTTTCCTCTTGTCTAGAATAATTCTGACAACTCTGCCTCTATTTTCATTCCTCTTGCCTGAATTAAGGTGCCCATTCTTACCATCTGAATCCTTTGAAAGTAGGAATCAGTATGAACAGGTTCTAAACTCTACTAGTTTAACAGTGTTTAGTCTCATAGTGTCTTGAAAGCTCAGGATAAGAGAGTACCTTTGTGCCTCATGTTGAGAATAACATGTAGATAATGTAAAGAACCTGGCTCCAAAGCACACAAAATGACTGTCATGGAGAAAAATGAACCATAACAAATGCTGGTGAATATATGGAGAAAGAGGAACCCTTATTCCCTGCCAGTAAAGGTGTGAACTGGTGCAGCTGCTTTTATAGGGCATGCATTTTATAGGACATAGTTTATTCTGCAAACTCTAAATTCTTAAAATATAAAGACTTGGGAATTAGAAGTGGCAGTATTCAGATCGGAAGGAGTCAGCAGACAAGAGGAGGTGGAGAAAGATATGTCTGTAAGCACCTATAAACATTTCACAGGGGGGACTGAAGAGGTGACTCATCAATTAATAGCATTTGCTGCTCTTCTTTAGGACCAGAGTTCAGTTACCAGCACCCATATTGGGAGGTTCACAATCACCTGGTACACAACTCTGAGGGATTCTTCACCATCTTTTGGTCACTGAGGGCTCCTACACTCATGTGGCATGCACACATACAGACCCATACATGTTAATACAACTTTTAAATAATTATATTTATTTAAAATGTGTCACAATGAAACCAATTATTTGATATGATATAACTCTGGCACATAGGAGCACTATTTAGGAACCACATCTATTTTTAGTTACTATTTTCTAAAAAGATTTGTATTATTAATTATGTATGCACATGTGTCTGTGTGTGGGTATGTACACCTAAGTGCAGTTGACTGAGAACACCCAGAAGAGGACATTGGATACGTTAGAGCTGGAGCCAGGTCCTCTGCAAGAGCAGCAAGTGTTCCACCACTGAGCCACCTCTCCTGCTCTAGAAGCTCTTTGTTGAGTGTCTGAGGAAATGAATGAGGGTTGTAATCTTGCCTGTCAGTAATGACTACTGTAAGGCACTCATAAATGAACTTGGGGCCAGGAAAGGAAAGAGTGGGTTTGGGTTTTTTGTTTTTGGGGTTTTTTTTTGGTGGATGTTTATTGCATTTGCAGTACAAGACAATGAAAGATATTTTTTCCTCATTCAGAAAACCTAAATTTTTGGAATGGAGGTGTGTGTGAAGGGTGACAGGGATTCTTGTCTCTTGGTTTTAAAGAAGCTATGTAATGCAATGCTCACACGGGGAAGAAACACTGCAAGACATGTATTTCTGGGGACTGCATATAAACCCTTGCTTTCAGGAGGGAGCTCTGATTGGCCAGTATGAAGAATTAGCTCTCTGCCAGGAGGCAAGTCTCTGCTCCATGAGTTTTTTGTGAGAGACCATTGTTATTGGGTAACTCCCTCTATTGGGAATGTAGCGAAAAGAAGTAGCTACCTCAACCAGGACTTAGAAGAAGCAACATCTGGGGTGTGTGTGTGTGTGTGTGTGTGTGTGTGTGTGTGTGTGTGTGTGTGTTGTATACATGTGTGTGCATGTGCATTGTATACATGTGTGAGCACACATGCACAGAGGCCAGAAAAGGGTGTCTGCTGACTTTTTATTAAATCACTGTCTATTATAACCCTTTGACATAGAGGAGTCTTCTATTTTCAGCTAGGCTGGCAGGTCAGCAAGCCCTGTCTGATCCTCTTCTGGTTTACCCACCCAAGCACTGGGCTTACAAGCAAGTATGTCCATGCTCAGTTCAGATGTGGGTTCTGGAGATCTGAACTCAGGCCCTGAGACTTGAGTAGCAAGCACCCTGCAGGGCTGAGGCTGAGCCATCTTCCCCAGCTCAGGACAGCTGTCCTTGTGATCTTGTGCCAGTCTCTTTGTCTGCTCCCACTTTGAACCTGCTGCTTGCATTTGTGACATAGGCTTATGGAGAACCGCACTTCATGTGGGCTCCCTTAGCCCCAGACCCACAGTCACACTGCCACAGCCTTCTAAAACAGTGGCAGAACCTTCCCCCTGAAAAGGTGATCCTCCTGGAACCTTGATCAAGAAATAACATCTCTTTTTAAGTATGGCCTTGATTGCCACAAAGAACCAGAATCCCTCAGAAGAGTGCCGAGGAGAGCCAGAAAAGACTGAATCCACCTTGAAGTGACGTTCCTAGGCTAACTTTTAATTGGGAGGAAAGAAAGAGAAAGATGTGTGTGAGGTTAGATGCTAATTGCATGTGGTGGTGCACTTTTAAAATATCCCATGAACCTGGAGGTCTTCTGCCATGCTCCAATTTCTCCCTCATCACAGCAAGGTAGCCCTTCTTCATAAACCACTCACCTAAGGGCCAGGTCTCAAAAGCGGAAGGTTCTGCTGTGCACAGCCACTTGAACTTGAGTTTGAACATGATTCCAGCAGAGCTGGGCCTAGGGTCCTTGCCCCCAACTTTCTTGATTTGGGTTACACAATTACAAAAGAGAATGCAAGCCCACACTAGAAGGCTGTTACCCAGACATTCAGCAAAGACTTCCACAAGCAAATTAAATAAATTTGACCTTCAAAGGACCGTTACTTCATTCTCACAGAACTGTGTGACCTTGTGTGCTCTAGAATGTGAGAGGGCAGCAGGGCTACCCTAGGGCTATGTCTTCTTCTATTTGGCATGCGCAGCCTCCTGTAGGCATCATTGTCATCTCGGGGCACACTTTTTTTTAACACCTTTGTGCATAAACTCGAAGATGAAAGACTGTGTTTTCTTAAGAGGGATAAGGAGATCAGGGAGAAAGGAAAGTTATCTACATGTGTATGCAGGTAACATTCTAATAGCCTAGCCTGCTCTAATTATCACTGGGAACAGGAATACTGTCAAGTAATAATCTCCTAAACTGATTACAGCTCCCTGCTCACATGAATGTCTGCCTGAGGCTAGATCCCCAATGTGAAGTTAAGTATAAGATATGGGAACCTAAACACACACTTCTTATCCCTGGACAAACAACATCAGACTGGTATGCCTAATGCAGATAATGAGCCTTGTGAATAGAAGTGGAAACAAACCTGGTCCTCACTGTTGACAGTGAGCAGCAGAGGGGAGAGCTCTGGTTGTAAATTTGCTATGCCCTGGTTGTCTTCCTGATCCGGCTAGCAGTTTTCAGTTTAGATGTCTTTGGGCTTGAGGTGTGAGCTCAATGGGACTCAATTTTTACATCTGAAAGCTTCACTGTGTGAGGAGTTTCTCCCCATGCTTGGCAGGCCCTGCAACTAGTCCTTTTGTGATTAACTAGTAGCTTTTGCTGGTATTTTAGGTTCCAGCAAGATCTATCATGTGGTGGTGTGGGAGAGGGGGGTAAATAGTTTCAAAACATTAGAAAGAATCCTCCAAAGATGGTATAGATTGCTGTATTCACGTTTCTGATTACATTTTTATTTATTTACTAGTATATGTGTCTATGTATAGGAACACATATGTTGCCGTGGTAAGCATAATTGGAGGTCAGAGGACAACCTGTAGGGGTCAGTTCTCTCCTTCTACCATGTGGGTTCTGTGAACCAAACTCAGAACCACATGGTTGTTGGCAAGCACCTTTACCTTCTGAGACATCTGCTTGGTCCCTAGATTAAGCTCCTATTCATACTAACAGGAAAAAGAGAGTTTGCTTAAAACAGCGGCTCTCAACCTTCCTAATGCTGTGACCCTTTAATACAGTTCCTCATGTTGTGATGACCCCTAACCATAAACTTAATTTAGTTGCTACTTCATAACTGTAGTTTTGCTACTGTTATGAATCATAATGTAAATATCTGATATGCAGGATATCTGATATTGGACCCTCAAAAGAGTCATGACCCATAGGTTGAGACAGCAAATCTGCAGGTCTCTACCTGCTCACTGAGTGATGTAGGATCTGTACTCACCTGTTCACAGTTCTGCTTTAATACAAACAAACAGTTTCTTAGTGTTGACAGCAACACTAGATACTTTTCTTGTCAAGGGCAAATGTTTAAAGCCCTTCCTCACCTCCAGGATCTTTGAAGAGATGTAAAAGCTCTTGAGGGGAGGGAGTTTGGGGATGGTTGATGCTAAAGTGTGGAATGACTCATAATTGCGTAAAAAAAAAAAAAAAAAAGCCCAAGATCAAAAATTTATCATCTTGGAATTGGAAAGTTTTCTGAGACTACAAAGTGAACACTAGCCAAGGAACTAAAAATGAATCATCTGAGTCCCTGGAGATCTGAGAGTCTCTCTCCAGGTGAGGACTTGCTAGCCATGGCTGTTCAGGCAAAGAAATCCACCCAAGGGTGGCTCAGTGGGGTCCCCGCTTTCCTTCAGGGTCCCACTCTCCTTCACTTCAGCTTATAGAATAAGGATCCTGGGTCCAGCCATATTTGACTTAGGGATCGGAAGAGCTAAGTGGAATCAGAAATCAGAAAAAGGGAAAACAATAATGCATCTGAAGATCTTATGGTGGCCGTGGCAGGGAGCATAAAGGGGGACGATCTCTCTGCTCAGTGATGGGGCATGCATGGGGGTGGCATGGGGCAGGGCTATCTCACTGCTGGGGGTGGGACAGGGCAGGGACTAACTCACTGCTAGCTGTGGGCAGGCTCTAGTTTTACCTCTGTCTCTCCCTCCCCTGCACTGGGACTATAAGTACATAGCTCCATGCCTGACTTCTTTGTATGAGTTCTGGGAATTGCATTCAGTTCCTTGTGCTTGCAAGGCAAGCAATTTGCCAATTTACCAACTGAGCTCTCTCCCCAAGCCCCTAAGACATTAAAGATCTCAGAGTAAAGGTGGGTATAAAGTATGATACAAAAGCTTTTATGCTATTTTGCCCAACTTAACTATTTTAAGAACAAAGAACCTGGAGTTTGAGAAGGTCAAACCACTTCCCTGCCATCTTCCCATCTTTGTAGCGTTTCTTCGATCCCACTTGAATTAGCTAGACATTGGGCTGAACCTGACAGGACTCACAGTCCCCAAGGTGCCTCAAATAATGACTGGTCATCCTCCAGTGGAGATGTACACTCTCTAGTCTGTCCAAGGTCAAGGCTGAACTTAGCTTTCTCACTGTTAGCTGAGTGGAGCTTCTTTTCACACACAGTGTTCACACTCCTCTCTTCTAGGCATCTGGTGTCTAGGAGGAGAAGCCATGACCATATCCGTTAGTGGAGACTTTCCCCTTTTGTTCTGTTTCCATTTGTGAAAGGATTATCTGCATGTAATAAAATCTACCTATTATAAGCATCTGATATGATGAATTTTGCCAATTGCATGCAACCATTCTAACTATCTCCCATAGAGTAAATATCCGGAGCATCTTTCTTACCACAAAAGCTCCCTTGGGCCTCTGCTCTCAATTTCTTCCTCAAGCCCACAGCTTCTGGCAACCATAGATCTGCTCAGTGTCACTGCATTTTGCCTTTTCTAGAAGTTTCTTTCAATAAAATTGCAATACATAGATATGGCCTTTGCATTAGATGTCTTTCACTTCGCATAATGACTTCAAGATTCATTCATGCTGTTACATGTATAAACATGCCATTTCTTTTTGTTGTCAGAATAGCAGCCCCAGAACTATGTTGATCACATGAATATGTGCATGATTTTGTATTCTGCTTGCCAGTTGATAGCTGTCTGGTTGGCTTCCAGTTTGAGACTCTTAGCACTCTTCTTAGGCAACACACTTGTTTGCTTTGTATTTTTTTGTTTAAGATTTATTTTATTTAATTTATGAATGTGTGGGTGTGTGTGTGTGTTCATACACAAATGTGTGTAGATGCTTGAGGAGGTCAGAAGATGGTTTTAGATCACCCTGGATCTGGCCTTATAAACACTTATGAAACATCTGGCATGGGTACTGGGAATCAAAGTCTTGGTTGTCTTAAAGGGCTATAAGCACCCTTAAATGTAGTGAACAATTTTAAGTTTGATTTTTTTCCCCTCATTTTCTAGCCTAGACTCTTTTCTCTGTGTGTGTGTGTGTGTTTGTGTGTCTGTGAGTGTGTCTGTGTGTGTGTATGTGTGTGTACGTGGTTTCTGCATTTGTAGGTGAGCCTGAGCATTGAAGCCATGGGTAACCTTGGGTATCATGCTTCAGAAGCCACTCACATAATTTTTCAAGACAAGTACTCTCCAACTGAGACCTGAAGCTTTTCGGGTCAGCTAGACTGTGGCCACAGAGCCTGCAATTTGAGTGATTATTATCCCCATAAGCTTCTATGTTTGAATGCATGGTTCCCAGACAGTGGAACTCTTTGGGAAGGATTAGGAAGTTGCCCCTTGTTTGTAGGTTTGTCACTGGGCTCTGGCTTTTCAAAAGGTTCTTACCATTCCATGTGCCCTCTGCCTCCTGCTTGTGGATCAAAATGTAAGCTCTCAACTGCTGTTCCAGCCTGCTTTCCCCAGGCCTTCATTCCCATAGACTCTAGCTGTCAGAAACCCTAAGACCAACTAACCTTTTTCTTTTATAAGTTACCTTGGTCATGGTATCTTATCACAGAAATAGAAAAGAAACTAATCTATGGCCTTGAAGATTCTTCTGTGTCTGGCTCCCCAGCACTGAGATTATGACTGTACACTGCAGTATCCACCCAGCCTCTACCTTTCATACTTTTAGACAGTTGGTCTCACATTTGCAGTGACATATTTTCAAAGCCTTCTGGTGGCATGCATGTGCTAGCCTAGTCCAATCACTTGTGACTCTGGAAGTGATTTGCGGATGTGGCAGAGAGCAATGAATTGCCGTATCTAGTATTTATAGTAGATGAAGTGAGATGGTTTTTCATCCTGTCTCATAGGAATGTGCTCACACTCTGGTTCCAGTCATTGGAAGTGCTGGGGCAGGGAACATCCAACAGGTGGACGACACTGCCCCTTGCTCAAAGATTATGTGGGCATGGGGCTGGCTCAGCTGACTTGTGACCAAATGAAAAGAAAGAGAGTGTTCTGAAATATGTGCTGCCCTCTGTTATAATTTACAATAATGAGCAGTGAACAAAAGGTTGTAGAGGAAAGTGGTGACGGATGGCCGACATGCCGCCCTGTGCTGCAGCTGGCACAGCTCCCGCTGGCAAAAGGCATTATATATGACTGCTGTAGGCCTTGTAGTGGTAAATGAACACTTATGGCCGCTATGGCAACTGGATTGATTATCCCAACTACCTTAGGACTAGTGTGGCCTGGTATTACAAGAGAGCACATGCATCCCTGCCGTCTTCCATCAGAACTCCTCAACAGTGGTGTGTGCAGAATGAAGTCTCTGATGGATGCATGTCCTCTTCTTCAGGCACATCTAGAGAATTCGGGCAAGGAAAAATGTACCAGACTAGGGCGGGGGAAGCAGGTCATGCCATTGAATGAATGCCTGGCTCACCGTGGGAAGAGAGCTGATTATTTTCAAATGTCATAGGATGGATAGATGGATGAACCCATGAAAGAGTGGGTGAGCCCATGGTGAGTTAATTGAGGAAGTGCTTGGAAAGAGTGCTGAGAACCATGTAGGAAGGGGGCTGTTGAGGAGGTCAGTGTGGTACCATAAGCTGTATCTAGGCAGGAGTGCTGATATAGCAAGAAGAAGTGGACTGAGGGTAATAGCCTGAGCAATTGGTGACTGGAGCTTTTAATGGGCTTGGATACAGGAAACAGAGTTGGAGGCTGAGAAATGGTTAAAAGCACTTACTGCACAAACATGAGTACCAGAGTTCAGCTCTTGGCAGTCACTAAACAAGCTGGATGTCCCTTGCATGTCTGTGACCCTTGGATGAGGGAAGAGACAGGAAGATTTCTGGGGATTGCTTGCTTCCAGATTAGCTGAGGAAGCAAGAGCCCCAGATCCAGGAAGAGACCCTGCCTCAAAGAAGCAGACAGAGAACTAAAGGATACTCGATGTCCTTTTTCTAGTCCCCACTTGCACACAGGCCCATGTACCCACACACACATGTTTGAATGCACACACAAATAATTTAAAAAAAAACAAAACAGTATGAATAGTAAACTTTATTGACATATAAACTCTAGTTTTCCCAATAGCTTAAAGAAATGTAACTTGATTCCCATTGGGAGACCTAGGCATATTTGTATTACATATTGGTTCTAAGCATGCCAGTTATCATTCATAAAATGAAATTTCCTACCTCTAAGTTTAGACAGGGTGATTCAAACAGATGAATCCAGGGTATAGAAAAAGTGGTAGCCCTAATGATGATGTCTTATCTCTCTACTGATTGGCTGAAGATACTCCTTTAGAATTTAAATTCTTTGCACACAACCCCTAAGCTGAAACCATCCACAGTGGTTTCCACCTCCTCTTGGATACATCTGAGCACAACACACAGCCTTCCAGGGTAAGTGCCCAACTTCTTAGGACTAATGCTTGTGTGTATGGAGGTAGAGTGGCAGAGTTACATTAAGCCAGCACTTTCTAAATTTTTTTTTTAATTCTGCCTTCTTAGGTGTCTTCTTAGACATTGTTTTTCTAACTGCCCTCTTCATGAAATTTTAATTCCACAGACACACTGTGTGTTTATGCCTGTATGGATATGTTTGTGATTACATAGTGTGTATTCATCTGTACTTTATACATAAAAACAGCAATCTTTTAGTTTTCTTTCCCAAGAACTAATTTTGCTCCTTTTGCTGGGTGGTTTTGTGCCAACTTGATACAAGCTGGAGTCATTTGAAAGAGAGAAACCTCAATTAAGAAAATGCCACCGTAAGATTAGATCGTAGGCAACCCTGTGAGACATTTTCTTAATTGGTAATTGATGGATGAGTATACAGCCAATTGTGAGTGGTGCCATCCCTGAGATGGTGGTCCTGGGTTCCATGAGAAAGCAGGCTGAGCAGGCCATGAGGTACAAGCCAGTAAGCAGAATGCCTCCATGGCCTTCGCATTAGCTCCTGCCTCTAGGTTCCTGCCCTGTTTGAGTTCCTGTCCTGACTTCCTTCAATGATGAATAGGGAAGTATAAGCCAAATAAACTCTTTCCTTCCCAACTTGCCTTTTGGTCATTGTGTTTCATCAAAGCAATAGGAAGCCTAACTAAAACACCCCTCCTCCATTGCAATATGCATTTTGTTACTTTACACATTGCTAGGACAAAAATACTCAACTCAAAGAAGATAAAAAAAGAAGTGTTTATTTTGGGTCGAAGTTTGAAGAAATAGCTCATCATGGCTGGAACATGAAATAGACAGTCATACTGCAATCAGTCAGGAGATTTAGCTTGCTTTTTCCATTTGATGTAGCCTGGAGCCCCAATCTGTAAAAGGCTATCTTCCCACCTCTATTAACCTAATTGAGATAATCCCTCACAGACATAGCCAGAGGCCAGTCCCCTAGGTAATTCTATATTCTGTCAAATTGACAATCAATATTTATCAGGGTATGATCAGCCTTTTGAGAAATCATGAGCCAGAACAAACTAGCTGAAAAGTCTTCTCTGTCACTTTCTCTTTGAGCCTCCTGTTCGTGTTACTCACCAGGGCATGGCAGGATACTATCCCTGCTGTGGGGCTCACAGAGCATAATGAACCACTAAGGATTATTATCTTGGACCACCTTAGCCATCAAAGGGTTTTTACATACGTTATCTTACTCGGTCTGTACCATGAACCCCTGAAGCATGATACTTTGTGTCATGTTACTATAACTATCACCCTCCCTTCTTGACTGATGGCATCTGAGATGATTTGAGTGGCTGGGAAATTCTCTCAAAGTCATGCACGTGATAGCGCTGGTTGGTCCTGCAACTTTAGACCAAGTGATCTTCAGGTCAGTTCAGTTCAGGTCAGGTCAGTTGCACCTGACCACTTCTGCTGATACCAGACACTGTTGTGATAGAAAGACCCAAGTGGAAGTTTAGACAGTTGTAGGAGTCATTTCCAAGGGTGCATTCTAAGGGCCAGTGCCATATTCCTTTCTCTTAATACATGGAAAATGGAGTCATTGAGGCTTTGAACCATTTAGTCACACCTTTCCTGATGGCTTGGCAATTTGGTAATTTAAGTTTCCTCAGGGTTGAAGACCTTGGCCTTTCAATCAAATGAGGATGAAGGCTTTCATGCCAAGATTAGGGCCTTATGAGATGAACAATAATAATTGCTCAGAGAAAGATAACTCTTCAACTATAGCCATGAACCAGTGCTGTGCTGACTTCTAGGGGGAAAAAAAAATCAAATTCCTACACTGACTATCTTGACAGAAGTAGGATCAGCAAAAGATCAAGTGGTGGAGGAGGGGCAGTCTGGGTATTCCTGAGTTCAGATTCCAGTTCTGGCACTTGGCAGCTATGTGCCTCAGTTTCTATGGGTCTGCCCTAATGGAATATTCTTCATAAAGCTATTACGATGAACTGAGGCAGTCCACACTGAGCAATTCTGTAGGGTGCTTGGTCCACAATCAGTAAATATTTGCAGGTCCCCCCCCAAACAACTTCCATGCAACAACCCAAGCTTATGGTGGAAGTACTTTCTATGCGTGGAAGTGACTTGACTTGGCTGGTTTCAGACATGTAATGCTTAGCATCTGGAGATCTTTAGCACTGTCTCCTGCCCCACCAAAATGCCTGTCTTTCATATTTCATGATTATTGACTATCTATTGTCTTGACTAACCTAAGAGACATTCATTCTTTATTTTATGACAAGGATCCAGGCCATGCCCCTTGCTAAAGTAGAGCGGGCCTGGTTGGGCACTCTACAATAGTTTCTGGTGGGGATTGATTGTAGTGGATAGTTGTATTGATTAATTTTCCATCACTTTGACAAAATGCCATGAGCAAAAGTAATACAAAGTTAAAATTGTTTATCTGGGTTTACCATTCCAAAAGGAGGGCCCATGGCAGCAGCAACTGCAGAAGGAAGCTGTGAGATCACATCTTCAACTGCAAACGTGAATCCAAGAAGATGAACTGGAAGTGGGGAAGAGGATAGGAACTCTCAAAGCCCACCTCTAGTGATGGACTTCCTCCAGCAAGGCTATACCACCTCCCAAAACAGCACCCCCTGCTGGGGCCCAGGCCTTTAAATACTCACACCTCTGAATATAGTTCTTCAATCCACAGCAGTTGAGGTGTGGTCTTCTGTGCTGCAATGCTCTTCTGCACAGATTGAGACAATTACAGAGAAAATGTCAGGCTAGGCTTCTCCCCTCTATAGCCACTTTAGGCAGAAGAGAGTACCAGCTTTTCATTGAGGCAGGAGACCTGACAGATGTGTGGGTTCTCTCTCTTTCTCCATCCTGGTGAGTTATGGAGAGACATACCCTGGTGCTAAGAATGACACCAGGTCTCTCCATCAGAACAGCCCCTCAAGTTGCCTCATTCCAGGCTGGGCTATACTGAGACCTTGTTCCAAGACTTTGTTCCAACGAAGCAAGAACTTCATTCAAGCTGTAAGCAGCTAGGAGGAGGAAGAGGGAATAATACTGCTTTGGGCATGGCTCCCCCCTTGACCCAGAGGGCCTCCCTGGAGTGATGGATGCCAGAGTTGCCACATCAGATAGGCTTGGATCCTGCATAATTACGTCTCTGTGGAACTTTACAGAGGGACTCTGATTCTTCTTTCACAACATTTCTCTGCGGCTGGTATTTCCATGGTGACTCTTGAGGCTGAGTAGCCACAGAGCATGCATATTGTATGGCGAGGCTCTTCATCAGCAATGCCAACTTTGCTTTGCCCAACTCCAAGGGACTCGGGTTGAGAATCACTCTGTGATCACCTCACGCCATCCACAGCAGACAAGAACAATCTTCCACAGAGGCAAAGATGAGTAACTTCTGGGAGGAGTGAATCCCTTAGATTTCCAAGGGCTGCCCTTTGAGGATCACCGTGTGTAGCATCTAGCAGCGCAGCCTACCCTGCTCCAGCAGGGAAGGACAAAGCTACCAGTTTGAGTCTGATGTTTTATTTATCTGTACTGGTAACTTTATGTAGGGTGTGTTTCTCTGTTTGGGCCTCAAGGCTGGATGAGCAAAAGGCGGGAAACATTAATAAGTAATAGACAGAGAGGGGCTGTCCATTTATAGTCTTTCAGAGATGACCTGGTTTCCATTCCAATGGGAGCATTAATGTTGTTTTAGAGTGATCGGCATCTGTAGATGCTTGCACTGGTGCATTTGGGGATAACCAGGAGGGACACCTGCATGGACTATTTTTAGAATAAAAATTAAGAAACCTCAGGCAGCCCCAGGGGCCCTCCCCAGTTGGCAGTGCACACACTGTGAGCCCGAATAGTCCATTTTTCCTGGGGTTGCGTGGGATCACTGTGTTCCTTTCTGTTCGCCTCCAGTGTCTGGTTATTATTAAACCACCCTTTGTGAGAGATTAACTCTGGCTTCCCTCCCAGTGAGGAGATGTCTACACAGAGCCAGAGCAGGCAGCCAATGGCAGGCACATGGGTTATTTGGTGTCGTACAGGAACAAACAACTGGTTGACAAGCCAGTTCTTCACTTTCTGATGGCTTCCCTTGGCGTGGAAACAAGCTTCCGTAGCACATGGTATAAATGCTTCCCGAGCCTGCCTGCCTTCATTCATTCAGAAAGTATTTCCTAAGGGCCCCCTGTGGGATTTATTATTTCTAAAATGGGGATAATCGTGGTACCTATTGCATAGAATTACGTGGATTAAATGAGCTAATAATGTGTTAAGGATTTAGAACAGTGCCTGGCACATAGTTAGGCTTAGTCAAGTCAAGTTCGGCTGTGCAATTGAAGGGCTTTTTTGTTTTTGTTCTAGATGAGAAATGGACAGTGGAGCCAACAGCAGAGAAAGATAGTTTGAATTTTTAGTGTGTGTGTGTGTGTGTGTGTGTATGTGTTTAAATTAGTCTGGAAACCAGAGGTCATCCTTGGGTGTCATTCTCTAGGCATACCTTATTTTTGAGACAACAGACAGAGAACCTCACTAGCCTGGACTTTGTCTACGAGGCTATATTTGCTAACCAGCAGGCCCTAGGGATCCTTCTCTTGACCTCACCAGTGCTAAGATTAGAAGCACTCCAAGCATATGCTTGGCTTTTAAATGTGGGTTCTGTGGACCAAACTCAGTTCTTCAATGGTTTGGTGTGTGCTTGTGTGTGTGGGGTGGGAGGGTGCTATTTGGTTTGGTTTTTCAAGACAGAATTTCTGTGTGTAACCTTGGCTGTCCTAGAACTCACTCTGTAGACCAGACTGGCCTCAAACTCAGAGATCTGGCAGTCTCTGCATCTGGAATGCTGGGCATACACCACCACTGCCATGCTAATCCTCATGATTTTAAGGGAAGCACTTTACTGACTAGCCCATCTCACCAGTCTAGGGATTCATTTTAATGGGGCCAAATCTATAGACAAGGGTGATGCTTCCTGATATAGTTCACAGAGTAGGGTCCTTTGAGCAGACATTATCAGCATCATCTGAGTATGAAATATAAATTCTTTATCCTTGCCCAAGGGTTTCAAGTCAAATATTTCAGGGTTTGGGCTAGCAATCTGTGTTTGAATAAAGCCTCTGAGATTCTCTGATCCTTGCTAAGTTTGAAAATAACTGCCTAGTCTCTTGAGGGCACTGTGAAGGAAAACTTTAGCAATGTTTGCCTCATAATCTCTACTGTATTTAACATCTACTAGTCCAGTAGGAGGCAGGCTCTGGACAGTACCTCCTTCATAAGGCAGGCAACAGCCTTGTTAACTGGCAGGGACCTTGTTAGTGCAGGCCCAGACTGCTTACTGAGCACAGCCAAGCCAAACCTCAGCTCTCTTCCTGGCTTACTGCCAAGAGAGCACCACAACCCACCCCTGCCATCCATATGCTAAAGATCCAGAGCTGGGGCTATGCTAAGTGGGTTTTTTTTTTTCCAGAACAACCGTGAGCTGCAAGGCCCCAGGGCACCTCTCATCACATTGAGGCCAGCCCCTCTGGGTCCTTTCTAAGCAGATGCACATCTGGTTTGTGTGAGTCGGCCTGCCCACACCCAAAGACAGCCCATGGCCAACAGAATGTATCACACCAGTGCCTCTGAAAAGCTTGTTGCTGGCCTGGCTTTTGTTACTGATATGCAGCCACCTCTGAGATGGAACTCCACAGCTGGAGAGAATTTGAGAACATCCGTCTAGATTTTCCGACTTCGCCTGTTTGCTCGGTAATACAAATTTGTATGCTCCGGAATGATGGGAAATAAGAAGAACATACCTTCAGCCCTTCCCTAAGAAACATTCCAGAATGGCAAAGGCCATTGTTCCTACAAATGCCTACTGTTCAGCATAGAGTGTTCTATGTCAATAGGAGAATACCAACTAGATGTGGAGTCAGAGATCAAGACATACGTGTGGATGCTTCATGAGAGAGGAGGAAGCTAGTTAGTGTTCCAGGCCTGGAAGGTGGGGCAGCAGAATCTCAGGATACAGAGAAAAGGGGTCTTACATAAAGGGGGATAGAAAAAAGCACAAGAGAGAGGAAATTGAGAGTGCTTAGAGGGAGGTATGAGTGATCCATCTAAATCACCCAGAGCCTAGACCATAAGCAGAGTAATAGAGGAAATCAGCCCTTCGAAAATAGGTTAGTATGCTTTCCCCAAGACAAGGAGTTTGGACATTTGTATGGGAGCTAAGAGAAAGTCTGATGAAAAATGGGATGGGGTTGAAATTGTAGTTGCTGTCATTAGATATCTTTAGTGGGAGTTGTGCTCAGAGACATAGCTCCAGGAAGCAGCAGAAACAAAGGAAGAGCTAGGAAGTTAGTGCCTACAAGTTCGTGATGGTGGGAGGTGGGGATAGGCCAATGGGTATGAAGGAGAATGTTCAAATGAAGGGTTGTGTGGTAGAGAAAGCATCAAAAGTCTCCAGTGGGGTTTGGAATGTAGATCAGTTGGTAGAGTGATTGTCTTGCATTCATGAAGCACAATACCAAATTCACTGGGTATAATGCCATCATATGCCTATTCCCAGCATTTGGCAGGTAGAAGTAGGACCAAGAGTTCAAGGGCATCCTCAATACATACCCAGTTGGAGGCTAGCCTAGGCTACATGAAACTCTATTTCAAAACAAACTCTAGAGAATTGGGGAAAGCAAGACTGGCCACTAACTGAATTTTGCTGCAGTTTTGGTCCACAGTCTTCAAGATTTATCAGAAAAGACATTTGTCTCCCATCAGGCAAATACCAGAGGTCCTCAGTATCACATGCCAGCCAGGCTAGGAGCATCTAACCATTCCAGGGAGTCTTGGCATGAGGTTGAGCCATGGGCTTGGTTCTGAGTCACAAGAGTCTGAACCACCTACTGAGTCATTTGCAAAAGCTGTCTTTTCCTGAGTGTTTTCCCAACCAGTTACCCACCCCAACCAATGGCTGGTAGCTTGCAAGATCTGAAGGGAGCCGCCACAGTTCACCATGTCATAGCCCCAGGCAAACTCAAGCTGTATATGTCAAACTGCAGCATGAAAATTGCCTTCCTGCTCTTCATGGAGACACTCGGCACTGGGTGATGGCACAAAAGCCTCAAGACGTGCCTGTTACTCGGTTTCAGGTCTTGGGTTCCCGTCACTGAGTAAATCTGATGGAATGAAAGTTTCTCCAGAAAAGTCTCAGTGTGACCAAGGCCTGATCTCAACTGAAAGAGGGTCTAACAAAAAAGTGTGTGTTTCCCAACCTACTGCTTGCCTTAGTGTACTGATGGGAACAGAATTAGGTTCAACTCTGCTAATGTCGCTTCCATCTCTCCTGCCTTTCTTTATTGCTTCTTTTGAGCAGCTTTACCTCAGCAAGTTTTCACTCTCTCAAACGTAACCTCGGAAAACATCAGAACATCTTCCCACTTGGGGAGACACTGACATTTTCAGATTGAACACTGGTAATGCAGATGCTTCCCCATGATTTGTTTGTTTGTTTGTTTGTTTATGTGTAGGAACCTCATATTGTAACATTGGTTTGGACATACAGCGAAAGCACCAAGTCAGTACAGTAGCTTCACAGGACTCCCTGGCACTGAGCTCATTAGAAAGAAATGGATATTTAGCTAGTGTGCTCAGCCAACTGTGTAGGATCTGAGCTGTCTCTATCATGAGGCAGAAGAGTTTAGAGAGGAAGCAGAGAATCACCTCAGGCTGTGTCTCTTCTTCTGTTTGGTTCTATAATCTTCTTAGGTATTGGAGACTTAGAAGACATTCTCCTGTAGAAGCCTGACTGTGAGGAGAGGCACTTTTGGCACTGTGAAGTCTCTCTGAAGCATTAAGTCTTGGCATCAGGTGCATGAATTTTGGTACCGGCACCTATTTCTGGAGGCAAATCAAGGCCACTTGATGCAGAGAGGAGTCAAATGATGAAGACGTGTAGGGTCCTTGGAATCTGAGAGATAGGCAGTCAGAGCTCGGGAGGCTGGAGCTCTATGCCTCTCCCCTGCTATCCTGGTAGCTGGCTGTTGGAAAGCCCTCCTCCTAGGGAGTCTTAAGAAGAACAAGGGGAAGGGCGTCATCAGGGAGGGTCTGCATTTGGGTCTTCCTCGGCCCACTCATTGACTTGGAACCTCTTCTGCTGCAGTCAGATACATTATCACATGTGGTGAGAACTAAGTCTTGTAAGCATCCTGACTTCCACACATGGACAGGAGGAGCACACACTGCACCCACACAAGCAAACACACAGAACAAACTAATTAAATGTGATTCTAAAATTCTAAGATATGTGCATGTTTGAAATGCATTTGCAAGCGGTGAGTCCCTCACAGCTTTGTGAAGATGGAGCAGGAATGCTTTTTATCCTAAAAGAGCAAACTCTGGTCTTAAGAACTACTCTCTCACCTAACTTAAGCTTTAAGCAAAACTTTGGGGGCCTCACCTAAACTCCTGTGAGGCTATTCCATGTCTAAATAACCTATTTGAATCTCCCACGGTCAGACACTAGATTAGGGCCTAGAGTCAGAGATGAACAGGTGGCCATCTCTTCTCAGGGAACACATGTTCTCAACAAATTGGGAGTAAGTGGTGACAGTCACCTCATGAAACTGTTGATTTGGATCCTCTGCCAACATAACAGGGACAGAGGGACAGAGTGCCTTGGACTCTTGAAGGACCTCAGGTGTCTTACATTCTCTGTGAATGAAGCACAGTCCACCGTGAGGCTGTCTCATTTCTTCCACCAAGTGGCAGGATGAGCTCATGTCTAGAAGTATTCACAGAAGCTGGGTGATCTAGGGTTCACCTGGCCCCTCAATTCCCTAGGTCTCATCCTTCCCATACTGTCTCATCCTGGTGGTGGGTCAGTCTCTGGCTGACTACCTGGTGGTAGGTCATTTCCTTCCCTCCATGTAGAAAGAGGCTGTGACTACATTTTTATTCCCACACATCTCCTACATTGGCAGATGCTTGAGAGTCAGATCCTGTGTCTACTTGTGGAGACATTGGGAATGAAGGTAGGAAAAAACACCACACACACACAAGCAAAAGAAAACCTCTGCCATTCTCCTGTGTAGAAGTGACTGACAAGGGCATAACCCAGGGTCATGTGGCATTTGTTAGCTAGGAAGATACGAGTAGGAGGGAGAAGACAGGTATCTCAAGCCCCACCAGGAGTGTTGAGGATTTGATTTTGTCCAGGCTCCCCACAAGCCAATAATACAGAGTGACAGATGAAGACTGCACTGTCCACAACAGTGACCACCAGATTCACGCTACGTTGATCTGAGTTATTGCAATTAAATGGTATTTAAAAATCCAGTTGCTTCTCTTTTTTATTTTTATAAGTGTGTACGTGTGCACGAGGAGGGAGGTCAAGGTCGACCTCTTCCTCTGTCATTTTCCATTTTACTTTGGACAGAGGGTCTCCCAGTAAATTCGGAGTTTATCAGCTGGCCGGTTGGCCTGCCAGTGAGCTCCAGGAGTACTCACGGCTCCGCCCCAGCTCCAAGAGCTGGTATGGCAAGTTTTGCCAGCATGCCCAGTTTCTGTGTAGGTTCTGGGGAATCCTAACTCAGGTGCTCGTGCTTGCATGGCTGGTGCTTTATTGATGATTCTTCTCTGATACTAGCCACATGTCAAGTGCTCAAGAGCCACTGTGACTAGTGCCTTGAGGCAGTAAATATTGCTTCCTTGTGGAAAATCCACAGGGAATATTGGAGATGGGACAGAATACTGTAGAGCTTATGAAAACCTTGTGGGGGTGGGAGTAAAGAGTAGGCAGGCCCAGGGACTTGGGTCTTAGCAAGCTCTCCCAGTTGGCTGTGACACACACCTATTTCAGGATGCAGTCCTCTTTAGGATGGCAGACGTTAGATGGTGAACCTGGACATCCTGGTATAGTGACTGAGCATCTTCTGAGAGGCTTCTGGCTCTCTCTGCTCCCATGCAAGATTTTCTATCCCAGACTTTCAGATGAATATGAGGAGCATCTATGCTGGCAGCCAACAGTACACTCAGTGAAGTCTCCTGGTTCCTCCAAGGCATAGTCAATAAAAAAGAAAGGGGGCTTTCCTGCGTTAGCCCCCTCTCTCCTTCTCTGGAACCAGGAGGATGAAAATAACCTCAACTGCTCCCCCTGAGCATGTTTGAATCATAAGTACATTCCCTCTAAAATAAATTTATTTCCTGCTGCCTCCCTCCCCACAAAGCCCAACCAGTGATGAATACCAGACTTCATAGCTTATTTGTCAGCACAGGGCACCTGTGAGGATTCCTGCGGAAGATAAATTTTGGTTTGGGAAAGGGGGGCCCAAAGAAGGAGGGACCTGGACAGGAATAAATCTTAACATGTTGTGCCAGACTGTGAATGAGCGTTTGCCTCGGCAAGGCTCACCTTCCTGACAAGGGATGATAAATTACCCTCTTTGTTGACACCTTCATTGGGTTATTTATGGCTCATTAATTGAACCGAAAAGGGGCCTTGTAGACCCAGCAGGGGACCATACAATGCTCCTCCAATGGACCCAGCTCAAAGAAAAGAACAAAGAACGGAGAGAGGGGGAGGGCAGGAGTTTGTCCAGCTCCTTGACTTGAGGACACTCTTCACCAAACAATTCAAGATTAATAAATGAAAAAAATGAAAAGACAGGTAATTATCAACGGGGATGGTAACGACACACAACCCGCCCCACCCCCACCCCTCAGTCCCTATACTTCTTGGAACCTTCTAGAGGAATAGGTACCTAAAGCACTACTATTGGCAGCATCATGCTTGAATCTCCCAGCAAGTCAGCCATGGGGAAGTGAAAACTATCAGAAGACTCAGGCAAAGTTCCAGCTCCCCCACAGGTTTGCTCCATGACTTTGGGGAACTCCCTAAACTCCAGTGTCCCCCTTTTGAAATGAGAGTGTTAGAGTAGTGGACCTCAAAGGTTTACACTGTTCTTTTCTGATGTTGTTTGGGTTTTTCTTATTACACATATGTGTGATCATGTGTGCGTGCCTGTGTGTGCCTGTGCCTGTGCATGTAGAAGCTGGAGGACAGCTGCAGATGTCATCCCCAGGAGTTTTCTACCTTGTCCTTTGAGACAGGGTCACGCACTGAACCTGGAGCTCACCAGTGAGTTCCTGAGATCATCCTGTCTCTGTTTCCTCAGGGCGGGTATTCCAAGCATGCACCAAGCCCACCTGGCCTTCATACATGGGCTCGGGGTCTTGAATTCAGGGCCTCATGCTTGTAAGGCAATCACTTTACCCACTGAGTATCTCCCCAGCTATCTTTCGTAATTTCAAAAGGTCTACAAAGGGAAAACAGATTCTCTCCACTCCCATTGATTTGGTTTAACATGTCCACTTCTGCTTATTAGCTATTGACTTACTGTGTTGCATTTCCTGGGGCCCTATTGTGCATTAGTTTCAAAGGGAGTGTGGGAAGGCACATACAGTACGTGTGGATGTGTTCTTGACTTCCATGAACTTCTAGTTCAGAATCCTGGTAGTGTTTTTATAAGAGCTGACTGTTCTCAGTAACGTACAGATTAAGTTATGTCTGGATGAGGGGCTCACCACATAGTTTCTGTGAGTAAATTCTGCTTTCTTTGACAATACTGGAAGAGGTCATGGTTCCAGCTGTGTGTGAGAGGCTGCTTCTCATGCACAGGGTGCCATTGTGGTCATGAATATGCTAAAAGGGGGGCTCTCATTTAACATGCAAAGTGTTTTTCCTCTGCTCTGGCCTTCTAGAAGGTCCTATCTGATAAAAAATTCTCATTCATAAAGGGAATGGCAAGAAGGCTTCATCTGTTTATTTCCTTAGAAAAACATTTGGTGATCTTATTCCACAGAAATTCATTACTTCCATTTTGTCTGTGTGTCACAAGTTGTGTTCAAAAGATGAAATGAGACAAAACCTCAAGGGTTTAAGGAAATTACAAATTACCTTCTGGAGTTTCCATTCAAGGCAAATGAAGCTTCCACCCCTTTCTTTACCATTTGCTTACTCAACAGATATTATGAAGGACCTGTGCTTTGGACTGAAAAGATGGCTCAGCAGTTAGGAGCAGTTAGGGGACCTAAGTTCAGTTCCAAATACCCACAAAAGGTAGATTCACAGCCACTGTAACTCTGATTCATGGGAGCCAATGCCCTCTAGTGTCTAAGAGCATCAATCATGAACATAATGAACAGAAAATCATACAGGTATACACACACATGCATACACACACCTTAAAAAATATGAAAAGAGCATGCATTATTACAGCCAATAGAGTTGGGCCCTAAGCGGAACACAAAACTGAATGAGAGCCAGAGTGGGATCTGATAGTCATTGGAACTGACCTGCTTAGAATTCTAATGGTGAAACTGAGGCCCACAGGGGCAAAGTGCTCTGTTCAGATGGCTAGAGACAGGAGTACTTCCACATTAAGTGGAAAGTACTTCTTCTAAATGTAGACCACTGGGACAGAGTTCTAATTGGACCTCACTCAAGATAGCCCTGACCCCATTCTGAGAACAGCAAGTCCAGTAGGTACCAAAGTCTGTATGATAAAGTGCCTTATCAGGACTGTGGGATGGGGAAGGATGGGGAAGCAGCTGTACTTTGTGGTCCTTAACGATGTACAACTTGACAAGTCTTGGCTGGGTGCTGCAGTCCAACCTGTTTTCTTTAGATTTAAATGTGGGAACACTGGAAATATTGATAAGGAAGTTGATCGTCTTCAGAGAAGATAGACACCTGAAGGTTGCATGCTGAATAGGTAGGTGTTCCAACACTTAGAAGCTGTGAAGAGAAGCTTCTAGATTCACAGATGAAACCTTGCCCAATGGGGCCTCTTGCTCCATTGTGTGTGTGTGTGTGTGTGTGTATGTATGTTATAGAATGTATAATACATGTTATATTATATATTACACATTAAATATTACATATTTCAGGGGGCCATCTGTCTGAACATGGCTCACCTCTCTATGGGCACAGTTAAAAGTATATTAATTTCAGTGAGTACCCACCCCTTGCTACTTAATGAGGAGTCTGAAAATGGAAGAGTTGACTGCCTTAAACAAAAGTCCAATAGAAAACTGGCTTGGGATTTGACATCAGTTTTCTAACTTCATATCCATTCCTTTCCTAGGGTTACCTTTTGTATGCCCCTGCTTGTTTATGCCACGGTCCATGAATGGCCGTGGGGATGGTCTGTAGTGAATGAGGCTCCTCTGCCAGAAGATCCTGCAGTAGCTATCCGTTGCATCTCAAAACATATTCTTTTCATTATTTTAAGTTTTTTTTTGTTACTGAGAATTCTCTTAAATAAGAAACTTCTCACTCCAGTAAATTAAAAGTATGGTAAAATGTGTGCATTCTACTCCACTGGGATAGATTAGAATGGACTATGATTGCTAGTGCATTAGAACCAAGTGGAATTATGTTCCATTAGAAGCAGAATGGGATGCCATTGAATCAAATGGATAGAAATGTGATTAGAGGCATCTAAAATGTCTTTAGTAATATTTGTATGTTATGAGTACAAGGCTAGGCTGGACCAGACAGCAGAGCCTATCTCAAAAATAATACCTAGAAGACTTTATAATTTATTTATTTTCATTTGTTATTATTTTTAGGCATGTGTGTGTGTGTCTGTGTGTCTGTGTATCTTTGAAGACCAATGACATTTGATCTTACAGAATCGGAGCTACAGATACTTATGAGCCCCCTAACATGAGCACTGAGAACCAAACTCAGGACTTCTGCAAGAGTAATATACACCTTTAACCACTGAGCCATCTTGTTGTCCTAAAGGCTTTATAATTTAACATGGCTATAGTGATTTTAATTTTCATCTTTCTGTTTATTATATTTTATGTTTATTATATGAGCTGGCTCTGGTGACACAATAAGAAAGTTCTTTTTAAGTAAAAGGATATTCATCCCAGTGTGAGCTTCATTTTCAATAAATGGGCTGTAAAGAAAATGAACTCAAGTCCTCCCTTCCATCCTTCTGGAATCGGTATGAGTTCAGACCTTAAGCCTCAGGAAAGTCATCAGCTAACAGGTTCAGCTGAGTTGTCCCCAAGTTTAAAGCCCAAATTCTCTTCTGGAGCAGTGAATGCATAGTGGCATGGAATTCTTGGCAAGAGAAAGGAGCAAGCACCAAGGTGAGTTTCAGGCACTAGGTGAGCTTCAGTAGGATGGCCTTCCCTGAGCTCATTCTTCCTATAGTGCCCTATGCTGTCAGGTTCTGATGGTCACTTATCACAGCCCTACTTACAACAGAGTCAGCTGGGCTAAGGGCCCAGGAGGAGCCTGCCAACCCCTTCCACACCCCACTTCTGGAGCCACCTGGTTGAACTGCATCTAACACATGGCATGCTGTTGGGTGAGTTCGAAGGGAGGGTCCATGCTACCTGATCCTGGTGGGGTGTTGCCACTGTGATCTCTGGTGGGGCCAGCGTAGACACAGAAGCCATGAGGCAACTGGCAAAGTCAAATTTCCTTTCTCCATTCGCAAAGGCGTCACTCTCTGTGTGGCAATTGATCTTGAGATGCAAATTAGTAGATGAATCAACAGGACAGAGTAGTAAATGAAGCAAATGCATCTTAGATCTGTGGGCTCTTTTTTCAGGAGCTAGGTTAGACCCTTATTTCTATCCACCCTTATTCACAAATGTAGTCTAGGTCATCTGTCAGGTGCTATTTCCCTACAGCTCTGGGGCCAGCTTTTGAAGGAATCTGTAGAAGAGAAAATGCTTCCTGGGCATAGGATCCTGTCTTTCTTTAGACCTCAGAGGGGCAGTATCTATGTTCTGGATGAAAATGTGTACTGAGGCAAAGGAAAAAAATGAGTTTTGTTTTCAACCTTGTACCATAATATCTGAAAAGCTTTAAACATGCATTTCTTGCAAGCCGTTGAGACCAGATGCCACATTTGTCTGCCTTTGTGGGAATACTCGTTAAAATTTTTCTTCAGTCTGATGAGCAAAGTATATGGCGGGTAAGCATGGATGCCAGAATTTTGATCTCCCAACACCCATGTAAGAGGTGGGTGGGTTTGATGGTCTGCATGTAATCCCAGCTCTCAGAGGCAATTCCCAGAGCAAGTTGGCTAGCTAGGCTGGCTAAATGGTGAGGTGGCTCTTCAAACAGGACATTATGCCTTACTATTAGAAAGTGGGTAGAGACTAAGGAAGACATCTGAAGACTGCCTCCAGCCTCCACACACATACACACTCATGCACACACATGCATATCACACATACACACTCATGCACACACATGCATATCACACACATACAGATGCCTCCCTCCAAATTTCTTGTTTGTAGTAGCCATAGCTCCCATTGTGGGCACAGTCCCCAGTATCCCTCTTTGTTAGATCTGGCATTGGCTGCAGTAGTGGCCCATGGTTCCATAGTCCAAAAAGCTCCTTTGGTGGGTTCCTAGAATGTTTCCAGGAGCCTTTGGGACTGTATCATTTATTTTGCATGGGGCACTGTTTGGCAGTGAGTTACCGCAGGAGGCTTCCTCTGTCCATTGTCTTTGTAATTGGTTGCTGAGTCCTATGAATTAAGAATACTGCTACCCTGGGATCTCTGCTTCTAGGCTGCAGAGCTGTGAGTATCAAATGAATTCAAAGTCATCAGCTACACAGAGAGTTCTATGGTCAGCCTGGGCTCCATGAGACCCTGTCTCAGAAGGCAAAACCAAAACAAAGCAAAAGTGAATGGCAAAAATGTAGGCCCAAGAAGCCTTTCCCAAATCCTGGGTGATAGGGCTTTCGTGAGTGAACTGGGAAACATTTTGTGAGGAACTGGGTAAATTGAGGCAGGATGTGGTGATAACAATGTTATGATGATGTGGTTCCCACCTACCCCCACTTTGCACTCATAGCCCCCTCAATTGTCATCATCTGTGCTGGAGAAGGACTCTTCCTTTAGGATCAAGCAGCCCACACTAAGATATTCTAGTCACCCCAAGGCCACAGCTCACAGTCATGTCCATGCTTGGTGGTGTACATTCATGGGTTTAGATAAATGTCCTCTGGCGTGTATCTCCTGTTTACATGACACAGAGCAGAGTCACCACCCTAAAGCCCCTGCTACTCCACCTGTTCACCCATCCCTCTCCATAAACTCCTAGCAACCACTGATTTCTTTATTTGTATTTATAAAGCTGTTTCTTAGCGATGTGGAGTTATATATAAGTGGATAGATGTCTTTGTCTTTAAAGGGTGCATTTATGTTTTGAGTGCTAGGAGGCCGGATATCACTGGTTGTTCACCAGTAATCAAGGCTGGGAGGTGTGGCCCTGAGTGTCTGTTCTGTTATTCTCCTTAGTTGTGTATAGATCCAGTACTTTGCAAGAAGTTTTAAAACTGTTTCAATAGTGGATGGATTGAAATTGAGTGCTTGCCCTGGGTTGGATTCAGGGAAGGGGATGATTTATACGCAGAAGGCTGTTAGCACCAATATTGTGTGTATGAGTTCAGGTGTGTGTACAGTGCAT
Organism: Rhynchomys soricoides; assembly: GCA_019843965.1. NCBI lineage: Eukaryota > Metazoa > Chordata > Mammalia > Rodentia > Muridae > Rhynchomys > Rhynchomys soricoides. Next base: position 7,824,158 of record JADRCH010000036.1, on the reverse strand, counting down.
GTGTTTATGGGCATCTGCCTGGAAGCCAGAAGTTAGCTTAGATGTGGAGGTCAGATGTCAACCTCAGGCATCTTTCCTCATCATCTGGGCTGAGACAAATGTCTTTGGATTGGTGGGCTGACACCTCTACCTCCATCTGCAGAAATGTTCTAACCACAATTCCAGTGCGTAAGATCCAAACTGCTTACATAAAACACAGGCAGGGCCAAGGGAGGACTAGAAAACAATTGTAAAGGCTTCTGCCTCTACAGGACAACTGTGCTGTCAGCCCCAGAGTCTGGGGAGAGCTGGGTGGACTGAAGATCTCTCTCTCTCTCTCTCTCTCTCTCTCTCTCTCTCTCTCTCTCTCT
>JADRCH010000036.1:7809739-7823798 GCA_019843965.1 Rhynchomys soricoides | reverse complement strand
TCTCTCTCTCTCTCTCTCTCTCTCTCTCTCTCTCTCTCTCTCTCTCTCAGGACCTCTAGGAAGAACTTCATATATGAGTCTCTGGATAGATGTGTTCAGTGTGTATAAGGCAAACATTTCAGGCACCTGTGCATGTCCCTTCGTAGCTTTGATAATTATCATTCAGAGGTGACCAATGTGGACTCCAGGTTGGCTCCATCATTTATCAGCTATGGGATTTTTAAGACCACACGTTCACCCCTTCTGGGTTCTCTGGTCCTCCTCTGTAAAAGAATGAGTGCCCAGTGCAGTTCAAAGAGACAGAGAATCCTGAAAGCTGCTTATTCCCAGGATCCCATTGTGGGGTTTCCTCTGTTCTAATGCCCTATGATGTACAGGAAGAACAGACAACAAGAGCTATCACGTCAGAGCTTGGCCTTTCAAGGGTTAATGAGGAGTGGTCAAGGGTGGATTCTTTCCAGACCAGTTTTGTGGTGATGTACCTGGATTGGTGCATGCCAGTCCGCCTGGCAGTCTGGCTGTGTAGCCACTGCCTCTCCCCTGCTGCAGCTTCTGGTCTGTAGCTTGTGTTTCCCAGCCCCAGAGCAGAAGGTCGGAGGGAGGATCAGACAGTAGGCAGCATCCTAAACGATCCCCATCCCTGAGCCCCTACACAAAGGCTCTTAGCTTCCACACTCTGCTCAACAACTTAGTCATCCTTTGCCGTGCTGAGACCTGCCTGGTACACCCCTAGACCTGTGTCCTCAGCTGATGTTAACACATCTCTTTCACGTCCCCTCCCTGCCACCAAGGCATCCGGACAGGACAGGCTTGCACAGTAACATCCTCACCTGCCAGGAAAATAAAAATAAATAATAATTTTTTTAAAAAAAAAAAGATTCCTGATATCACCAGGGCTCCTGCCTTTCAATCCAATAGGAATGTAAAACCAAATGCCTTACATAATAACTTTTTCTTAAAAGGCCACGGGACTCGTGACGTCAGTGGGTAGTTCTAAGGGGCCAGGATTCATGGAACTCAGGGTGCTACGTTTCCACATACAATTCCAGTCATAATTACCATGAAATTATATAAGTGCAGTTACCCTGCCCTGTGTGTCAGGTAAATAAATACGTACCTGCTTTATGATAATGAATTGGCAAGGTGTGGCTCACTAATCAGGAGGCACAGGAAATGTACCAGTGGGCTACCAGACCCACAACTTTCTCTCAGAGCCTCAAAAAGATGGCTGGAGCTGGTCGGGTTTGAATCAGTCAAGGCCTTGGTGAGGCACCCTAGACTGGTCTGTTTTTCTTCTCTTTCCATCTTTGCCGTTTGAACCTTCAAAGTGTGGTTCTGTTAATTTGGCAATTAATTAGAGCTCCTGAGAAGGTAAACTACTCAGGATCCACAGGCAACAAACCCCCAAAACACACTGCTTTGTGTGACTCTGAGAAAATGTTCAGTACATCTGAGCCTCAGTTTCCTCCTCTGAGAAATGGGAATAATGCCAGGAGATTATACCACAGGTTGGCAACACATCTTCCCCCAGGGTCGACAGGATTGGCTGAGGTGACCACAGGAACTCACTCTGTATAAACCCCAAGTTTAGCTGTTATTGGCTATGACTAGGAGGCCCTATTACTTCTGTACCAAGAACTGGGTCTGACTCAGCTGAGTTAAAGCCCTGTCAAATCATAGACATCGTCATGCTTGGTCGCTAGAGAATGACACAAGAAATCCAGGACTGAACTTTTGCCATCTTCTGAAGAGATTACAGGACTCTTTCCCTCCTGAAATAACTGATGTTTCAGCTTTGTGAGAGGGAGGAATTACACCCAGAGACTGACAAGCTGGGAGGGGCTGCTGAATCCTTGCCAGCAACTGGATAATCTGCCAGCCAGGACTCCCTTGACCAAGAAGACTCCCATCATGCAATGCAAGCCTTTTCGAATCTGAATCCCAGCTGACTTCTACTTTCTCCCAGGTAGAGTGTCTCAGGATGCCCACTCAGGCTGGATGAGTGTAGGGGGATATGGTGGAGGGGCCCCAGCAACTTTCCATCCGTGTTAAATCAGACTTGGAGGAACTTCTAGGTTGGTTAAGCCACTTTCCTTAGAAGCAGAGACTCAGCTGCTGAGACTGCACCTCACCTAATACAAAGCTGCTTCCTGACTGGTGACAGATTTATATTCCAAAGTGCTACAAAACTTGTAACCATAGTAACAAACAAAGCTATTACATAAAATGGCTTTGCCATGTGAAAACAATAATTACATTAAGCAGATGGGAGGAAGGAGGAGAAGGAGGCCTGATCAATGGGGAAGGCACCTGTAAATTGGACTGAAAATGGGAAAAAAAAAAGACATTTTCCTAAATGACATGCAAATTGTGGGAGGGGACTGGAGCAGAAGGATGAGGCCTCAGCCTTGAAGTTGAGACCAGACCCCACCAGGTGGCAGTCTGCAGAAGTCAAGGTGACAATTCTGTGGATGTTTACTAATTCTTGGAGGCTTGGTTTTAAAACAGGATGCCCTCTCCTGTCACCAGTTTGATGGAGGAATTTCCCTGTCAACACTAACAATGCACAACTGGCCCTAACTTAGATTTTTTTTTATTAAAGAGGATGCTTGTTAGAAACCTTCTCTTTGCAATAAGCAGCTCTTGGTAAGTGAAGCCTCAGCAGGATGCTATCAGCCCTTGGGCGGAGGAGGAGATGGATCCTGGCTCACCTTCAATGAATGTCTAAGTTTCTTTGTGGCTGTCTCCCTCCAAGCACTTGCTTCCCATGCTGCTCTGCACTTCCCAATCACCTTGGCTGGTGTTATGAAAGCCTGCCCAGGGTCCCACACTCAGCATCTCTGATTTAATTGTATGTGGTATATAGAGAAGGCATTATGGGTGTTTAGCATTCTCATACTCATTCTAACTGCGAGTGCTTGGTTGGCTAGAATGCTGTTTCTTAAGGGAGGTCTAATGCATGTTATTATGATGTGGGCATGTCTGGGGGCAAAGGGAGTGGAGGGCTAGCTTCCAAAGCAACTTTGTGTTCCTTTTATTTTCCCTAGTTCAAAAATAAAATCCAAGTAATACAGAAAGTGCCACCCCGATGTTTACGGCTATTTTTGTAGTGGTGTTGGACGTCAAAGACTTGTCCTTTGCCTCTAGAGAATTGGGAGTCAAGAAGTGCATACTCCCTGACCAGCTCTCTTTTGTGGGACTGAAAAGGTTAATACAATGCAGATGCATTTAGGAGAATCTGAATATCTGTGTAGATGTTGTGTAATTTCAACCAATCAATCAAAGGACACCTTCAGGAACAGCTCTGGGAAAAATGTCAACTAAGCAAAAATGCCTGGCTTCCGTGTTCCTCCTCCTCCTCCTCCTCCTCCTCCTCCTCCTCCTCCTCCTCCTCCTCCCTCTCTGGTCTCCACCCAGTGGAAGGAAAACCTATCTTCCCTCCCTTCTATTTTAGATGTAAATATGTTGGTGAGCAAAATACTGGGTTACTCAGAGCAACAAACAACCTTTTCAGGGCTAATGCATGGATGGGTTTTCTAATAACCTTCATAACTGGAGCCCTCAATACGTAGGAGATAATGTACTGTAAGCTTTATCTCACTTAATGGTTGCAGTATATTTGAGAGGGAGCCAGTATCATCTTTATTTGTCAGAAGAGAGAAACTGAGGTCTCATGTGGTTTGCTATCTTGGGCTTGACCCCCAGAATTAGTAACTAGCAGAGAATTTTGAGTTTTCCTTGGTGTAATATAGACTCCCATCCAATATCCCTGCTTCTTCCATGGCTTCTTAGAGCCAAAGGACAGGAGGGGTCCTGTCCCTCATGGAAGCAACCAGCCATGTGAGCCTGTTTATATTTAAATTCTAAGTAATTAAAAGCCTGTGGAATTTTAAGTGTGGCTCTTCTGCCACACTAACCTCATTTAAAGTATTCTGTGGCCACAGGGGCTAGAGACTTCTGTATTGCACAGGTCGGAAAGAGAATTTACATCACCATGGAAAGTTCTATAAGTAATTTTCTGTCTAAGTATGATGGTGTATGCCAATAAACCCAGTATTTGGAGCTGAGGCAGAAGGATTACAAATTTGAGGCTAGTCTTGGCTACCTAGTAAAGCCTTGAGAAGTTGTTTCAAAAGCACCAACAGGAAAGGAAAAAGGGAAAAAACCTGACATGCTTGACTTGAGTTTGTCTGTCCTCTGCTTCCACGTGCACATGGTCCAGCACACAAACATGAACACACACAAAAAATGGCACCAGAAGACAAAGTGAATTTTCAGAAGAGAGAACAGCCTGCCATGCATGGTGCCTCAAACATCCTGTTCAGAACTCCAGTTGACTCTCATGCTACCTCTGTGGCTTGACCCTAGAGATTAACTGCAGTGTTTAAATGGGTTCTACACTCAAGCAAATGTTTGCTCATATCCATTCTTTACCCAGGCTGCAGTTAACGAACTGTCAACAAAGCTGGGAGGTGGCTTTGTTCTCTCCTTGGCCTTAAAATAGGACTACTTTTCTGTTTTCCTCTTGACTCTTGTGACAGAGAAAGACCAAGAATGAGGTGGGTCACTTAGCACCCTGAGATGAAAGGACAGCCCAGCCCCTGTCACATAGCTTTGGTGGTGGAGGTTGTGCTGACTGTCTTTAAGAAGTACAGAACAATAAGGAGACTCAGCAGCCAACATGGAATGCTCACATGTTGATCGGTTTCCTCCAGGCTTTTCAAAGAGAAGTGGGTGGAGGAAGCTGGTGTGCAGGCCAGCCTCACACTTGCTCTCCTGGCTCTCCAAACTGGTGGTGGCCAGGAGCTCCAGAGAGTTGACATGGAGGCTGTGGAGTCAGTGGTAGGCTTCTGGGTCTATACCAAGACTCACAGCTTGAGTCTGACTGAGTTCAGGGTGGCAGGCTTCTGAGCTCAGAAACCAAGACAGAGCTTGGTGGGCCTCATGTAGAGAGGCATCAGCAAGCAGATAATCCTAGAGCTTGGTGACAGACAGGTAGCTTGCATGTCCTTTGGTGAGTATTAGTTCTTCAAATTATACTTGTTTCTAGTACTGAATCTTGCCAATAGTGTGACCACTCTGTAAATTTGGTGAAAGTCATTAAATCATATATTTATGCATGCAGATTTTTAAATATATTAATTGTGCCCCCAGAAAGCTGCACTGAAAAATTTAAATCACATCTCTTAATGGATCGTCTAAGTATCTCTCTGGAATCTAGAGGGGTGTACCAGGCTGCATCTTAAGCAAAATAATGGACAGTTTTTAGGGCTTCTGGTAGGCTTGCTTCTCCTGCTCAGTCTCTGTGATCTTCTTCCTAAGAGCTAACCAAAACCTCCTTCTTTACCCAGTGTGACTTCCCAAATGAATATGCAGTGTTGTATATTTTTTTTTTTTTACTTACTTATTCATTGGGGAAGGAGTCCATTGCCCTGAATCAACTCTTTCTTGTATTTATATTTTAAATCTGTCTCTCTTTGCAGAATGATTTGTTTAATCCCCATGCAAGGGATTTAAACTCTTAAAAGAATACATGGCTGGTGTGTGTGTGGGGGGGGGAGGGGTGTTGAAAGAACTGGGTTTTCACTCCAAGAACCTAGAAACCACAATGGGAAGGCAACCATCTATTGACTGTCAGTAAAATCAGACTAGCTGCTTGGTGATGATGAAAGACTGGGTTGACCCTGTGGTCTTAGGCACAGCCATGTAAATGGCTTTGGGAGCAGAGGGTATACTTCAAGACTGGTCCAGCTGTGTCATCCCTCCAGTAGTGAATAGATAGATACTCCAGGAGCAGAGCTTGGAGCTTGCTGTTGTCTTGAAGACAGCTGGGCATTCATAAAGGCAGTATCTAGAAGGCTGGGGGTGTAGTTTAACTGAGTGTGTTTGACTATCATACAAAACTCCCAGCATCATTTTAACCAGTGACGTTATGGTATACACCTGAATCTCTAGCACTCAAGAAGTGGAGGTGGATGGGTCAGAAATTTAGGGTCAGTCAGGCTACACAGCAAGTTTGAGGCCGTTCTTGGTTATATGAAACCTCTCTCACGTAATGCTTCTATTTCTTTATTTCATATTACATACCTAAGTGTTTTTACTGAGTGTGTGTTTATGTACACCATGTGAGTGTGTGCAGACTGATGGAAGTCAGAAGAGGGCACTGGGTCCCCGAGAACTGGAGGTACAGATGGCTGTGAGCTGCAATGTGGATGCTAGGAACTGAACTCAGGTCCTCTGCGAGAACATCAAGTGTTCTTAACCTCTGACTCGTCTCTCCAGCTCCTAAAATATTTTTTTAATGAAAAAACAGAAAGATCTTTTGTGTATATAGATTCGTGATCATTGACATGACTAAAAACCAGAAGTGAACATGGTTAATTGCCACTGTGTCTCTCTTAATAACTATTAAAAGCATCTCCATGGGGCTGATTTGTTTAATCCCTGTCAAAGGATTTAAAACTTTAAAGGAAGACAGAGGAGAGGAGTTGAAGAAGCTGACTTCTCCCTCCATGATGGAAATCAAGGACCTGCTCCTACAAGTTGGTCTTTGACTTTCCAGGCACACTGCTCTACACCTCCCCTCCACACACGGATACATACATGTAAACTGTAAAACTAATTAATTACAAAAACGCATCTCTATTGGTAAATTGCTTACACCTAAGCCTGAGGCCCTGAGTCCATGACCTCCAGGAATCCATATAGATGAGCCAGGCACCTTGGCCCTTGCTTGTAATTGTAGTGTTGGGAGGTGGAGATGGTCAGACCCCTGGGGCTCACTAGCCAGATAGCCTAGCCTATTTAGTTATCTACTTACTGTTGCTAATATGTATCTGAAGTGGTAGCACAGATGGTTATCTGTCCAGTGGCAGAGCAGAGTGCAGGCTGTTAAGCTACTCACCTGGAGTTGGTAGTCACATCTTAGAGACAGCTGCTGCTAAGCCTGACGGTCTGAGTTTGATCTGAGACACCTGCGTGATGGAAATCGAGACCTTCTCCTATGAGTTGATCTCTGACTGTCCAGGTACACAGTGGTCTGTACCTCCTCTCCACACACAAATCCATAAATGTAAAATGTAAAACTATAGTCTTTACATCTTCAGTTTAAAGCATGAGGTCTAGATTGGGGATGGCTCAATGGGCAAGGTACCTGTCACCCAAGTGTAAAATCTTGAGTTTGGATCACGACAAACCACATAAAGCTATATACAATATTGCACGTATGTAATCCCTGTGCTCCTACCATGAGATAGGAGGTGAGACATAATCTCAGATGCTTGAGGGCCGACTAGCCTGGGGGATGCAGCAAAGGACAAGAAATCCTTTCTCAAACAGACTTAAAAATGAGTACTAATCTCTGAGGGTCCCCTGATCTCCCAACATGTGCCATAGGGCTTTGCAGAAGACCTAAAATTTAAAATCCAGGGTTCATTTCCACAGTGGTTCAGGGAAAATAGATATGAAATATCAAACTGAGGCTGTAGACCTTCCCATTAGTCTCAGAAGCTCAAGGATTCAGTGTTCGATACAACCCAGAGTAATCATTTGTTGGTAACAGCCCAGGCCTTGTTTTGCCTCATGGATCCCACTTCAGAGCCAGACATCCCATGGACAGAACCACCTCTTGCTTTTTATTGGCATGTTGTGATGTGATGGCTGCACACTGCTGGGAAACACTTTCATTTTTTTCTCCTTTGCAACTCAATTATGAGGCTGAAGGGCAAGCATAGATTTTTCCACAGGAAGCTGGCTCCTCCGGCTTTCTTGATGGGTAGATTCCTGCATCACCTCTGCCATGAAGGGTTAGCTGCTTTTAAGAGACAAAAATAACAGAACTGAAATAAAGAAGGGGAAATAAATAAAAAAAAAAAATAAAAGCACATTCCAGGTGGGTTCACGGAAAATCTTGGCCTTTTACTTCTGCCTGGCCAGGAGGTACTAGGAATCTAACCAGAAGATGGGATTCCATGTGGTGGCAAGAACTCTGAATTAAGAGCCAGAAACCCAAGCCAGGGTTCTGTTGCCAAACCTGATTGACCATCCTCACTCTTACTCTCTAGTCCTCTCTCTATCTCGTGAGAAAACGTGGCCTGGCTTCTGTTGCAGTAAATCTCCAACCCCCAAAAAGCCCGTAACACCATTACACCATCGTAAGGGGATGCTAGAGTGGTGAGGCGAGGCAGGAATGAGAGGGTGGGAGACAATCATCATAGAGGCAAAGGGGGTGGAGGATGGGATAGGGAGTTTGTGGAGGGGGAACCAGGAAGGGGGACGACATTTAAAATGTAAATAAATAAAATAACCAATAAAAATAAATAAAAATCTGGTCGTTGTAGTATGCACCTTCAACCCCAGGAATTTGGGGACTTAAGGACCCTGAAGGTCACTGGCCAGCTAGAGTAGCTTACAAGTTCCACATCAGTGTCTTCAAAGAGAGGTGGATTGCACTGAGGAACGACCCCCAAGATGGTACTCCGTCCTCCACAGGCCTATATACACATGTCTACCCATATGCATCCACACATACACACACACCAGCATGCATACACTCCTACATGAACACACACATACTCACACACACCCCACTAGAAATAAAAATAAATTAAAACTTAGATTTTAAAAGAAATATTGTAAAGTAATCCCCATCATCAGTACACTGGGCAGCACACTGGGTCTAATTGCCCCAGTTCTTGGCATCTGGCACAGTTTCTGGTTGGCAGAACCAAGCCTGCTATATGGGTAATAAGCTCAGTGTTCAGCCTGCATTCCTGGGGGCAATGACGAGGGGAGAGACCACTATGGGAATGAATATTGAATCCAAAGTGTTATAACTGAAACCTCTGGAGAAAATCACTCCTGGAGGATGGGGGACTTCAGTACAGCCGAAAAGAGGGACGGCTCTTCTGGCTTTTCCCATTTACTGTAGCTTCCCAAGGCCTATTTTTAGCAGCAATAATAGTGCTGCCTACCCCTGCACTCATTTTCCACTGATTTTAAAATTTGGTATTATCCTATCCAGTCTCTCCAGGGGTATCTTCTCTCTCTACATTGTTAGTACTGCTGAGACTGGGGTGGGTAACAGGACATTTTCAAAAGAAAGGCATGCTCAGTATTTGTATTCCAATTTAATAAGCATTTTGTTGTTGCCTTTTTTTCTCTGAGTTTATTTTGAGCCAAGAGAAAACATGCTCACATTGGGTAATATCTGAACAAGATCTCTGGATAGCTCAGACCCTTCCACACTCACCTACCCCACACAGTCCGATAGACCAGGTGTAAAGGTGAACATTCCTTAAAGCTGTTCCTGAGGCAGGAATAGGCTTCGCTAAGTCAGACAGGAGTGAACCTCAACCGATAAGACATATGTAAGTTATGGAAGTAGCCACAGGAAATGCATGCAGCCATGCAAGTCAGGGTGGAGGTAGGGAGTTCAAGCATCTGGGCAAAAAAAGCAGGCAAAGGTTCAAGGTCAGAATCAAGTATTCCAGATTGAAGGAGACAAGGGAATGACTCCTGGAAGGACCACCATGTTAACTATTGAGCTGGGATGAGGTTTCTGGCCACAGAGCAGATCACTGAGATTCTGGCCTGTGAGCACTAAACACTGCCATTGACTGCAGTAGCTTCACAAGAACCTCTACACAAAATGGTGGGTTGGCCAACTGAAGTGTGATACCATATGTAGTGTGTGCAGTCGTGCCTTTTGGCTACCAGAAATACTAAATACCTTGAAAGGACAATCAAAACACCCATCTCTTATCCTGTGCCCTCATTCTATCAAGAGATGGCTTTCCCACAACTTGACCCCCTGCGGTTTATAAGGAACCTTCAGGCCAAGTTTTAAGAAGAGGTTTCCATGTATGAGCACCTTCAAAGAATTCACACATTAGCCAAGAGTGTTGGAGGGCTGGAGAAGTGGCTCAGTTGGGAAAGTGCTTGCCTCGAGAGGGCCTAAGAACCTGAGGGTACTCCACAGAACAAACTGGGTGTTTCAGCACATGCTTCTTTATGATCCTGGCACTGGGGAGGTGGACATTAGTGGATCCCTAGGGCTTGCTAGTCAACTAGCCAAGCCAAATTGGTCAGCCCCAGGTTAGTGACAGACTTGTCTCAGCAAACAAGGTGAAGAGACATCAACCTCTGACCTTCACAGACACATGTATGTGCGCACACACACACACACACACACACACAAATAAGTGATAAAAAATCTTGATACACAATCAAAGCATTAATTCTGATTAAGCAAAGAAAATGCTTATGATGCCCTTGCCTTGGGGAGCTGCTGGGATAGCTACCTGTCAAGCATCTGCTTCAGCTAGTGCTTTTTACTACATTCGCTGGCTACACTGCCTTCAGTCATTTGTTGTCTCTGAAATGGTCTAGTTATTCCTGATGCTATCAAGGGAATAACAGAGAGCATGAAGTGGTGAAAAAGAGGCTGCAGACACAAAGTGGGGAGGTTTCCCTAATAATAGTCATGGCCACCTCCCTGCCAGCTGGATTTCCCATGAAGATGTCTATGTTGAGGATTTTGACATGAGCAGCACAGTCCCCAGACCCTGTTAGAAAAGTCACACTTACACAAAAGATCCATGAACATGCATTTGGTTGTTGGCACTTTGTGTTAATTACATCTGAATAGAGAATTGGTGATAATTCACCAGACCAGTCCCTGGTAGTTAATTTTATTCTATCCAGGGGAAAATTCTGCTGGGTCTATGAGCAGCTACGGTGCAATTAGACAGCAAGAAGGGTTTTGTCTGTTGCTATTGATTAGTATTTACTTTAAAAAGAGTAAAAGCTATTTCCTTGTGCTGTTGCTGCCTAATCTGTCAAAAGGGGGGTGGGGTGGGGGCTACGAGTTTCAGAGACACATAGCAAGCATGTTCATATGTTATGAATCCCCCCAAAAGAATCCAGTAGGTTAAAAAAAAAAAAAAACCCTCCCCAACTGGTTTTAATGATGCTCAAATAAAAGGCAGAAACCACAGCCAAGATCTCATTAAAAGAAGTCTTTTTGTAGATTTGCTTATTTATTTATGAAACACCTCTGAAATATTTATAAGTGCTTCCCTGATATTTGTCTGGAAATTCATGTTACGGTTTCTTTGGTGGAAGGGGGGCAGGAAATAGAAGAGAGACTGTGGGTTGGAAGAACAAGGCAAATTTTATACCTTTTTCCCCAGTAGCAGGAAATGGGTGTGGGAGGTTATACCAAGATGTCACTAGGGGGTGCCCCAAGAACCAGGCAGTCACAAACTTGCTCAGCACAGGTGACCCAACTTGCCTGAGTCTCTTCAGCAGAAGCGAGAGCCATCACCGTGCTCTGTTTAATTTTCCTGACAGAACCGGGGCAGATCCAGGCGCGCCACGGCCTCCATGGCTTCCTTCTCTTTTAGAGCTATTTATTAATTGAAATAATAGCTATGCCCCCCCTCGCCCCAGACCCACTTTCATCTGTTTAGCAGCCGCTTCCCACGAAACACAAAGGAGCGCAGCGATGACACTCGTGTCTTAATTAACCGTCGAATACCTTATAGAGCAGCTGTCATAGTTCTCAGCACTTGAAAGAAAGCTCAGTGGTCCCCGCTTGAAAAACATAAAAACGGAAACAACACATATGTATCACGGAAAGTTGATCTAATGAGCTAGCTGGTGTGTCTTAAGAATTGTAATTTTTTAAAGCTTATTTCTGGTTTTCTTAATTATGTGTGTGTGTGAGAGAGAGAGACATTGGATCCCCTGGAATTGGTAGTTGCAGGTGGTTGTGAGCCCCCATGTGGATGCTGGGAATCAAACTCAGGTCCTCTACTAGAGGAGCAAGTGATTTAAACCACTGAGCCATTTCTCCAGCCCCAACATTTCCCCCCTCAAAATCAGGGTAATTAGCATCCACCTAGCTGTATGAACTAGGGACTGGACTGCTCAAAAAGAAAACCAGGGAATTTACATGATCCTTTACTGTCTAGAAGGACCCTGGTTGCCCCTTGACTCTGAGAAAATGACCCAAGAACAGGGATGCTATCTGAGCTAAGACTGCTTGGTATTTAAAGAAGAACAAAGACTGATATTGATTTTTCAAACTAAGATAATCCATATGGGTCCAACCCATGGATGTCAATGTGTACCACTCCTGTCCTGACCTGTCTATGCATGAGTGCATCTCAATCTTGACCCTGCTAGCCTCCTGGAGATCGAGGGGCTTTTCATGTGTGCTTAGGGTTTGCATTCACTTGCTCATCTGAGCCCTCCTCATGTCATCTGCACTGGCCTTGACTACCCGAAACAATATCACCACTATTTTTCTTGACTGTGACACACAGATTGCTTCCCCTGGGCCCCACCCCTATCCTGTCTTTCAGAACAGCTGCTGTGCTCATGTGAGAGCAAATCATACATAGATTGAACACTGACGCTCTAGAATTTGAGGCAAGATTTCTTTCACTTCATCCATATAACCCTCTTCTCCTATGGCCTATATAGCCCATAGAGGAATAAGCCAGAGGGGACCAGACACTGGCCATTGTATTGAAAAAGAACACATAATGAGCATGAACTTTTCCATGTGTGCGGAAGGGTTGGCACTGCTGGACTGTTGCACAGCCATCCACCTTTTACATACCTGTCTCCTGACTTGTGTATGCTTTCCTCAGTCTCTGAGTCCATACATGCCTAAACTCCCATCTTGCCATAACTGAGTCTACCTTCTCCACTGGAAGCTTCTATGCCACCAAGAAATTGGTGTCGAAGGCAAAGGAAATAGTATCGTCTTCTACCCACAAAGCATTTGAAAGGTAGGTGTGTTCTAGGGTTGAGGGGAGGGGGGGAGCTTCCCTGTATCACTAGGATGAAACTTACAAGGGAAAGACTTTTACAAGGGAAAGATTTTGGTATCCTACCAAACTCTAGGATATACCTGGGAAGGATGAGGGTCTAGATGATTTAGCCTTTGGCTTGTTATGTTACTGCAGATATGTAGTGTCTGTTCTTTCAAGAAGGCATCCATGCCCAGTGACTACCTGGCTGACTCATATAAAACACAAGTGTGGTCCTTCACTCATACCCAGGGTCAAAAACAGGCAAGCACTCAGCGCAATTATTAGTGAACTTGCACTGTGTTTAGGTAAATAAAATACTTCATAGATAACTGTATATACACTCAGAACGAACCCCACAAGCTGGCCAAGCCAGTGGGACAGCAGGACATTTATCCAATAGGCCTTTGCATAGGACATTTTAACTCATTAGGAGATATTGTATTCCTCATTGCTGCCTCGTTTAAGTGTCTGTTATGCTACAAACTTTTAAGGATCGATCTTCTTCTATTTTGCATAATTCTAAACTCATGGTCCCTGGGAGGGTAATCACCCTTGTAATAACCATTGTGTTTCTGTTTACTCCAAATAATTTATGCACTCCTCTGTGCCTTTGCATGGGGATGGTCCAATGCATTCAGCATTTGCCTCTTGGAAAAAGAGTTAGGGAGAATAACTCTGGAAAATAAGTCCTTTATAGTACACCTGGGACCTAGAGAGGCCAAAGAAGCCAATGTAAAGTGGACAGAACCAAGACTCTCAGACTGACCAAATAATAAGGTTTAAGGAGGCCTCCAGAAGGCATTTCCTACAAAGTTTTGTATCAATTAGCCAATGGGATCCTGACGTGAAGTCAGCAATGAAAATAATCATTCTCACCTGCCCTGCCAATGGTGTCTTTAGGAAAGCAGATGTGCATCGTGATGAGAAAAGGCAAGAGCTGGTCTTCACTTGCAGTTAGCCTCCTGTTTCAGAGTACATTGTGCCCCTTGAGGTCTGAGTCAGCCTTGGCCTTTCTTTGGATCCTCCAGAACAAGTAAAATAAACATGGGGCCTTGCATAGATGCCTTCTGAATGTTTGTGAACTTGATTTAACTGAAATGCTCCCTCCATTTGATAGAGGAAGAAAGATCAAGACAGTGTCCCCTCCACTCAGAGGAAGACATCCACTCCACCAACATCCACTCCACCAACATCCACTCCACCAACATCCACTCCACCAACATCCACTCCACCAA
>JADRCH010000036.1:7798517-7809729 GCA_019843965.1 Rhynchomys soricoides | reverse complement strand
AACATCCACTCCACCAACATCCACTCCACCAACATCCACTCCACCAAGTGCTTTGGCTCATCCCGCTTTCTCTTCAAGGTCTATTCATTCTCTCTTTCTCTCTCTCTCTCTCTCTCTCTCTCTCTCTCTCTCTCTCTCTCTCTCATTTTTGTAGATTAAAAAATTTTTTCTTCAGTCAGGATATATAAGAAACTTGAGCCAAGAGTTGAAGCGCACATGTGCCCTGAGTCAGAGCCTTTCACAGGCTGCCATAGAAGCAAAGGAAAGGGGTTGGGGAATGTTAGTGGGTTGGTAAAGTGCTTGCCTCCCATGCATGACTCCCTGGATTTATTTGTCAGAACTGTATAAGCCAGGTGTGGTGACACATGTCTTGTCTGTGATCCCAGCACTTGGGAGGTAGAAGCAGGAGGATCAGAAGTTCAAGGTCTGTCTCAGCTACACAGCAAGTTCAAGGCCAGCATGTGCTCATGAAATCCTATGTGGAAAAAAAACAGAGGAGGAAAGAGAGGGGGAGGAAAGAAAGAGGAGGAGGAAGATGAAGAAGAGGAAATCTGTTCAGAGGTGAAGCCAGATCATAGCCACTTCTTAACCCCGAATTCAGTGACGTCACTCATCCGTGGTGGGAATATTTGCGTACTTGTGACACAGAAATGGCAGAGACTACAAATCAAGCTCCTTTCCTCTCAGGTAACCATTAAGTGTTTACTAGCATCTCTTTCTCTCTCTCTCTCTCTCTCTCTCTCTGTGATGACTACTTCTGATCACTAGCATGGCAGGATCTAGCATCACCATGAAAACGAGCTTCTACACATGTCAATGAGGGACTTTCTAGATGAGGTTAACAAGTTGAGAAAAGATAGCCAGAATGGGGCAGCACCATCCCTAAGTGTAGGCTTATACCCTACACTGAAGAAGGACAAAGTGAGCTGAGCCCCCTACACTGAAGAAGGACAAAGTGAGCTGAGCCCTAGTATTTATCTCTGTTCACTGACTGTGGATGTGTTGTGAACAGCTGCTGCTTCTACATTGCATTCCCCACCATGATGGTCTGTACCTTTGAACTTGGAGTCACAACAGACCCTTCCTTTTTAGTTCCTCTTGCCAGGTATTTTGTCAGAGCAATGAGAAAGCAACCCTGTCCCTGTTCCTCTTCTAGAAGAAGGCTAACACTTTCTTTTAACTCTACTATACCTAGAAAATTACCCAGGATGGAGTTTCAGTAAGCACAGGGTGAGCCCTGTGCTTCTCTCAGCCGGTAGCTAAGTTCAGAAAAGCGAACTTAAGATAGGAGGCTTGGGTATGGTGCTCTCCCTATGCATAAAGGAGATTCTCTTCTAGGTCTGAACTAAAAGTACAGGAAATTGACCACAGTTCAGAACCACCTGATAAGCACGCAGCTATGCTGAGGTTCCATTTACCTAATCTTAAAACTGAGGTGAGCAAGCACTTGTCAGAATCCCCAAAATTCTGACCTTATGTGACTATATGACACCATTAAGATGGCTGGTGTGTGTGTGTGTGTGTGTGTGTGTGTGTGTGTGTTGTGTGTGTGTGTGATGTATAGTGTTTTGTGTTGGTAAATCTGTGGGTTAAGTGCTTGCTATGCACTTAAGTTCAGATCCCCAACACCCATAGAAAAATCTGGGTGTAGTAATATGTGTGTGTGTGTGTGTGTGTGTGTGTGTGTGTGTGTGTGTATAAAACCTCAGCTCCAGAGGATCCCTGAAGCTCACTGGCCATCCAGCCTAGCCAAATCAACAAGCTCCATGTGAGAGACCCTGTCGCAAAAAAATAAGATGGAGTCCGACTTAGGACGATACTAAATGTCAGGCTCTGACATCCCCTCCTCATGAGCACATACACATGCACACACAGGCACTCAAAATGCTCACACGCACTTAAACAAAATATTTAAAGCATATTAAAAACTGAAAATTATGGAAAGAATGAGTACAAATGGCGTGCCAACAAGTCGCCGTGACTCAGGGTTACGTCTAGGGTAGTCTCGTTCCTATTTCTCACACAGTGGCATAGGAGAGTCTGACTCATTCTTGTTGATTAGTCTCCTGGTTCCCAGGCAATGAGACCCTGTGTCTTACTGTACACTCAGAGGGGTGCCAGGAAATACTTAAACAGTGGAGGAAAACAGTGATTCTTGACATCTGTCAGACCCGTATTAACCCCTACCTCAGGGAACTCAGTTTCACTACTGGGGTCCTCCAAATTCAGTGGCATAACTGTGCAAAACTGGGGTTTTCAGCAATCACTATAATGTCAAGTGGGACATCAAAAAAATCAGTATGGAACAGGAAATGGGGGTGTGGGTTTCCAATGTGATGCCAAGGACTAAGAAGTTGTGTGGCACCCACCAGGCACATGCATCTCGTTAGTAGGTGCTTGTGACTATTTAACAATAAATTGGAAGAGGAATTTCCTTTAGTTTGTATATGTTATTTTTTCATTAAATTGGGGACTATAAACAGTATGTTAATAAATAAAGAGAATAAGTGTTTCTTTAGGATATGTAGGCTGTAGAAACAGACAAACAAAAACAACTGAATCATGAAGAATATCATGAATAAAAAAAATTCTAAGTTTCCCAGTAAGACAGCAAACCAGTGTTCATTGTGGAGTAAAAATCATGAAGCATTGTTTTCTATGCATACCCCATTTAGGCATGATTTTTATGGCCAACACGCAAGGGACATACATGTATACAGGAGTTTTTTCTGACCTAAGGGAAGAAGACAGGAATATTTTTACCATGGAGTGGATACTATGGTCATATTCCTTACAATATTTATATCTACCAAAAAGAAAAGAAGAAAACCTGTGTGGAAGTTACATGCTTCTTATGTGGAGTAAGTGACTCCATCTGACTCAAGCAGATTAAGCCTCAGTTACCAGCACACTGGACCATTCTGACAGCACTATTAAAATAGCCAGCCATAAATCTGGAAGGTGTCATTTTCTGATGCTTGTGACAATCATGTGTCTTATAGGCTCCTCCTGTCCCTTATCTGCCTGTGTTAACTATTTTGTGGATGGGCTTCATAGACTTGTTAGCAGGTAGGTGTGTGAGTGTGTGTGTGTGTGTGTGTGTGTGTGTGTGTGTGTTATGAACACCTGTGTGCAGTTGTATGTTCCTGTGTGCACTTGTGCAGAGGCCAGATGAGATGTCTATCATTCCTGATCTATCACTCTTTGCCTTATTCCTTGAGACAGGGTCCCTGGCTGCATCTGCATCTGAAGCTAGGCTGGAAGGAGGCCAGTGAGCCTCAGCAATCCTTCTATCTTCGCCGTCTACAGCACTGGGGTTCTGTGTGTGTGTGTGTGTGTGTGTGTGTGTGTGTGTGTGTGTATGTGTGTGCCCATGAGCCCATGACTGGCTTTGTGTGTGGGGACTGGGATTCAAACCCATGTCGTTGTGCTTGTGCAGGAAAGACTCTTCAGCATCTACTGAGCTGTCTCCTCGAACCCACAGGAGACATTGTAATACTTTATCTTCCCTTGATCACCTCACTTTAAAACCATCTACTTCTCTAATTAGAAATGGCCTTTTTAAACTTGAACTTTGTAGTTTGTACCCAATCGAGTTAAAATATGACCCATAAAGTCGGTTGTACTGTGGCTGTGAAGATGCTTGCTCTTCAGGACCCTCATTAGTAACTAGAGCCATCTAGACAAGATGCTTTTCATTCATACCAACGTTGTTCATTGGGGAACTGACTACAGCGATACTCCAGAGACTACCCTTCACTGGTCTTTGTGTAGGGAAAAGCAGGTTCCAGGTTGGAAGCCAGTCTGACTGAGCTGCTGTCAGCCTTCTATATTAGCTGGATTAGGGAGTCCTTAACAACCTCTCAAAAAGAGTTTGACTTTGTGGCCTGACATTTGTAAAATGGATATTCTGCACACACATTCCCCAGATTTTGTTGACTGAGAGATTATCCAAACTCTATCCAGATAAAGCCCTATTTAATCGGGCTTACTTGGGTCGTGTGTTTAGTCTGAAGTGTGGGGACTCACTGTGGATAGGAGGCTGAGTTATGCTCTTCAGAGGCTCCCTGTTGATGTTCCTGCCTGTACCATGCTCAGAGGTGGTTGCTTTCAATACTCAGGCTCAGGTGAGTCAACCTAACTTGAAGGCAGAACCTTAGAAGATGCAGCTGAGGACCGCTGGCCTAAGCTGCTCAGGAAACTCCCTGTCTGGGTTGCTTACCTTTTATTACTGACTTTTCACCTACTTACTCTCCTGGATTTCCCCTCTTTCCTCCTCATAAATATAGTGGTCATGTCATTTCCCACCTACATGTGTGCATCAATAAGATAAGAACAGTGACGGACAGCCCATGTCTAGACAGGTCATATGAGTTGGGTGATCTTGGCAGTCTACTTTTGATGGGTCCAGGGAGCCATATGTCAAATCCCTTGCCCCTCACCGCACCCCTTCTGTGTGTGTGTGTGTGTGTGTGTGTGTGTGTGTGTGTGTGTGTGTGAACGTGGTATAAGGAGAAAAAGTGTTGCTTGCTCAGAGATGACATACTGGTCTTTGCTTCTCTAGGGAGGATTTGGACCCCTCCTGAGTCCAATGCTAATTTATTGATGTATGAAGGCCAATTCCTGGGGGAAAGTTTACTGGATCTTAGTGGAAGCTCTAGGGAACACCTAGCAAGGGCATATCTTACCTCTAATCCCCCTCCAGCTTCCTATTAGCTCCCTGAAAACCATAGGCTAGAGAAACCTCTGCACAGGGTCTTTAAGCAGTTTCTCTCAGAGCACTTTGCAGGACCAAACAAAACCAGGAAGTACCGACTTACTTTCTACAGAGTTCTGCCCCTCTCAATCAACCCCAGAGAAGCTGGGCTGCACAGAGAGAGCTAGTTGTTTGGTTTAGTTCTAATCCCCAAACCTAGAACTCAGCTTGCACTAGTATCAAACAGAAGGCTCTAAAGCCTGGAGATCATCGACCTCACCATGCTTGTTCTTCAGAGTTGTCAGAATTCAGTTTTAATCTCAGCACTATCATTTACCTGGACAGGCTGGGAAGTAGGCATGATAATCCCATGTCATGCTGCTCTTATGTATAGATGAATTTATGCAAGAGAAGTGCCTAGCACATTGAAGATGCCCAGTTTTCTTGGCTTCTACTTCAGATCCCACTTTAACATTTGAAACACTCTAGGAAAAGAGAAGAAAGGGGAAGGGTTGAGAGAAACATCTGGTCCTGTTTCTACCTATGCACCAGTCTCTTCCATCTTTCTCCCCTGCTCTTCCTGTTTTTAACTTGGGCATAGTTTCACACTGCCTGACTGTGGCTTAAGTGGAAGCTTGTGAAAAATGAAGTGAATGAATTAGGGCTAAGAGTTATAGCTGTCAGCACTTACTGGGGGAGATCGATCCTAGACAAGAATTTGCTGCTTCCAGTGTGAGAGGGATCTCTTGACAGACATTTTCTGGATTCCTGCCTTCAAGTACAAATTCATAACAACTTCAGAAAAAGTACATGGATCATTTGGAAATGCAAATGCTTCAGGATGAGGGCCAAGGGCTGGGGAGATGGCTCAGGCAAGCATGGGGACATGTGTTCAATCCTCCCAAGGTCACATTTCAAAAATGAACACATTATGCTGTGTGCTTGTACACCAGTTGCTGAGGAAGCAGAGACAGGAAGATCCTCTGGGGCTTACCGGCTACCTAGTCTAGTCTACTTGTTGAGTTCCAGGCCAGGTAGAGAGTCTGTCTCAAACAACAAGATGGATGCTGTCTGAACAATGACACCATGGTTTTCTTCTGGCTCCCACATGTACATGCACATATGTTCATGTACACACAGAGAAGCATGTGGACATTCACATACATGCTATTTTTAAAGAATTCTTTGTTTTATGTATGTGAGTGTTTTGTCTTCATTTATGTATGTATGCCACATGTAGGCCTGGTTTCTTAAGAGGTCAGAGGAGGGCATTGAATCTCCTGGAACTAGACTTGCAGATGGTTGTGAATGGCCTGTGAGCACTAACAACAAAACCTGGGTCCTCTGTGGAAGCAGCACGTGCTCCTCACTGCTGAGCCATCTCTCTAGCCCTGCATGCAAATTTTGAGGGTCAATTTAAAAAAAAAAATACAAAAACCTATGTTTAGCTTTAGTTTGTCTCTGAAGAGGATGTACAAAGAAAAATCTTCATTGATGGTAAATCAAAGTGAAGCAAACTCTTATTCTCACCCGAAAATAGGCAGAGTGGGTTTCGGAACCTGTCAGCAGGAGAACGGGTTCACACTTCTCTCCACACAGTCAGAGCAGTCTGCCTTCCCCCTGCCAGGAGAGGAGAGCAAGCTAATATTTAACTTGCTCTTTGGTGAAAGGGGGGTCTCTGAGGCACATCTTGATTACTCATTAGCCCCACAAGCAAAGATCTGGAGAAGTCCTATTTGAGAGAGTACTTGGATCTGACTTGCAGTCCAGTCAGGACAGACCTAGAATAAAACTCATGAAATTGCAGGCCAACTTGGTTATTTGCCAGTGAGTGTACAGCCAAATGACTGCTCTTCAGGTCCTTTCTAGCCATCTCTTTTCTTTGTCTGGCTGTTTTCTCCAAACAGAAGAATGCCTGTTGCCCATTAAGTAATACACAGCTGTGTAATGCATACACACAGGTACACACACAGGCATACATAGACACACATGTATGTACATGCACATGCATTTGCGTATACACACATATACACATCTATAGACACACATACATTCTCATACACATGAGCACATACATATATACACACATGCACGCAGATAAATATACAAACACACATGCATACATACATGCTTTTATATATCTATATATATAAGCATGCACACACATCTCCAAATTTACACACATGTACCTACATATGCACCCTCACATGCGCAAATGTACACAGACCTATACTTACAAACATATGCATGCATGTATATGGGTATACATGCAGATGTGTACACACATAAATACACACACAAGCACGTGCACACACACACACATACACACACCTTCCTGATAAAAAACCTGCATTTCTCTTGTCTCTTAGCCCGACAGTTCATTTCCGAAGTCCAGCCAGCTCATGATTAATGGAATTTGCACTATTGAGCTTTTCCCTTAATATAGATAACTCTCAGATTCCAACTCAGGTCTTTCAAGTTTCAAACCTAAATTCTCTTGCCCATGGAAACAAAATAAGATACATGCTCTATTCCCTGGGGTCTTGCTAATTAAATAGACTTAATGTGTTGCCTCTTGGAACCATTTAATCTGAACAGTAGTTATAGATTTTCAGTGTCTGAACAATATTTCAGTCATGGGATTTTAAGCATAAGGCTCACTGGGAAGGACAACACTTGGAGATATGTACATATCTACAGACACAGATACAAGCTCACACACATGCACTTTATCACAGCTACAAGGGAAATATTTCCTATGTTTAGTTTATACCTTGGTACCTGCTCTGTCATTAAGAATTACAACTGTTGAGAAACATATGTGTACCTGACCAATGGCTGTTTTAAAAGAACCTAATAGAGAATGGAACATTTAAAAATGGATCAAGTGCATGTGGAGAGGGGCAGTCCTTGTTCACAGACGGAGCATTTGATAGGTGTGTTTCTTGCTAGATATAACAATTCGTGCATGTAATCTCAGCACTCAGGAGGCAGGAGGACTGCCTAGGAGTTCATGGCTGCACTGGTCTGCCTAGTGAACTCTAGGCCTGCCACGACTACATAATTAGACCCTGACTCCAAATTGATGAATTGATTGATTAACGGTGTGTTTGTCCTCCAAGAAGTAGCACCTGCCATGTTTAAAACAGAGGATCTGAGCTGTGACAAAAGCTAAAGGGATTGGGTGGAACAATGGAAGGGTAAGCATCTGGCAAGCAGATGTGAAAATCTCTTACCAGATCACCCTCTTGTGGGGACAGTTGTCAGAGCATTTCTACATAGTGAACCGGTGGGTCTTTTCTATGCACTCCCTTGATGAACAGAGACAGCCATCCATAAGCCAAAGATCCCAGAGCTTAAGCAATAGAAGCTGGGATCCAAAGGCGAAGTGAAAATGGGAAACTAAAATGACCCGTGCCCAACAGAGGAAAGGTGCACTCTTGCAAGACAGCCACCGAAAGAGCACTGCTATCACTTTATGCTCGCTCTTCTTCTTAATTAAAAACAAAACAAAACAAAAATCAAAATTAATCACCTAAATATCTTCAAGGAGAAGTTTCAGCTCCCTGCTGTCACCTAAAAACAAACTGAGCAGTTAAGTCTTCAAGAGAGAGTCCAATATGGAATAAATAGAGACTAAAGCTGAAGAGTGAACTTATCACAGTTGAGTACTGGTCGGCTCAGAGGAAAACCGCTGAAAGAGAAAAGGCACCAGCCTTCCAAACACACAGGAGGCATTGCTAACCACTCCTTCCCAGCCACAGCCACTGCTGCAAAGGATAGAGTGGGTTGTATTCTATTTCATTTTTTTCTTCAGCAAGCCTCAGCCTAAGGAAATGCTAGTCTCCCACAAGATGCCAGGCAATTGAAAGAGCCGTTCTGCCAGGGGCTCGAGGCAGGGGGAGTGTATTTTCTAAGATTTTCCGATACTAAAACCCATTTAGGACTGTTGAGAGAAATCTCTCTGACGGAGGGTTTAGCTCCTGCTAATCCTTAAGGGACTTGTTTTGACAGGGCCTTTGTAAAAGATTTTTCTCAGGAACTTTGCTTTGCTCTCAAGTAGCAATTACTGAATTGTCCTCCAGAACCTCTCTCTTCATCCTTCTCTTCTTGCTGGATGCCAGCTAATGAACTTGATGCATGCTCCAAGACACCAAGTGAATCCAATCACAACTGTTTACTGTAAAAAGTCAGGACTCTCAGGATTTCCAAGGATATTCTGTTTCTCTCTCTCTAGCCTCTGGGTATCAGGGACCTGGATTTTATTCCATGTGTCATGCAGCCTCCTCAGCAAATTCTTTGACTCCTGGCTTGGGGAAACAGAGCCCCACTTTTCTTTTATGCTGCACTTTCTCTACATAAAGCCATTTCCCCCTGCATGAGGAAGGAGCTCAGGGACCCCTCAGTTTTTAAAGCCTCCTGGTGTTTGCTTTTGCTCAGCTTGGCATTATATTTTCAGAGATGACAATGGCAGCTGGTGTGAACGGCTCACCTCCCTGTGAAAGGGACCCCTTGATGCTGTGACAACAGGGCCTCATGTCTGTGTGGCTTTCTTTCCCACTGCCCGCTGTGTTATGAACAGATTTTCAAATTCGACCTCACATCTTGTCTTCCACATTTTAATTAAGTCCCATACCAGCAGAGGCTTAAAGGTATCTTTATAATCCAGTGTTTTTTCAGAGTGTGGTCCCAAGACGGGCAGCATCAGCACCACCCTTTGGAGCCAGTTCCTAAGAGTTAAGGCAATGCCTCAGTTGGTAAAGTGTTTAGTTCGAAAGCATGAGGACCTGAGTCCAATCTGTATAACTCAGGTAACTGCTATAGGTATGGCAGCAAGCACCTGAAGTCCCAGTTCTGGAAAGGCAGAGATGGAAGGATCTGAGGGGATGAGGGCTCACTGGACAGCCAGTCCAGCTGGATCAGAAATCTCCAGGTTCAGTGAAAGATACTGTCTCAAAAACTAAGGTAGAGATTGAAGAAGACACCTCATGTCTACCTCTGGCCTTCATGTGCACACATGCATATGCGCGCACACACACATAGACAGACAGACAGACAGACACACACACACACACTTGTGGGAAGGGAGGAGAGAGAGGGAAAGGAGAGAAAGAGAGGGAACTGCTGACTGGAAAGTGTAAGAAGAGTCCTCATACATCCTGCAATGTTCTCAACTCTCCAGGTCTTTAGCTTACATTGTGGGCTCGTTCCTTCTTCATCTACCTTGAGAAAAGACCACAAAGGAACCTGCCTCCAAAATTACTAGACTCTCCTCCCTCAAAACTCCCACATTTGCAACTCCACACCTCGTTTTGATTTTAGACTTCAAACATGTTGTCTGCAAAGTTAGGTTTCTGGCTGTAATTTATGGCTGTGTTCACTTTGATTGTTTCTTAATTTCAGTAAACCGTGTCAATTACAGGACTGTTGTGTTAGGGTGTGGTGGGAGAGAATGTTGGCTTTTTATGAAAGTGTACCAAACTCCAGACAAGCATTAACATATTGCATTTTAAATGCTTCTGGAGACTAAAAGCTGCCTGCTTTAATCCTCTTGTCAATGAGGTGCTGAGCTTAAAATAAAATAAAAAACAAGATCAGTGAAGCGGCTTTGTCCAACTTCACGTACAGGGGAGAGAGCCTATCCCAGGAAGAGCTGTGCCCATGTGGCCAGAGGTGACAACTTTAGGAAAAGCAGGTGGCCATGGCATTATTCAGAGGAGAGGAACACTGGGAGGTGTTTCTGGGGATGACCTGTTCTGGTTCCAGATGGCTTTGTGGCCGTGAGGACAGCAGACACTAGGGAATGCAGAGAAACTGTGGAGATGCAGACAGGTCCTGATTCTCTCTTCCCGAGCTGTATGACCTTGGCACACCTATTATCATTTCTGACCTTCAGGTTCCTCATTTATAAGTTAGAGGTCAGGCCAGGTGACCTCAAGTACTCTTTTCAGCTTTAGAATTTGGGATTTTAAGATCCTCTCTCCCCTGTTCTTAGGCACAAGAGCAACGGAACAGGTCTCCTAAGACTCTGTCATCTGTGTGCTTTTCTTTCATGCCTCTTCTGCTCTTAGGAGCTCCTTTCTTGCAGTGCTTAAATACACACACACACACACACACACACACACACACACACAGAGTGGGAGAGATGTATTTCTTTTTTTAGCTGCTTAGGAATTCATCTGTAAACTAGCTGTCTTGATCTCCTACGGAAGGGTCAGATAGATGCCAAAAGATACTTAAATCATGAGGACAGGGAAGATGGCTCAAGGGCCTAAGTGCTTGTTGTGTAAGTATAAGAACCTGAGTTCAGGTCCCCAGCACCCACATAAAAAGCCAGGTGTGGTGGTGGTGTATGCTGTAATCTTAGCACTGGACACAGAGACTGGCAGATCCTGGGGGCTTGCTAGCCAGTCAGTGCAGGTGAAATGGTGGTTGGTGGCTTTGGTGAGAGACCCTGTCTCTAATCATCATCATCATCATCATCATCATCATCATCATCATCATCATCATCATCAT
>JADRCH010000036.1:7729257-7798507 GCA_019843965.1 Rhynchomys soricoides | reverse complement strand
ATCATCATCATCATCATCATCATCATCATCATCATCATCATCATCATGTAGAGAGCAAATGAGAAAGAGAGCCTGAAGATGACCTCTGGCCAGCACATGCATTGGCAGGTGCACCTGTGCGCGCACGCACACACACACACACACACACACACCATCAGGGAAGAAGAAAAAGAAGGGCTTTGGTGGAATGCAGATATTTAAACCCATTCCCTTGGGGAAATTAGGGCCAGCAGCTGAATCCCATTCCCTCTTGCCCTGTTCTCTGCAGAACCTGAGCTGCTAAAAACACAATGGAAGTGAAGCCGAGTTCACTGCTACTAATTGCTGCTGAGCATCCTGGGATAGGGATTAGGGAAGGCCCTAACATCAGGATGCATTCTGGGAATTCTCACACTAGTGCTTAATTTGATGTCCTTGAGTAACCTAGAGAAACAGGACATTCAATGTAACAGAGGTCACCCTGATGGTTCTCTTCCATCTCGTTTGCCAAGCAAAATCTAAGGGGACCAATGTCTCTTTATAAGCTCGGGTGATTCAGGGGCAACTCCTTGTAATCCCCAAATGTCGAAAAAGCAGGGGTGAGGGTGAGGCCATGCAGGATGGGGTGGGCAGGCAAAGGTTTTGCGCTTCTTGCTATTTTAATGGGTCATGCACCAAGTTGTCAGCCTGGGAGACTGCCAGCTTTCCTTCCAGTCTGTATAACTTGAGGACTCCTGAAATTGGAAGCCACTGGAAAATTCCTCTCACAGTAAGACCAGGAAAGAGTTTATCTAAGGAAACCATTCTCTGGAAGTTTCAGCTTGCAGGTTCTAGTAGTTACCTTGTCCTTGCAGTAAGAAAATACCCAAAGACAGCAATTTAAGGAAGCAAAAGTTTATTTTGGCTCAGGGATAAAGCCCATTGTGGTGGGGAAAGAGTGGCTGTAGGGGTGTCACTTGTCACATTATGTCCACAGTCAGAAAACACCGAGAGAGGAATACTGGTCCTCAGCTTGCTTTAGAGTGATGCCCCCTACATCCAGGGTGGATCGTCCACCTCAGTTAATAGTAATATAACCTAATAAGCCCTCGTGGGTGCGCCCAGAAACCTGTCTCTTCTTTGGTGATTCTAGATCCTGTCAGGTTAGTGAAATTAACTACCACAAAAAATAAGGAATTAGAGATGAAACCAGAAATGGTGGCTTCAGCTCGCTCTACTCCCTGCCCAACACAGAGAGACTTCCGCAATTTCCACTCCATGTTCTGATGTCAAGAGAGTCAGCTTGTTGCTGGTCATTTTAGCTCATTAACAGGCATCACCAGTGCCATCATCATTAACTGGAAAACAGCCTGGCAGCGAGGACATTTAGAGGAAGATGAAAAGGAAAAGTCCTACGACAACTGCTTGGGTACCTGGGTATCCAAACAAAATGGCTCCTTCCCTGTGCAGTGCCCTTCTTTCTTGGAAAAAGCTTGCTAAGAATATGTTATGAGTTTTGTAGAGTCTTTGGGAGTCTTATTTAAAAGACACATGTAGTTAAGAATAGCACAGTGAGCCTGGGTTTGGTAGCACATGCCTTTAATTCCAGCACTTGGAAGTCGGTGATTGGAAGATCTCTTCAAGTTCGAGGCTAGCCTGACCTACATAGAAAGTTCTAGAACAGATAGGGCTATGTGGCAAGACAGTGTTTAAAACAAAACCAAAACCAAACCCACAAAGTGTGGAATTCCTAAACGGGTATCATAACACAACTAGCAA
Organism: Rhynchomys soricoides; assembly: GCA_019843965.1. NCBI lineage: Eukaryota > Metazoa > Chordata > Mammalia > Rodentia > Muridae > Rhynchomys > Rhynchomys soricoides. The sequence goes on along the minus strand of JADRCH010000036.1, from coordinate 7,796,770 downwards.
GCGATTTCCAAGCCATGCAAGCCTGGATTTGTTACCTGTCTCACAGAATCCTGCCCTCAGTTCCAGTGGTGGACCTGAGACCCACACCTTTAAGCGGCAGCCTTCCCTAATGGATGACCTTAGAGTCATTCTCAGAACACTGCTCCAAACATCCAGGAACCTTTAGTGCTCATTTGATATGAAACTTCTTGGTCATCTTCTATAGAAATTGGCATGAAACCATTGCCACATAGAAGTAGTTTTGAACCAGCATAAAGCTTTAGCTAGCAAGGAAGACTTCCTGGAAGAGGTGATTACAAAGCCACGTCATAGAAAATTAGATTTGTTTTCAGGAGGGAAAGAATTTTCTAGGCACATGGGATTAAAAGAAGGTAAGAAGAAAGAGTTATGCTGCTTTTCCAATGAGAAAGGTTTGAAGGGAATGGTAGATGAAGGATCGAGAAAGACCTGTAGAATCTGAGCCATAGAGGACCTTGGACACCAACACTGGGTGTGACCCTCCAGCCCTTTATGGCCCTCTACCTTGATAGATACCAGCTGGCTCCTCCCCAATGGATCTCTGCCTCTTGAAGCTCATGGGACTCTTCATTCATCCGTGGCTCTGACTCAGAGCTGATGCATTTCATCCCCTGACCTCTGCTCAGGGACCTATCGGTGCTGGCCCTTGTCTCCCTAAATTCTATCTGTTCTTCATGCTGAGAATCTCCCCATTCAGTTTCTCAGCTTTGAAAGCAAATCTTACAGTTCGCTTTTTGCCTCGGCTTCTTCAGTTGCATTTGCAAACATATACATACACCCTATACACATATGCTCATACACACACATATGCACATGTGAGTACATGCCACATATGAAGTTTACATTAAAGGTGCTTGAGAAATATTGCATGATAGTTTCCATCAGATAATGTATGGACCAGCTACAGGACGAAAAATGGTCTCATTTGCGGGTTCTTATTGGCTCCCACATGGGAGAGGGTCTTTTTGAGGCTCTAATGGGCAGGCAGCTGGCTCTGACAGCAGAATCCAAGGTCCTTGATCTTCCTGAGACATCACCCCCCTGTTTTGAACGTGAGCTGTGATGTGGGTCCCTTCCCATGGAGCACTGAGGATCCTATTCAACTGTTTCCTTGTGATCTGGACATTAACAGGGAGCTTTCTCTCTACTTAATTCCCTTTGAAAGCCTTCTGGTCCCACTATTGAGCACTTCAGAGACAGCACTGAGCTAATATCTTCTGCTCTGGTTTCAATGTGCTATGGGTTTGTGATCTTAAAATAGATGGAATTACCACGGTAAGCATTGTTCTGCCTTGAACTCGAAGTCCCAAGAGTCGGTGCCTCTAAAAAGTTAATCCTTTTCTTATTTGTGAGGATTCCAGACTGCAGTTTACAGAAACATATGCTAAATTATTTATAATCCAGGATTACTGCAACATGGAAGATCTTGCCTACCATCCCAGAATCTCTAAAATGACATATGTGGAAAAGCCCTTGGCCACACCTGGTCACCACTGCTCTCTTCTCTCCTCAGGCAGGAGCCTAGTGCACGGAGAGCATTGTTGGTGCTGTGCACACCAGCACATAGGTTCTGCTCCTTACCTCACTCCTGCATCTCATTTACACCTCTGCTGCTGGGTCCTTGGAGCAGAGCAAACCTATGATGGTACAGACATATGGCTCAGCCCTGGACAGCAAGCATGTAATTTCTTTCTTATTTAAGGCTTGCATCTTGCATTTTTCTGAGAGGTCTTGGCATGGGTTGCAGTTAAACAGTGGCATTAAGTGAGACTTTTTAGAAAACTGAATCGTTTCACCATTAATTTGAGAAAAAACAACTCATTGAGCTCTCAATTTTTCCCAGTACAAAATGAGGAGGTTAGAGTAAAGGACCTGGAAACTGCCTGTGGTTTTCCGTCATGTGACTTTAAACAAGGACCAATGCAGCTCAGAGATACAAATGTGTACAAATACTCGGAATACATGATGACAACCTCTGTGGTGCTTAGCATGCGAAGGTAGAGCCTGAGAATTTTAACAGGACCTGCCTTGGACAGAGAACCTTCCAGAGCGTGTGTACATATGTCTAATACACTCTCCTCTATTTTCAAACTTGGGAAATAACTGGATGCTATTTTATGTCTTGCTCTTTATAAGTCACTGCTAGGTTTCAGAAGTAATCTTCCTATATTTAAGATATTTTGCCTCTGTTGTTGAAATGTATATTATAAGCAGCATAGCATGTTGGTATCTGAGTATGACTTCATAGGTAAAAAGTTAATGCTGCAGAAGGGGTAAGGTGGGAACATGTTCTTCCTGTTCTGGTATGTTGCATTTTGAAGACTCTGTCCATGCCTGCAGAGCAGGCCCAAACCGAATTCTGAATGGCAAACTCCAGCTCCAGCACTCACCTCCCGAGCAGTCCAGCTGTGCAGCCAGGCTCTCATCTGCTCACGGAGGCTTCTGACTTGGTTCTGGCCCACACCTCAAATGCCTCCCTTTGCCTTCAGACATCTTTGCATTTCAGCCCCTCCCTGATCAGTGATTGTTCTAGCCTGGTCCATCAAGGTTGCAAGACAGACTCCATCGTCCCTAGGGTCTGAGAGAGCATAAGCAGAGGCGGGTACATGATAGCAGTTCTCTCTCTCTCTCTCTCTCTCTCTCTCTCTCTCTCTCTCTCTCTTCCTCCCTCCCTCCCTTCCTCCCTCCCCCTGTTTTTTCCCCATCATTCTCCATAAATCCCATAAGTCTCCTCTGCATAGGAAGCATGCCTGAACCACTGGGTCATTAGGTAACCCCTCCATATGCAGGGTGCTGGATGGGGCAACAAGAGAGTCTCCCTCCTGCTTAGAGAAGTTTGTGGTTCAGGCCAGGATCACAGCAGGAGTGGGAAGGAGTGGGAGATGGAGGAACACAAACGTGGGCTTGGGTAGAAGGGGAAGAACCTCCAAGGTGTGCCTTTCAGCGTCTCCCACACTGTGGGCATCCTAAGGATTCCAGACGCTGCATGTTCACTGTACAAACAGTTTTCTGAGCTGAAAGCCATGTCTGATAACATCCTGTCCCCTCAGAGTTCTATGGCTCAATGCAGGACCTAAAGGGCAGGCTCACCTCATAGGGGTACTGACAGCTTCTTTGTCCATAGCTCCTGCTGACTAACCAGCTCCTGCCTGAATTCTTGAAGAGAAAGATGATCATGAGGGAAGCTGGAAAAAGCAGTGGAGAGAGAGAGAGAGAGAGAGAACAACAGAAATACCACAAACAGGACCACGGGGGCTTTGGTTATATTTAGTTCAGTGAAATGACCCTTAGCTGCCTGCCCTGACACAATTGCCAGTTGAGTGTGTATGTGTGTGTGCATATGTGTGTATATGAATGTGTGTGTGCATTTCCCCCCACTCCTCTCTCTCTCTCTCTCTCTCTCTCTCTCTCTCTCTCTCTCTCTGTGTGTGTGTGTGTGTGTGTGTGTGTCCATGCCTGGTCTTTCTCTCCCTGCTTTGTCCCCTGTAACTCTTCCACATTGCTTTCACGACTCTGAATAAACAGTCTCTAGTTGATCTGCTGTTCTTGCTTCATCCAAGTACCCTCAGGAGGTGGGGTGTTCAGACCTGACAGGTGTAGGCCTGTCAGCTGTGGTCTTGAAACATCACTTGGAGTCTATGGAGCAAGAGAACCCTTGCTTAGAGGAAACTGGCATCTGGGACAGAGTGTACACTAGGCTGGCACAGGCAGTAGCTGGCACCTAGAGATCTGAGGTACAAGGCATAGATGTAGCAACACCTCCAGGGACCTTTCCTGTCCCCAGAGCTAGGTAACGTATGGCTCCCTTTCATTGGTGAGCACACGTGATATTTGGGGTTTCTTTCTCGCATGCCATTCTTTCAGATCCCATGATCAGACTTTGTGAACATGCTATGGAGTAAGGCTGGAGAAATGGAAAGACTGTCCTGGAAGCTGACCTCCTGCTGTTTGCCTCGGCTAGGCACTGAAGATGTCATGAAGAAGTTTTTGCACTGAGTACAGCTCCACAGCCCTGCTTACCTTACCTTAGACAACCCACCTTTCATTCTAGTGCAATTCTGTGCCAAAGACTAAGCCGTTTTTATAAACTCCTTCCTACCCTCTATCTACTCTAAAACTAAAACTATTGTGGATACTAAATAACCACAATGGTGTAGCCACAAAGAAAGAAATTGATGTTCTCGGAGCTATGTCCAGCATGCATGGAGAGATGCTCTTTCTCCTCATCCTGGTCTGATCTGTAAAATACAAAACAGCTTGGGTCCGTGAACTTGGCCTCAATCCTAGGGAGGGTCTTCCATAATCCTGACACTGGAAATCCCTGTAAGGACCTAATTTGCCTTCCTTTTATCATGACAGAAGGGACAGCACGAGAGCAGAAGCAAGAATAAAAGCACGTCTTAACAATTGGCCAAATAACTGGCTTCTTTCAGACTGAAAGGTCACTGATCTCACATGCTTTACATCTCTGTTAGTAGTGTTAGGAGAATGGACACCGAAACACGCTTGAAACACACACACTCTCTCTGTCTCTCTGTCTCTTTCTGTGTGTGTATGTGTGTGTATGTGTGTATATGTGTATATGTGTGTGTCTCTGTGTGTGTCTCTCTGTGTGTTTGTGTATGTGTGTATGTGTGTGTGTGTGTGTGTGTCTCTCTGTGTGTGTTTTCCTGTGCAAGCAAATGCACATGTGGGTGGGGCGTTTGTGCACATCTGTGCTTATGCGTGCAGAAACAAGAAGACAACCTTAGGATATTTCTCAAGTACTATCCATGGTTTTGGTTTTTGTTTTTGTTTTTGAGACAGTCTTTCACTGGCCTGGATCTTACCAAATAGGTTAAAGTGGCTGGCCAAGAATTCCCAGGGATCTGGTTGACTCTACCTCCCCAGTACTAAGATTACAAATAGGTGGAGACCTTGTTTTGATTTAAAAGAGGATGTGGGGATTCTGGGGAGAGTTCCTTCTTCTTGCAAGGCAAGCATTTACTGACTGAGATATCTCCCCAGCCTCAAAACAGCCTTTTGTTGATGTTTATTTTTTTTGTTTGTTTTTCAAAGTCCAAGTCATTCTCGCCCTGGCATCTCACTTCTCTGGTAAGGGGAAAGGGTCTTGCTCATGAAGAAGCCAGCTTTGTTCTGATCTGCCTTGGCTTCATTTTAAAGCTCTGAGACAAAACAGCCAGTTTCAGAAAAGTTCAGAAAACATCAGAACTATGTAGGAAAGCAATCCACCCTGTAGCTTGTGTGTGTGTGTGTGGGGGGGGATTATGATGTTGGGTTTCATTGTGGTCACCACAAGTCTCCTCTAGTCTTTTGCACATGGAGGGACTTTAAAGCCCCTCCCCCCAATCATCCAAGTCTGTGCCACAAACACTTAGTGCAGCCAGGCCAGACAGTCTTTAAGGGATATCTGACTGTCCAGGAAAGATGTTTTAGCTGTAAAACACACTCTCCTGAGAAACCTGGAAGAGGACGTAATAATTCCAGCAATGGCTTCAGTTAGTCTTCAAACATTTTAATCCCTCCATCGTCCCTACAACTGCTTATGCAAGGAAGATTGTGTTTTCCTTCATGACGGTTAACAGCCACCTCAGGTGGAGATCAAAGCCATCTGTATTTGTAGAGCAAATGGCATGAGATATTTTGCAGGCAAAATTGGCATCCAGCATTGTAACTGGGTGGCCACTAACAGACACAATCTGTAAGGAGTTTTAACATAAGCAAGGGCAAAGAGAGGTTCCACGGGAACGAAGGCACGGCATTTGGGCCTTTCATGTGGGATGTTTCTGTACTTAGTTAAAGATGTTGCCTGTACAGCTTCATAGGCCCAGTTCCTGTCTCCACCCGTGCTGGCTGCAGGACAGGGAATGCAGTAACATGCACAGCAGGGCCTCCACCTGCTCACTTCTGTCCATTGCTAACTGAAACTCCAAGTCGTCTTTCTTTCCTGCATCCATCCTCTGAGCCCTTCTTCCTCATCTTATGTCCACGTTGCTGATAATCTGGGTGCTCATGCTTTGCCTTTTGTCTGACCATCTTCTGATGTTATGTGGGAAACGTGATATCCACAATCCCTATGTCTGTCTCCTTCATGTTAAGGACTGTTTGAATACAGCACTGATTCTTTGAAAGATGCCGTCCACTTGGGGCTGGGGAATGGCTCAACACTGGCTACTCTACAAGGACTTGGGGGATTCAAAACCCCAGCATCCAAAAAAAAAAAAAAATGCTGGGTAGCTATGGTTGTATGTCTGTATTCCTAGCACTGGGAAGGCAGAGACACAACCCCTAGAACCAGCTTGGATTGGCTGAATTGGTGAGTTCTGGGCTCAATTGAGACAGCCTGTCTTAATATATAAGGCGGAAAATGGTCAAAAAAGATAGACATAGGCCTCTGGCCTCAACAGGCACTCTCCCACATGTGCACATGTATCATCATGCATGTTCACCCCACACACAAGCAAACTTGCATATAACACACATACAGAGACAGAGAGAGAGAGAGAGAGAGAGAGAGAGAGAGAGAGAGAGAGAAGGAGGAGGAGGAGGAGGAGGAGGAGGAGGAGGAGGAGGAGGAGGAGGACATTGGTTCCCTGGGAAAAGTGAGTCTGACCAGGAAATGAGGAAGCAGAGACTCTGCCTGGGGTAGGTGGCGAGGGTCAGAGTGACCAGGCAGCAGACTGTGGAGACCTCTCCTGTGAGCCACACGCTATGTTCTAAGCTTTACTGTCACACACAGCAGTCACAGCCATATCATTAAGCAGTGTCATTAGTTCTGATCCACAGATAGAGGGTGGAAGTTCAGAGGTTAATTTGCCCAAACCATGGCTATCAGTGAGTATCTGCACTGACTTGCTATCCATAGAGTAGACACTGTATTGGTTCTTATGCTACACAATCTGCTTCCATTTGAGTTTTTGAAGCAAAGCTGAACATGGGTATCATTACCTCGTTAGGCCTGGACTGTGCTTTATAGCATCCTGCCCCCAAAAGTTTGTAGTTAAAAATGCAATCATTTAATTATATTGCCCAGATTGTTGTGGGTTTAGAATGCTGTTAGGGTAAAGCTGGGCACTTCTTGGCATCCCTGTTGGTATGGGTCTTGGCTTCTTTCTTTGTCGCTGTGATAGAACACTCTGACAGAAGCAACTTAAGAACGAAAGGGTTTATTTTGGCTCACACTTCAAGGATGCTGTCAATCGCGGTGAGGTCACTGCAGCAGGAGCCGAAAGCAGCTGGTGACATCATTGCAGAGAGGGGTGAGTGCATATTGTTCCTCAGCTCACTTCCCCGTTGCATAAGGTCTAGGATCTCCTGCTTTGGGAACAGTTCCATCTACAGTCACGTCAGGTCTTCCTATGTCAATTAATGCTGTCAAGATGAACCCCCACGAACATGCCCAGCGGTTCATCCTCCAGCGATTCCTGACTCGGTCAAGCTAACAATCAACACTAGCCATTATAGCACCTAGCTGGCCCGAAGGATTGCAGGCAGCTTTCTTCCTGGTCTGAGAGCTGGATAGGCACTGCTGGAAGTCATCTCCGAGTGGTCCTCTCAGAGTGGCTTCGGGAGATGGGGTAGAAGCTGCCAACCTTCTTAAAGGTCCCACGAGGCTGTAGCGACTCTCACCCTATGCTTTGTTGACCCAAGAAACCTAGTCTGACCCAGCTTCCTGGGCAGATAGAAATCACCCTTTCTCCTCACAGAAAGGATATGTAAGTGTGTGTTGCCATCTTTAATCTACACCAGACTCTTTACATGGAATCAAGCAAAAAGTCTGCTTTTTAAGACAGTGCTTTCCATGGACCAAATGAGGAGCTTGTGTCAACTCTTATCTTGGTAGCCTTTATCCTTTCTACCACCCCTGCCTTCCCCTTACCCATATGCCCTAAATCCTGTGCTCAAGGAAGATGGGAATTCTGAGATCATTGCCTTCAGGAGCCATCTGTATCTTGAGCTAGCTCTCTAATGGGAAGGGAAAGAAGGGTGGGTGTTGTTGTTGTTGTTGTTGGAAATATTTCTCAAAGTTTGGGAGAGGTGAGCAGGCAAGCAGAAAAGATGGGGTTTGGGTAGGAAGCTCTGAACCAAGGCCAGTAAACTACATAGCACTCTGTGACTGCAGTTCTAGTCCTTCGCAGTTACTGCTGGGCCCTGGACTCCTTGCTGTCCTATACAGGCTGCCATGTATACATTCTCTGCCTCTGTCTCTTTCTCTGTCTCTGTCTGTCTGTCTGTCTCTCTGTTTGTGTGTTTCTCTCTCGCACACTCTGTCTTTCTCTCAGTCTCTCCCCCCTCTCTGTCTCTTTCTCTTCTCTGTCTCTCTCCTTCCCTTCCCACTCCCTCTGTCTCCATCTCTCCCTCTCCTCTCTCCCCTCCACCATCTAGCCTTTGCATTTACTCTTTCTGTCTTGTTCCATACAGACATGTGGTTTTATATTTCTATATTTGTTTATTTCTTGACTGAAAGGAATCAGATATATAAAATCACCCTAAGGTACTTTTTTAACCTCAGTGACATAAGGATTCCACAGGGAAAGGGCAGATGCCCCCCTTTTTTAGGGTTGCGACCCCAGAGAGGCATTTATGAGAAGGGGGAATGTTTACAAAGGATGTGAGGATCTTATTCACTGGTCTTTTAAGATTGTTCCAGAAGCTGGCCTCTCATGTCTGTATCCTTTCTCCTTCTCCTCTCTCTGTCTCTAGCTCATGCGCACTCTCTTTGGGTTGCTTTCTTCTGTTGTATGTTGAGAAGCACAGCACAGCTCCTTGATTCCATCTGTCACTCACAGACGCACAGTCAGTTGAAAAGCACCCCAGCCTCCACTGTTACCACAGTACCTCGGTGGCCCCCAGAGCCCCTGGCCACATCACTCTGTTGCTGTGTAGCTACTTGGTTATTTTCTAGCTAATAGTGTTAACAGTAGGTGAAAAAATCTCAAACGAGGAACAAATTGCTGAAAGAGAAAGCCAGTTATGGCCAAGGACTCTCTCACCCTTGGTTGTAATCACTGTAGTTCCCTCAATTTCATCATAGGATGAGCTTCCTAAACCCGGGATGACTTTTTTTTTTTTTTTTTTTTTTTTGAGAAAGGGTTTCTCGGTATTACAGCCCTGGCTGTCCTGGAACTCACTTTGTAAACCAGGCTAGCCCCAAACTCAGAGATCCATCTGCCTCTGTCTCCTGAGAGCTAGGATTAAAAGCCTGTGTCACTGAGCCCTGGCCTGAATGGTTATTTTTATGTGTCTTTTCCTACTGTGTCCTTTTTTCTTTGTTTATTTAAATCAACTATATCCATTTTGTATCTTTTCTTAATTATTTTTAAGTGACTCTGTGTGTGTGTGTTTATATGCATGTGAACGTGAGTACCTGCAGTGTCCAGAAGAGAACATCAGATCCTCTGAGCTGGATTTCAAGGTAGTTATGTACCACCTGACATGGTTGCTGAGAACTGAACCCTGGTCCTCTGGAAAAGCTCAAGTGCTCATAATGAGTGAGCCATCTCTTGAGCCCACCCACCACCACCCGCCTTCTTAAACTTTTTGTAAGAACCAAATGATCTTTCTACTTAGGAAATGGGTTTGTGGCCAGTGAACAATGATTGCATGTGACATAAGGAAAAGTAGAGGATGAGCATCTGTGGTACAAGCACTTGCTGACAGCCATATCCCTTCATCATTTTTGTTTAATAACCGTGATGCACCTGTCACGTGTCCTCCTGAGAACTGACATTGTGATAGAAGTGACTTAGGCAGCTGCATACTATTCTACCATATGCTTACTTTTTGGGTTAGGTGAATAGCTTCGGTTTGCTTTTGTTTTGCGGATCTTGGGATGAAACCCAGGGCCCTGCTCAAGCTGAGTAAGTCTTCTGTCATAAGTTATATCCTCAGACCTTAGAGAATACTTTTTAATGTGGCCTATGTATACTGTCATTATTAGGTATTTGTCACAAGCTGTTGCTAACTGTACACCCTTGGAAAGAGAGAACCTCAATTGAGGGACTGCCTCCATCAGATGGCATGTGGGTGCATATTCTCCACTGCTAATTAATGGTGGGCAGTGCCATTCGAAGGCAGATGAGCCTGGCCTGAATAAGAAAAGCTAACAGAGCAAGCCAGAGAAAGCAAGCCAGTGCTCAGTGTTACTTTATCTTTTCTGCTTTAATTCTACTTGGGATCCTGCCCTGATTTCCCTCAATGGTAGATTGCGACCCAAACATGTAAGCCCAATAAATCCCTTCCTTCCCAAGTTGCCTTTGGTCATCATGCTTATCACAGCAATAGAAAACAACCTAGAGAGCTAGTGTATATTTTCCTGTGAGTAATATTTCATATTCTTGTACATAAGCCCTTGACATACTTCCATTCTGCAGGTCGAATTTCTTACAAGGTTAGTCGGATGAACACAGGACATTCTAAAGACAGACTTATGTTATTAGCTTGTTTTCTAGGAGGATTTCTCCTGTGTCATATCGCTTGCCCATCTCTGTCCCACCAGTAAATGTAAGTGTAGCTATACCTTTGGCATTAACAAATGTCAACTAGCCAAGCTCAGTTGTACTGTGTTTTACATACAATTCCGTATGTGCTCTTATAAAAAGCAGTATACATTTGTTGTAAATTTAAAAACCAAAAAAAACAAATGTAGATCAGAGATACCAGAGCCAGGAGTGACAGTTACCCACAAGTGGCAATGATCAGAAGTTATGTTTAAGTGTGTGTCTTCTAGGCTATTTTCCTGTCTTGGGCTTCATCTAAAGCATATACCTTTGAAGCATCTAAGCTCTTGTCATGCTGGGCTTCCCCCTGGCCAACTGCTAAGCAAAGTCTGTCACAACTTTTTCTCCTTGAGCCTTGACCTAGACAATGTTTACAGCTGGGTTTTACTTAAACCAAAGTCTCTCTTCCAGTATTCTCCTAGAGAACTCTTGGCTATGACTGATTGTCTTGGGTGTTGTATGCTACTTACTCTCACTGGCCCTTGTTGAAGGTGAGGGGCATTTCCCACTTTTAACTGTAACAATCCAAAATGTCTTCAAATACTTGCCACTCTGGGGTGAAGTGAAATAGGGGCCAAATTGCCCCTGATTGAGAATCATTGTTTCTAGGCAGCAAATAAAAGTCCTCATCTAGTAACTGTGGGATTTGTAACAAAACTGGACTTGGACTGTTTGTTGGCTTGCTCCACACTGCGGCCACAGAGAGACAGTAGAGGTGTATGACAGGGCCAGTAGTAAAGGAAAGGACACTGCCTGTGATAACTGTCCTGGGCATCTCGCTGGGCACAGTTCCGGATACACACAGAAAGACAATGCTGAATGCCATAGTTAAGTGTCAGGAGTCTGTAGGTGGTGGGTGGGGAGGGAATTACATTTCTTTTGGAATAGTCTGGTTGGAAGCCAATAAAGTGATGAATTATTGAATGGGTTCCTTTTTTAAAAAAATAAACATATTTTTCCTCTTTCTTTTTCATCAGTCCTGTGGTGAACAAGAGGAAGCAGATGAACAGTTTACAAAGAGTTTCAAATGCTAACTCCCTCTGATGTGAGACCCCCTAGCTGGACATGTTATTTCCTTCTTGAGTGGTTTTTAAATGCAATTGTTGTTCAGAAAAAGAGTTACCCTCTTTTCCGACACTTTCTCTTTCATTCTCTTTTTATGGTGTTTATGCAGTAAATGAAAGCCTGGGGGACTGTTAACAATGGCCTGAAGTGCCAGGGTGGCTATGTTGTGTTTTGAATGACTCAGATGTGAATCTGCCAGTTCAGTAGAGTGAGCTCCATCTTACCTTACCAAGTGATGGTGCTGAGTTTTAGTGGGTGAAAGCAATCTTTGTTCTGTTGAGTGCATGGGGGTATCTCAGAAAAGCAGAGTGGATTAAGAAAAGGCTTTAAGAGCCAAGCTGACTGACATCTTCAGGGAAGTCCACCTCTCCAACAGTGGTGAGGCTGTAATCCCCGGCTCGGGACTACAAAAGGGGTATGGCTCTAGAGGCCATGGGAGCAGGTCTGAGGGTCTCATTAGGAAGACAGGAAGGGACACTCACAAAAACAGAGGCCAGGCTGACAACCTGACAAGGATCCCACAGGTCTAAGGGCCATGGAGCCAGGGTACAGGTTTGACCTCCCTAAGAATGGCATTTCTTTAGGTCAGTGGTTTTCAAATGGTTGCCAAACCTAAGAGTTCCCTAGAAGTTTAACTAAGAGTGTGGACAGAGAGGCTGAGCTTCCCAATAGGCAGAAATAGTAGGGTTTGTTTACTGGATGAGTACCTTCCTCACATTAAAAAAAAAAAACAAAAAAAACTAAGAAAATGAAAACTTAACCCTATGGACAGATTTATATCTGGTTCATTTCATCTTTCTGTTCCCAAACTCTCAAAATGTATAGAAGTCACGCTATTTGGTGTGTGTGTGTGTGTGTGTGTGTGTGTGTGTATGTGTGTGTATGTTTCTCCATACTCTATCCACTTTGCCAGAGTGTTGAACCAACCTACAGCAAACCAAGAGACTAACACCACATTAGTTCAAATGAAGCTTCGGTGACTCATTTTATAACTTACACAAACAACTGAAATCCCTACTTAGAAACCAGGACAGAGGGTCACCCAGTGAAGGACACTGTAACAACCTAGTGCTAAGGAAGAGCTAGCTGTGGGAAGGGCATTCACAGACTTGACACTCAGTGGGGTTGAAGGCCTCAAAAATATCTAAGGAGCCAGAGGGTAAACTGAGTTGTGGTTGGTTGGAAGGAAGTATCTTCATCCCAGAGAAATTAAATCTTTTTTATATCTCTTCTAAAAGTGATTCTGGGTACAACCACCTCATGGGAAAGGGGACAAGGGTAGATCATGTCTTCAAACACACTCACAGGCCACCCTCTAGTAACCCAGCTGCCATGCCTACAGAGGAGTCAGTCTATGTGCCTGCTTTGAGAAGGGATATTTTGAAGGGGCACAAAGAGAGGGAAGGCCGAGGCCTGCCTTCTTTCAAAATAGAGACGGTCAAGTTGTCCTTTTACTAGAAAGGGGTTTCTAGATCCCTAACACAAACCCCCGTTCTGCCAGTATATCCGAGACAGACCCTACTGTCGGGATCATGTCTGAAGATCACCTGTGTCGCCTCATGTCCTTTTTAAGGGGAGATTTTGTCATTCATTTGCGCAAACCGAACAATCGCAAAACCTGTTTTGGGTGTTGGGGAACAAGAAGGTTTGAAATCGTGGTAAGTAGCAGAGCAGATAAGAAGGACGCCTACATTTGTTGTGTCTGCAATTCCATTGTCCTTTGTTGCTGCTTGCTTTTCCTTCTCCAAATAGCAGCGGGGTCTAGCATTTCCAAAAGTTTTCTGTGCTCCTGGATGTGTCCCCAAACTCACACACTCTTCCCAACAGCTCCATAATGAACACACAATAATCACTCTTATTCTACTGAAGAAGAAACTGTGGTCCAGAAATGGGGTGGGGGTGAGGCTTCCCAAGGCCACCTGACCAGTGACTAGGAAAATAACGTTGACCCAAGCAGTGTGGGCCCTGGGACCCTTGTCCTCAATCAGGGAACTTACCTGCCTCCCTGCAGAGACACATGCGATGGTTTGAGGCACTGATTTTATAGAGGCGAAGTATATGCTTCTTACACATGGACATACTTGAGCCTGCCACATCAAAAGTGAGCAATAGAGGCACTAGGAAGCTAAGAAGGTGAAGACCAAGTGAATGACTCCAAGAACTACTGGGCCTGATGGTCTTCAAGTCTTATCTTCAAATCCATATGAGGCACTATACAAAGGACTGCATTATGCCTGCAAGCAGCCACGCTGTGGGTCTGGAGTTTAAATTCATACACTGAGAAATAATGATTGTAGAAAGAAATACAAAGCATGGGTGCCTGACGGGAGAGCTGAGCAAAGGAATTGTCTTCGAGCCAAGCTGCTGCAATGACTTCGGGAAAGGGCATGATCTCTGGATGTAAGTTACTCCATAGGAAAAAGAGAGCTCAGTAGGTCACCATGGTAACATGACCTCCGCCGAGTCCCTGTCTTTGGGGGTTTAAGTTCACAGACAGAGGATGAACATCAGAAGAAAGCTGCAACATAGTGGAGAAGGTAATGCCTGAGCTAGCTCAGGAAAGAGGCTAGCTTCAGGGAAGGTCTTGACATAGTGACCAGAAGATGACCAACAGACCCCTGAAGTACTAAGAGGGTGGGAACATGTGTCTGGGCTCTGAGTTGAGTCACACCAGCCACCCCACAAGGTGACAAGGAGTCCACAGCATTTGCCTAAGAGCTTATTGAGGGGGAATTAACTCCATTCCCTGCACATTAGAAAAGTCTATTCATTTAGTATAGCCTTCCACCCACTTGATTCTTCCCCAGCCCAAACTCACTCCAGCTTTAGTGTGTGTGTTTTTAACGTGTGTGTACTAGGGAAAGATGTTTGAAGTGGGTGTTTGACACGTTTCGTTTTCCTTGAATAGAAACGAATACAAATCATATCTCATTAGAGCACTGCTGGGGTATGATTTAGGCAATTTTACCATTATCTGCGAAGAGAAGAAATCATGGCTACATTCAGACATAATTCTGTAGCATAAAAGTGAAAGCTGCTTTTATTACTCTGGCTGCTGGCTTTTTCTTTATTTATTTTATTTACACTTCTGAAGTAGCAAGCACCGGGAACTCAGAGAAGGCTGTCTCCAACGGCTGGTGGAGTTTTCAACCTTGGAGTGCATTCATGATTTTTACAGTAACCTTTGGTGTTTTCATTTCATTTCATTCATACCCAGTTATTTCTCTTTTTAGAAGATTTCTCTCTATTTGTGTATATATGTACATATCTTTATAGGAATATGTGCAACTAAAAATACAGTGACCACAGAGACCAGAAAGGGGCATCCGACCTCCTGGAACTGGACTAGCAGGCATTTGTGAGCTACTGTGTGAAGCTGGTTCTCTAAAAGGGCAGCAAGTGCTCTTAACCACTAAATGCTCACTGTGATTATTATTTAAATAGTTGATAGTGATGCAGGTGATTGGCCTTTCCTGTGCTTCCTGGAGAAGCATCTGTTTAAATCCTTTGTCCTTTTTCCTGTGTTGGTTGGTCTGTGGCAGAGCTGTACCAGCTCTTGAGATTATTTACTGTGACTCTTTAGGAGGTCACTTCAGCATCGTATCCTTTATCTTGTACGTATATCCTGATGCTGTCACAAAATACCGTGCCAAGGGCAAATTAAGGAAGAGAGAGTTCACTTTGGCTTGGAGTTCTAGTGGGGGAGTCTGTAGCAGTCAGGGAGGCCTGGCAGCAGCTGGCTGAAGCTGGAAGCTGATAGGTTACATCTTCAAGCAGAAGCACAAAGCACAGAAGGAATTGGTAGTAGGGTGAAGCTATAAACGTTCAAAGCTCACCTCCAGTGAAGAATTTCTCCACTGCCCAAATGACCTCTCAGTGTGACCAACTGAAGACCAAGTGTCCAATTGCCTGAGCCCATGAAGCACCTTTTCACTCAAGCCATTAAGCCTCTGGAACATAAAACAACTTCCCTCCTCCTCCTCCTTATACTTTCTCTTCCTTCTCTTCCTCCTTCTCTTCCTCCTCTTCTTCTTCCTCTTCTTCCTCCTCCACCTTCTAAAATTACATGTATATGTTTTACCCGCTTGTATGTCTGTGTACCGTGTGTATGCAGTTCCCATGAAAGACAGAAGAGGACTTCAGATCCCCAGAACTGGAATTACAGACACCCATCATTGGGCAGTAGGAACTGAACTCAAGTCCTTTGCAAATCAACCAGTACTCTTAACTGCTGAGCTACCTCTCTAGCCCATGACAAATGTATGGGTTTCTTTTTAAATGTTTATTCTTTTCATTTTGATGAAAGTCCAATTTGTCTTTTTTTTCCACCACCAGTGCTTTTGATATCAAATCTAAGACAACTTTGGCCAATCTAAAATCATAAAAACTTACTTCACCATTTTATTTATGGTTCTTTATTTATGTTTTTGATCCTAAACTCAAATGTGATTGATTTGAGTGGTTTTTTAGATTTAATATAATATAGGACTCCAGCTTAATGATATATGAACTGGCCTCAAACAATTGTTTGAAAAGACCATTTTTTGCTTTGCTGAAGTGTCTCGAAATCACTGTCTAAACTCTCATCATATTTTATCACCAACTAAATATCCGAGGATCAGATCAAAGTTATATGGTTCCTATATTTGGAGAACTTGTTTTCTCTTGAGAATAAAACACATTAAGAAAGCTCATAATGAGGGCTGAGACATGGCCCAGAGGTTCAGAGTGAACAGTGCTCTTGCAGAGGACCCACGTTCAGTTCACAGTGTCCACGTTTGGCACCTCACAGCTACTTCAAACTCCAACTCCAGAGAATCAAATGCCCTCTTCTTCTGGCTTGCACGGACTCCTGAACTCCTGTATATGTACACACACATACACACACCATAATTAAAAACAAATAAAAAGAAAGTCATAATGCTAACTACTGATCGATCTAATTGCTGCCTCCTTATAAAACATCAGAAACTGTGCTATCTACTGTGGAAACCAAGATACACAGGAAGAATAGCAGCATCACACAGAAATCAGGTGACAGAAACATGACCTTTTAACTTTTTATAAGATTGTCTAAGGCCCTAAGAAATTCCAACACTTGTGTTTTTGTTTCCCAGTGGCACATGCTTCATGTTTAGTTCCATTGGTGAAACAGTTTCCACCCTTGATTGAGATTTTCTGTCTTCTAAAAAGTGTCCCTCTCAATATTGTAAATGCCTCTAAAACAACTTTCATCATGTTGAATTGTAATCAGATTTTTTTCTCATTAACCCTCAAGGAGAAAACTCTGTTGATGTGGCATCATATACCAGACAAACCAGGCACAGGAGACATCCCCTGTGAGGTTAGTAACAAATGTCTAACTGAGGACTCTAGAGAAGGTTCCAGAAGGGCTCTTGCAGAGGGCTAGAGTTTAGCTCCCCCTCACTCCTGCTGGGCAGTTCACAGCCTCCCTTGACTCCGTCTCAGGGCATCTGGCACCCTTTTCTGGCCTGTGCACGCACATGCACTCATGTACACAGACACAGACACAGACACATAATTTTAAAAGAATGATAATTGAGATGCAATTTCTTTCTAAAGCTTCATTGATGTGATCATTTTAAAATCATCGGGAGGACTTCAAGAAAGCAAAGAGAGCATCAACAAGTGGGATACATCCTTTTATAGGTAGACTGAGGTCACAAATCAGCTCACATTGCCTTGATCTGATAACAATGGCTTAAAGCAAATGAAAAGATGGCGTGTGTGGGCTCCAGCACAGCGGTGCCTAAGACTTCCAAGGAGAACATTGTCTTTGGCCTGGGAAGAAAGATCTTAAAATCAGATTGAAGCCCAATGTGACCCAGATGTCTCAAGTCAGCAAAATCATTTGTCAGAAGAATTCAGTCCACTCCAACAGTGAGGTGGTCTTCCAGACGTCCCTCTTCCCATGGAAACCCACAAACGAGAGATCTCAGAGAGCACCAGGCTCGGAAAAAGCCTGTGTTAAGGGGAGGAGACTCAGCTGAGGAAATTAATTCTCCATACTCTAGCTGTCACATTCACAACTAATTAGCTCCGAGTTTCTTGCAAGAGCACTGCGGCTGCTGCAGCCTGGTATACTTGAAACAGTAGAAATATGTGGGCTTCCCAAAGGGCGTGGACACTAAAAGCCCTTGGCTCTCCCAGCTTTGGTTTTTCTCTTTCCCTAAGGAAAACTTACATTAAATCCACTGAACAACTGTGGTCTTCAAAGGAATTTTAGGAGAATTCGATCCCTAAGTGAAACAAGCAAAAAGGTTGAAAATAATTACCATGAAAAATAATATTCTACAGGGCTCGCTGGGTGGCCTGATGGAGCCTGCCACCAGGTAGAAGAAGCCAAAACACTCACCCTCTTCCTCGGAGCTTCTTGTTCCTGGTAAATGGACTGAGAACTTGGCTTCATTCATGTGCACAAGGACTGGCTCCTTCTGGCCACCATAGGTCTCTATCACAGAGGCCATTCTCTACTCTCCCCATGGCTAATTCTCACTGCGGCATCACCATCTGACATATTGGTGAGACAGTGGCAAACACATCTTTATAGATAGCTTAGGGAAGGTTTGTTTCCCTGAAGAGTCCCCTGTGTGGCTGGTGAGTGGTTTTGATCAGAGACACAAAGCAAATTTCTCATCCTGACATACTCCTTAGCCATGGGACCCTCTGAGTGGCCTCTCTGAGCTTAGGTGTCTGTGCTCTTTCTTGTCACTGTTCTGATGACCCAAGAGGATTGGTTAAGAGTTTCTTGTGAGTCACATGTCCTGATGGATGTCAGTAAAATCATCTCAACACAAGTGTAAATCATGACCTGTAAGACAAGTCTGACTCACAGCTGTTGGAATTAATAAAGTTTTATTGGAAAGCCTGGCACACTACTTTGTGTGTTCCACATGGTGATTATATCACAGCAAGGGTTGTGGGGCTGATTGGCCAAAAGAGACTAGGCACAGAGCCAAAACATTTACTTTTCTTGTGATTTGTGTACCATCTCTAACTCCTAAACTGGACCATAAGTCTGTAGAGGTGGACCTCTTTTCTGCTTTTTGGGGGCATGTAGGGGAAGTTCATAGTGTTTAGAAACATTTTGGCTGGAGATGACCCTGTGGATAAAGGTGCTTGTCACCAAGTTCAGTCCCCAAGACCCTCAAATTCTCTTCTGACCTTCACTTCTGAGCCATGTCTCATACACACACCCCAAAAACAAATGCAAAATAATACTAAAAGCATATTTAAAAGAACAAAAGAAAATCTTCCTCAGGTGGGGTAGAAACTCCCAAATAGTATTTACCACATTTGCCACCATGAGGTAGGTGGATTATGAGCTCATGACCATGAGGGCTGGCCCATTGGAGTAGGAGCTGCCCAGGCAGAACATGGCAAGTGATATCTTGGGGTAATTGACAGGGAAGCAGACAAAATAGCATAGAGATTAATATCTGCCCAGCTCTAGTGTTTTTAAGGATTATTATAAATATAAAGGCATGTGTCTTTTACTTGGGAATTGTATGATCTAAGGTGGAGTCAAAACCCTCGATTAATATTACTGCAATACCTTCTGTATAAGTATTTCATCCGTGCCTTTGTGAACCCAGCTTCCATCTGAGAAAAAACTAACAAAAACAAAACTATAATCTGTGATATTCAAGTATATCAATTTTATGAAGAATTAGGACATAAAATGAGATTTTTATTCGTTTTATTGAGCATTAGCCACTGGCTGGGAGATACTAGATGTAAGAGAAACAGTTGTTTGAGGTTTTTCCTTCATTTATCTTTCTATTTGGTAAAATTAATATTATCATTGAAAACTAGACTGATTCACACGGGTTCTGTAAAGCAAGTGGGCATGTATGCACAAAACACAGATAAGCTGCTTGGTGTGCATCTTTACCCCTTTTGTGAATTACTTTGTGCACGATAAATTCCCTGGTATCTTACACCCATTACCTACAAATTCACCATTTGTTTCACGATGTATTATATGGGGGAAATTTAAAACAGCATCTGGATGTTTCTCATTATTCCAATTTAATGAAGCTAATATTGGTAATTGGAGATGGGGGTGGCTTAGTGGAGAATACTTTGTATTTAAAAATAAACTTAGAAGTATCATCACTATGCAGCTATTCTCCCACCCTCCAGTTCTTCTGGTTATTTGTCTTGGAGGTGAATTAATTAATTTTCTTTCATTATCTGGTACTTAGGCATGAAATGTGTCACTCTCATTATGTCATCCTTCAAGATGCTCTGTAAATGTTTCTGATACCACTGATCAGTGTGTGTTCACTACAAGTCATGTGCATGCATCTGAAAACTATTCTACTGGAAATAACATGATTGTTCAATAGCAGGTTCTCCAAACCTTTTAGAAGCATGTGTATACTCAAGGAACAGTGCTCAATCGTGTGGCCATTCATTCATTCCTCAAGCCTACTTTAACTCAGAAATCAAGATACAAAGCACACATGAACTCATATATGCACATATGTACACACATGCACACACACAGAACCTTTGTGTGTAGAAGTTCACAGTCTGCTAGAGAGAGTATTAGGAAGGCAGTCAGAGATAATGGCAGATTCAAAGCTGAATGGTGAATACCAGATGGAACCAGGGTCCATGAGAGATCAGACATGAATCTCTGATAACTTTACGAGTGTTATAAAACCTGAACACTGAGAAAAGAATGAGGAAGGGTGGATGGAACTAAGAAAATGTTAGTTGAGACAACCCAAACCCAAGACAAATGGTATGTATAATGGATCATATGCAGATCAGAGCTTCTAATTATTATGCATTTACATGGAATGAATATAGTGTAGACCATGGTACTAGCAAGGGATGCATGAGATAGGACGAGGCATTAGGAAGGGAACAGGAAAGGTGGTAGAATGTACACTGCATCTAAGTGGGAAGGGATGGCAAGGAGATGGGGGAGAAGAACCAGAGAAGAGCATCAACCAAAACGTAGAAAACCTCATGCCTGTATCCTAATTTAAATAATTTCAAACAAGCATGGAGGAGAGTGTACCCTAGGAATTAAGGTAAGTAGGGACTGCTTCAGATAGGGACATAAGGAAGAGCAAGTGAGTAGCCAGCCAACCATGACTCACACACACACACACACACACACACACACACACACACACACACACACACAGGCAACAGATAGTGGAGCAGAGATAGGCGTACAGGTGAAGCCGCAGAGGACATGTAAAGGTGCCAGATGTGGAGGGACTTGTGTTCCCTGCTAAGGAGCTGCGTTTGATAGCATGGGTAGTGGACCACCATGGGAGATGCCAGATATTCTGTGATAGAAAGGAACATATGAACAGTAGTGACAAAATACAGCAAAGGTAGCAAGGCTCCCTCTCCATGGACATGAATCAACCAGCTCTCAGATCTCTAGATAGTGAGGTGAATCTCCTGCAGAGTTCCAGAGATTCCAGAAGATTCCAAACAGAACCTTTGCTACTGTTGTCACTGCCATTTGTACTTAGTCTGGGAATCCTCTGTGCCTTGAGACTGTCCTGGTGTGATGTCGCATGAGCCATTTGCAAAGTGCCCTTTGCTGAGGCCAAACAATAACTGGCTATGTGTTTCTCTGCCTTATCAAAATACTCCTGGCTGCTGAGAATGACTGTGAGCTTGCTGTGTGGTTGGGGTTTTCCCCAGAGCATCTCTGCACTTGTTCTTCCTGGTTTCCTAATCAGAGATCCAGAGACTGTCACAGAAGCATGTCACTTCTATAGAAGATTAAGGAACTGACACATGGCAGCACCTTCGATTATGTGTAGACTCAGACCTATGGCAAAGAGCTACAGCCTCGTTGACAAGCACCCACTCTCACTATTACCTTGTATTTCATAGTAATTTCTGGGTAACTCTACCAGGAGTTAGCCTCTAAAACAAAGGTCAACCTATTCAGTTTTTGATACATTTTTGCTTTGGAGTCATTTTTCCATTTGCTTGCCATTGCCAAGATAACACAGTAAATTCCCAGGAACTTCATGGCACCTCTTCTAAGGTCATTAACATAGCCACAGATCAGTCAGCAGAGCTCAGAAATAGGCCTTGGCAGGTACTGTTAACAAAAATCTAGACTTTATTTAGATTTTAAATAAAGTTGTTTAGTGATTTACATTAGTAATCCCTTTCCTGTCCCTGTGTCCAACCCAGAGAACTCCATTGCATCTAGTTCCTTTGATCCCAGGTAACTACATATAAAAGCTCAATATGCCAGATAAGACACTTAGGGACAATGAGATGTCAGGAAAGAAAAAACAATATTGCTATAAAAGAGATTTCTTCCCTTTAAAAATGTGCACTGTGTGTGTGTGTGTGTCTATATGTGTGTCTGTGTGTCTATGTGTATCTCTCTGTGTCTGTGTGTGTGTCTCTGAGTGTCTGCGTATCTGTATCTGTGTGTGTCTTGGGTGACTGTGTGTGTGTCTGTCTGTGTGTGTGTGTGTCTGTGTGTGTCTCTCTCCTTCCAAGGTCATTAGTTTTTACTATGTATACTAGGCTAGCTGGTCTTCAAGCAACTTGGGATTCTCCTGTCTCCACTGTCCATCTCACCAACAATTACACAATGATTGCAGGCACATGCACTGCACATTTTTCTGGGTTCTGGTATTCCAAATCAAGTCCTCACACTTACCCAGTGTCTTCTTTCTTAAGCAGAAGATCTCCATAACCAATGGCACGTAAGAGCTCTTTCTTCCTCCTCTCCGAGGATGAGTGGCTTCCAGGAGGAAGGACAGTGTCAGAATCTGATTGGGCGAGGCTTGTTTGATGAGCAACATTATTGGTCTGGCTGCCCACAGCTCTTACAAAGAAAGACGCAGGTAAAAGACTTCAAACCTCATGCAGATGCAGCCCTTTGGTCCCTTAACCATCCTTTGTTTGCTGGGGCAACAGTTCAAGGAAGGTCATTATTTGGTGTACCTTAGGCTTTGTCAGCCGAACTCTAAATTTAACAGGAAAATTACCAAACACTTTCTGGGTACCTTTCAAGAGTTTAGGCTATAAGAGTGTGCTTTGGTGTGGTTTGAGAGGGAAAAAAATACCAAAACGCAACTTTGATCTTCAGCAGGAATGTAATTTGGGAAAGTATGCAAAATTTCTGATGCCTGGATCTCTTTACTGGGACTCCTTTTGTAGGCCTGACCTATTGTGCTCTGAAGTCCAGTGTAATTACTGTTCCTGGGCTTGTTCTGATGTGCTCTGAAGACATTCCCAAATGTCCTCGCTGTGAAGAAAGGAGGATCTTGTCTGAGTTTGCACAGAGTTGGAATTTCTGGCAAGCACTTATCTGTGGTGTGCCTCCAAGAGGCACTAGAAAGCAGCTGAACATTACAGTGTTGTTTTAGATCTTTTTCTAAGCTAGGCAGGGTGGTTCATGCCTGTAATTGTAGCAATTGGGAGGTGGAGGCAGAAGAATCAGGAGTTCAAGGCTAGCCTGGGCTGCATGAGATACTATCTGAGAAAAATTCTGACAGGCAGATCCATGAAAGCTTGCCAGCCAGTGATCCTAGCCAATTTGATGAGGTTCTAATCAATGAAAGAGCTTGTCTCAAACAAAAAACTAGAAGATACCTCAGGAATAATATCTGGTCTACACACACACACACACACACACACACACACACACCCCTCCACTGCACCACTGTGCCATTGTTACTACACTGCCACAGACCTGTTACCCTCTTCTCAGGCCAAGGTTTTTTGTAGCCGCTGTGTTAGTCTACTTTTGTCAGTGTGACAAACACTGGAAAGAAGAACTTAAACAGATAAAAGATTTACTTTGGTACACAGTTTAGCCCAAGGTCATCTGCCTGCAGACCTCTGGCCTTGTGCTAAGGCAGAGCATCATAGTGGAAGAGTGTAGCAGAACAGGATAGCCATCCTTGTGGCAGCTGGAGATGAGAATGACGATTAAAATGGGATTCATCCTCCTTCCACTTTGGATCCAACCAGGCCACCAGCCCTTTGGAGAGTGCCACCTACACTCAGGAAAGGTTTTTGGCTCTTAGTGAGTTATCTGTAAGAATATCATCTCAGATATACCCACAAGCTTTCGTGGCTAATCTCATAGGAGTGTGTCAGTGCTATCAAGTTGAGAGTCAAGATCTCTCCATCACATCTATCATGGGCTAGCGTAGGAACTACCCCTTCAGCTGAAACCTAAAGAGCAAGGATATCACTTGTCTCTCCAAAGTCTTCTTCACTCGCAGATGCACTTGCCCCTTTGTTATATGATTAAGTGTCCCATCTCCCCCTCATATAGCTAGCGTAATTAGTTTGTGCACTTAACACATGTTTACTTTACCTTTCAAAAGTCCCCATAGGATTTGGCCAGGTACTCCGGACATAGCAGTGGATAGTTGATAGTTTAATCAATAGCACCTGGTATCTATAGTCAAGTGTAGTCCAAGAAAGAATAAGCCTAGCCTTGCTTGTTATCACTTCAAGAAAATTAGGAAGGCCTGGTGAGAAGACTGATTGAATCCTGATACCATCATAACAAAGACCACTTTATGGAGATCTTTTCTTTGACCTAATCAATCCTGATTAGCCTTCAACAGTGAGGGAGGGAGGCCAGGCAGGCGACCCAGAAAGGCAGAAAATTCCAAATCTCATCCACTTGACATCGCTATGAACTTATTGTTCTGCCTAAGCTCCTCCTGGTCAGCTTGCTTCCTCTTTCTGCATTCTAAGTGTGGAAGAGAGATAAAAAGTAATACTCTAAAAATTCAGAAGGAACCAAGAGCAGAGAGGTCTGGGCAGAATTATCTTCAGAGTTGCCATTGCCATTATTTACATTATGTCTTATCCCTTTAATGGTTTTCCAAGGGGAAAGGCCACCTACAGTTGCCAGTAGTCACTTTTGATTTCCTGGAAGTCAGAGATGCCCTCTTATTTAAAGGCTTTGAGAAAACCATGACCTGGGAACAGCTGAGGTAACCTGAAACTTTGAACAAATATTTATAGTACTTAATATGTGGCTGGCCACATGCCAGACACGGCATGACACCTGAGCTATTCAATCACCTTTTAAGAGACTTTGTAAACAAGCTTGTCAGTCATGATCCTAGCAAGTACTGACTGAACTCGAAGCATAAGTTGAAAGCATATTATTAAGAGGATCATTTCTTCTCTGATGAGATACCCCTGGATACTCCATATTATTGGCCATGTGGGTAAAACTCCTGGAAATTTCATGGTAATAAAAGCCTATCCTCACAAATCACCCAATTATCTGATGGATTCTCTATCTTTGAGACATTTCCCACCTGTTTACTCAGCTCTATTCTGATGTCTGACCATTTTTCAGACTAAGGGCACTAAAAAATATTATTATAGTTATAATGGGAACTGTCCTATAACCTATAATCATCTGAAAAGATAGATTTAATGAGGAAACACCTAGATCAGGTTGGTCTTTGAGCATGTCTTGGGGGGGAGTGGGGAACATGTCTTGACTTTTTAATGGTAATACCTGGGCCATTATGGGCAACACCATTCCCTAGGCTGGTCAATGAGTTATGTAAGAGTGAAGAAAGCTATCAAGGAAGTAAGCAGATAGCACTGATGCATTTATTCTCTCTTTGTTCTTGACTGTGGATATGATGTGACTAGCTCCTTGAGCTTCTGCATTCACTTCCCTAAAATGACTAACTCTAAGCTGGAAATGTAAGTCAGATAAACCCTTTCCTCTCTTACGTTGTTTTTGTTGTTGCTGTTGCTGCTTCTGCTGCTGTTGCTATGTTGTTTGTTTTTGGTTTGTTTGTTTGTTTGTTTTGATTGGTTGGTTTGGTTTTGGTCCAGGTATTTTATTACAGTAACAGAAATGAAACTAGAAGAGAAAATTTCAATTTTATGTCATTCTAGCTAAAATATAGGGAGTCCATGAGGTCTAATTTTTAGACATCTTATCTTTTGAAGGGCACCACCATCGTAGGGGATCCTGAAATGATTCTGTCTGAGGTTGACAGAAAAAAAAATTCCTCAAGTGTTCTGTGTATGTTGGTGACCTCTTTGTTTGACATCTGCCACCTTCCCCTTAATGGGAATAATTAGGTAGCCAAAACTGAAGTAGAAAGTTGCTCCTTACTCATCTATAGACTAAAAGTGTGCTTAGATACTTTCTATATTATCTTTTATGTGTTCCCCTCTGGAATATCCTTTACTATCCTATGGACAAGGTCCCAAGTAAAGTTTATGTGTGAAAGAAGAGAAGAAAGAAGAGATAATATTAGATTCCTTAGCTTCATTCTTGTCACCCCTGCTGCACGTTTGCTACCTCTAATTGGAGGGATTTTGTCTTGTGCTTTGTGTTGCCATAATAAAACACCTGGAGCTGGGTGCCATATAGTGATAAAAAAGAACGTATTTCTCATGCTTCTGGAAGTTGAGAAGCCCAAGAAGAGGAGAACCATGTTGCCTCCTCTCATGGCAGAAGAAGATAGGCAAGAGAATGAAAGCACAGGGGCTGTGAGGGTCGGGGGAGGGGAGGAATATAACCCCGTCTGTGTGGAAGCCTACTTCCATGGCAGCTAGCCTACTCTTGTGCTAATATCACTGTTTATTGAAGGCAGAGCCTCCTACCCCAGGCCCCCATTTAAGGTCCCACTTATCAGCAGGATTGCTCTACGGATTGAGTTCCAAGCTCCTAGATTTAATGGAGATGTATTCCAACTACAGTGGGTAGGAACCTAAGTATCATGATTTTGGGAAATGGAAGCATACGTTTACATAGTTGAGTTTTTTATCTGCAATTTAAATCTGCAGCACAGCAACCCCACAGGCAGCGTTGGTCCACAGACAAGTCTGTGATTCTCTTGATGACTGAATGCTTGCTAACAAAAGAGAGCAGCCAGGTTTGAAGTGAACTTAAGCTAATAAAACAACATCCAATGCATAATTAATATTTAATAAACAAATAGTCCTCTTTAATAAAAATAGCTGCTTTCTTCAGTTGCTCACTTAAAGTCTTGCTGTGCTAAGGGCTTAGCTGCATGACACATTCTGACTTACATAATCCACAAGAATTTCAAAGGGCAATCCCATGACTCCCTTTTCACAAGCAAAGAAACCTAGATTTAAGTAAGGCAGCCAAGGTCCTTCAGTTTATCCCTGGATGCTACCACAGATAGGATATATAAGGAGGCAGATTCTTGGAGTGAAAGCTTGGTAGAGAAGAACACTATGCCTTTCAAAGACCTCCTGAGCTTTGTTCATGTGACATAGTTTGTCTTATTTTTAGAAACATTTTAGAAAAATATGAGAAAACTTTTGATATGCTATAATAGTAAAATATAATTAATACCACAAAACTAGAATTATAGAAATTATAGCTCAAGTTGAGAACTCTAATGACCAAATTAAAAATATACTTACCATCTAAGGCTGGTAGGACAGCTCAGTTGGCAAAAGAGCTTACACCTGAGTTTGACCTCCGAGACTCACATGATCTGATTCTGATACAAATCCAAGCCCAGACTGTCACATGCCTCTCCAACAGATCATCTGGAAATCCAGGCTTTGCCCAACTCCCTCCTTGAGTTATATCTATATTGGCTAGAATATCTCAAGGAACTTAGGAAAAGAAACTGCATTCTAGAAGCCTGGTGTGCTATGGAAGGGAACTACCCAGGAACACCTGGAGTGAAGGCATGTGGTCAACAGGGTGTAGGCAAAGAGTCACAAGAGCCCCATGCCTTTTCTGGCAGGTCACCTTCCCTGCATCTCCTGTGTTTGGCAGCCTGGAAGATTTCTGCCCTTTGGGTTTTGGGGTTTTTTTTTGGGGGGGGGGGGGGATAGGGGTTCTTCATCATATAAATTTGGCCATTGGGAATTATTTCAACTTCCAACCCCACATCCCTCAATGAGATCAGGGATGATGCTAGGAGGTCTAACCCTGCGTCACTTGGTCTGTTCCCCTGGTACCTAGTGCCTAAGCCTTTGAGGCTTTCCAGTAGTCACCTTATTAGCAGGAATTCTGGAGAAGGTAAGTGGGGCTTGCCACAGTAACCAAGCATGCTCTTCTTTCATCGCCATTGTTCTTACCACTTAGGAAACTAAGGGTTTTAGAAACTTGATGCCAGGGATGGATGAGAACCAAGTACATATGTTATTAGTTACCTAATATACTATATCATTTCTTATTTTAATATATATGTTTATTATCATCATACCAGTTCCCAGAGAAACATAAATCCTTAATGTTGTCAGAAAGGATCTTCATAAGAGCCCCTGGCACTGAGGCAGATACTAAGAGCTACACAGAATGACTGTGGACAACATGAACTCCTCTGTAGTCCAGAGAGACTGGAAGGAGCTCTTTTTTGGAAGAATGGGACTTTGAGGTGAGCTGGACTGAACAAGTCCTGGAAAAAGCTGGATGAAAGATGTCAGGCAAAACATGGCTGAGATGGTTTGTTTCTTTCTTTGGAAGTGTGTTGTGCCTCCGTTTTCTATGTCTGTGGAGGAGCCACATTCTTGGTACCTAAGTGGAAATAGAAAGGCAGGGTGTACTTGTGTTATGGCTGAAGCTCTACAAGCAATACCATTACCAATGTTCAGAGGGAGTCTCCTAAGACACATTCAGCTCCAAGTAAAAACAACACCACGGGGCTGTTTCCCTAAACTAATTTCACTCATTTACCCCAGTTAATATTAATAAACCCAAGACTATATGCTCCTACTTATCAGAGCACACAGATAATAGCACCACGGCATCTTCAAGTTGAAATGGACCTTGGGTTCTTTCAATCCAACAGTCTCACTGGAGAGGCAAGGAAAAGGAGGTGCAAGAGAACCGAGAGTCAGATGCACAGAGCTACATCCACAGGCAGGTCCTGAACCTGGGATCCCTGACAGCCAGCCTGTAGAAGATCCATCCGCAGTGTCTGCTGTGTTCATCTTCTGAGTGATAGAGAGACTATCGAGTGAGCCAGAAAGAGAACTGGGATTTAAACTTCACTGGTCTCTCTTCAGTGTCTCTGGCCTCTCATTCATCAGGATAGCATCCGCTTGCTTGTGAAAATGGATACCTGGCCATGTTTTGCAAAGGAAAGGGCAGGGTAAAATGATCTCTGCCATGGTAGCAGCACTGTTCCCCTTTTGAAGTAGCTCCAACTTGGACCAGATCCCAGTGATGATGATTCTTGGTGCTCTCTGACCCTGCACATGTTTACAGAACTCACAGGAGCCACACCTTACTAGACTGTTGCAATAGCTACATGAATAATAAATAAAACAAACAACAAAACATAGCCTCCCTTGAGTATTTCTGAAAGACTGCCTCCAAGAAGCCCACAGATGCCAACATCCGAAGGTTCTCAAAACTATTTTATAAATTAGGATGTTGTTCAACAGGAACCTGCACATGCCTTCCCTTCCTCTGGACATCAGCTCTAGCCTGCTTATAGTTCCCAACACAATGTGGATGTTGTGTAAACATGTTGTACTCTGCAAGGAATGAAGACAAGAAGGAGAGTGTTCAGCAATATATATGTATTTGTTCCTAAATAGTTTTCCAACCTCGGTTCATTGAATCTCCAGGTGCAGAACCCTTGAATGCAGACTACTAGACACAGGGTCCTGCCTGTAGCTCTAAGACTGGCCATGGGAGGATCCAGGATGCTTTGTTCTCCTATGGTGTACCCGTCTTTATCCTTGCTGATAGGTGCCATGTTGAGTGTGTGTCTCTAAGGGACAGCAATTGCCCAGAATTCCATGTTTTCCACATGTAGGGCGATAATTACTTACCATTACCACCTCCACTGCCAAAGTCAGTCAGCCTTCAGGACTCATTTCTGTTTCTCTTCAGCTAGCCGAAACCTTCATTTTCACCTACATGAAACCTTCCAGCCACTGGACAAATAAATCACATTTCCAGTAGTCCCAGGATAGTTTGGCTCGGATGAAAAAAAAAACCAGGTTAGGGGTGGCAACCTGAAGGACATTTGCTGTGTTAGGCTGTCACTAGGGCCCCAGTGGAATCAAGAAAAATTACAGCCAATAAAACAACATTTTTCAAAACATGACACTACCTTTAAATCTATCCTGAGAGAGAAATGGGTTTAGAAAAGAATATTTGACACTCAATATCATAAATGAATTGCATTATTAATTGATAATAGAATAATTGTTTTGTCTCAACAGCCATTTTCCTCCGTGTTGACATTAATTTCACTCTTCTTTTTAATCATCTTAAAATACT
Organism: Rhynchomys soricoides; assembly: GCA_019843965.1. Lineage (NCBI taxonomy): Eukaryota > Metazoa > Chordata > Mammalia > Rodentia > Muridae > Rhynchomys > Rhynchomys soricoides. The sequence goes on along the minus strand of JADRCH010000036.1, from coordinate 7,766,935 downwards.
GGCACTTACAGCACCCCCTACATGCTGCCCGAACCTCTTCACTCCTGCCGTAAAAATACAAAAGCGATTCTGACTGGCTGGCGCGTGGGAACTGCTGGCTGTCCTTTATGATAATGAGAGAAAGGAAGACAAAAGCAGCTGATATTGATGGAGGCTGACTCTCTGCCAAATACTACACACAGGAGTTTAGCTGCATTATTTCATTTAATCTTTCCGACAAATCCCGTAAGGTGTATGCCTCTCGTCATAGTTATTTTGCATATGAGGAAACTGAGGGAAGACCACTTTTCCAGAGCAGAGAAAAAGCCAACATTGAATAAGGTTCACAATTACAGGTTTTATAATTTATCAAAATGCTCTGTTCCTTTTATATAACTCTGGAAGTAAATATTACCTAACTGGATCCATATCTAAGGAATGAAGGGTAGAAAAATGAAGTGAAATACCTCTTTAACTGAAATTAAATATATGCCTTTAAGAATGTTTTGGATATGGTATGTGTGCCTCTGAGTGTGTATATATGTGCAGTGTACGTGTGGTGGCCTATATACATGTGTATGTGAGTGTGTGCACTTTTCCCATGGGAGAATATCAGAGCGCTCTCGCTCTCTCTCTCTCTCTCTCTCTCCTCTCTCTCCATCTTCTCCTTGGAAAAGGTGTCTCCCTGAACATGAAACCAGACAATCAACATGCAGCAAGCCCAAGTAATCCATAGTAATGGGGGTCACAGGGCTGTTTGCATGTGACCCACATCTGGCTTTTCATGTGATCACTAGGGATTCAAACTGGAGCCCTCCTGCCTGCAAATCAGGTGATTACCTACCTCTCCAGCCCTGTGTTGTTGTTTTTTTTTCCTCGAGACAGGGTTTCTCTGTGTAGCCCTGGCTGTCCTGGAACTCACTCTGTAGACCAGGCTGGCCTTGAACTCAGAAATCCACCTGCCTCTGCCTCCTAAGTGCTGGGATTAAAGGCGTGCGCCACCACTGCACGGCTTCCAGCCCTGTGTTTTATTCTTAATTTTATTCATCAGTCCAGTTAGGCTCCTGGTCCCCCTTCTGCCGTTATGTTGATTTTACTATAACATATATGGCTGTTCTGAGAGTCCTGCTTCAGGAAGATCAAAGCACCTGTTGCCAACCCCAGCTCTGTCACTCTTGTGCTACATTGAGTCAATCACTTGCTCATTCAGATGGTCTGTTGTAAGACATTGGTCCTAAGGATCCAGAATTCACAGGGATGGATTGATCCCAACATTGAGACTAAGAGCTGCTTACACACTGATCCTGACGACAGTAAGGAAAAGCAGTTTGTTGGGATGCCTAGGATCTGACACACAAAGACTTCATCTCGCTCTCAACCTGTCGGAAGGCAGCCCCGGGTAATTGGAGAGCAGAGGGGGATACCAGGCCCTGTGAAGCACGAAGGCACTAGGAGCTTGTTAAGGTCTGTGTCCCAGCTATCACCCTCCTAATTGAACAGTTACACAAATAGACGTATGAGATGATCGTGACTCTAATTAAGGCTCCGACCTCAGAATCTAGTAAAAGCCTGTGCAGTCCTCCCTCTCCCTTTAAATAGCTGCTTTGGGAGAGCTCTGGGGAGACATGCTGGCCTGTTAGGACTCTACTAGACCAACAGGGAATATAGCATGCAATCTTCTCCTCATGTTTCTCTTGCAATATACACCCCTAACAACATCTACCTTTAGTTTCTGGGGTTGAAAGGGCTTGGCGAGAGGGGGTGTAATGGACTGCCAATGCTGCTATCTGCTACATTGCTGTAACCCCTTTTCTACAATGCCCTCCACCATCACCTTGGCCCACAATGCGCTGGGCCTGAGAATGTCATCTGCTGTTCTGAGCTAAGTTCTCTCCCTGTTGGTTAACTGGCTGCCTTAATGATTAAATAAATGAAATGAAATGCTTAAGGTCTGAGAAGGTGGCTCCATCACTGAAGTACTTGCTTGGTAAGTCTGGGGACCCAGGTTTAAGACATAGAACCTAAAGTGGGGTCCATTCCTTACCACATATACCCAAAATTCCTAGCAGTAGGAAGGCAGAGACAGGTGGATCCATGGGGCACTTGGACAAGCAGCCTAGCTTGTTTGGCTAGCTCCAGGCCAGTGAGAGACTCTGTCTCAAGAGAAGCATAGACAGCAACTGAAAAGCAACACCAGAGATTGTCCTCTGGCCTTTATCCACGTGCATGTGCACATACATATATACACAAGTGTTCACACACATACGTTCTCACACATGTGAGAGTGTACACACAAAAATATGCACACACACACACTGAAGTATTTTCCTGGCCTATATATACACATGCATATTGGTGTAATCTCCAAGCCGAGAATTCTCGCAGACAAACAGTTCTGAGTTGCTGTGAGCTCTTTGTCTTTCCTGTTGCCTTGACCTTCACAGAGAAGGGGGATGCTGTTGCCCACAGGAGGTAACCTTGGGAGGAGGAGTGAAAAATATCAAAGGTTGCCTTTGACTAATGGAGAGTCCACTGGGTTAGAGAAATTCTAAAGAGAGGGGTGAAGGCGGTCAAATATTTGTACACAGCATATAGTCAAAGTGCCTGCTTCCTATCACATGCTGGTCCCCTTGATGCTAATGAAAGTCACAATATTCATCAGCGGGAGCCCAGATAAAACCCCCAGTGCATAGGATTTGAACTTGAAGTTGACCACCTCCATGAATTCTTTTTCCTTCCTTCCTAAACAAAGGGCCCATTTTGAGGGCAGTTTGGCAAAGCTACCTAGGAGAGCGTGGTGACCTGGAATTCCTTTAGATCCACTGTCCCCTCACATCTGAGTGGCACAGCTTTCCACAGGGGACACTTAGATGGAAGAGAACCCAGCACACCAGGAGACTGAAAGGCACATTACATAAAGAGAAAGTCAGTTTAGAGAGAGGCCTCCTCCCCTCTTGGAATTTCAAAAAACTATTTTTAACACTCTAAAAGTGAAAAATGGTGGCCTTTTGTTGGACTCAGAGCATGAGACATAGAAAAGTCCTCATCTCAACTCTCCATACCTATCCTGCCCCCCGAAGGGCTCTGACAACCTCCAAAATTACGAAGAACCCAATGGGCAGAACACTGACGTAAGTAACTATGTGGGTGTGCAAACACGATGGTGGGGTTTGATTTCCAAAAATCCTGAGAGCTTTGACCGACATTAAGCCACCTCTACTATCTTGCTTATTTAATAGACAGGCATACGTGATCTGCATTCGATTCCCTTGTGAATTTTCTAATCCAATAAGGATGTGCATGTGAATGATATCTCTGGGGTCTGCTACTATTGTTGACATCCTCAGTAACAGCCAAGAGTCTATTTCAGAGATGAAGTTGAGACAAGATCCACAAAGGTACCTGTACAGTATGCTAAATGATTTCTCTCATCATACTTCTGGTTCATGTATCTGTCAGTTCCTGCTGGGACCTCAGGGGCTCCAGGGGATACATTCTGGGACACAGTAGAGGGTGACTAAATATTTTAAAAGGCAGTGAGGGAAAATAGTAGGAATTCACACCAAATCCTCACTGCCCTAAACTTGCACTAGCACACAATAAGTGACTGCATCATGTGCAGTGGCTAAAGAAGTAGGTAGCAGGTATTTTAAGATTTGATTCTTAAGGAACATTAGAGAAGGTTCGATAGTTAGGAATGGTTGTTACTCTTACTGAAGACCCACATTCGGTTCCCAGCACCCACCCCAGGCAGTTTATAACCTTCAGTAACTCCAACTCCAAGGGATTTGATGCCCTCATCTGACCTCCCTGGCAATCTGCACATATGTGGTGGTATACACACACACACACACACACACACACACACACACACACACACACACAAATGAGTATGAAACTTTAAAAGAACGAATTTTAGGCAAATCATGGTGACTGCCATCCCTGCACTTAGGAGATAGAAGCAGAAAGAACAGGTCTATTTCAAATCTAGGCTTAGCAAGACAGCAACTTCAAGGTCACACTGGGCTTAGAAAGGTGTACAGGAAGTTTATTCTCAGACAATACTTCAGTCAATGGCAGACACTTATTCACACCACACACAGCTCAGGTAACTTCTTACCCAACATATGAGGTCTGGTAATTGAGTACGTGAATTGTAAAAAAAAAAAAAAAAAAAATTAAAATACAAAATGAATAAACAAACAAACACGCAAACAAACAACAGTGAAAGGTTTCTGAAAACGATGTGGGCCAAGTTCCAAGCCATCCTATAATGACCCTAAGGCCCCTGTACAGAGTGCACTGTACTGCAACACATGACCCCACTGAAACCTTGGCTCCTGTGTTGGCCCTCACGTCCCATCATGCAATGCCAGCAAACACTGCCTGGAACACCTCAGCCCAGACTCAACACTTCTGCATGTTAGGAATTGGCAGGCTTTTACTTTACAGAGTCCTCTGCCCTAAAGAAACATAATGATTAAATTGCAGAAAGCAAAGATCATAATATTTTCCTTTCATTTTTTTCTTCAACATTGAAGTATCAGATTAAATATATCTTTGAACTGCATTAGGTTACAGTGTTTGATTTTAAAAACTGCTGTTTGAATTGCTGACTTGAATTTCATTTTAAAAATTATTCAGTACATTTTGGCTTGAGACTAGGACAGACTTTCTCACAGCTTCTGAAATGGGCCTGAGCATCCTTTGTCATTTCCTATTACCTTTTTATGAGAAGTTATGTTCTCGGTATTGATTATAAAATCAAAATTATGATCACCTCTGAAAAGCATTAAAGATACTCTGCTCTGTGGCATCAAATATTCAGCCACAATTTAATTTTTATGCAAAAACAAACAAACACATTCATTAGTATAAAAAATAGCTTTCATCTTTAATAAACAGCATATACTTTTATAGGAATGAAAGAATTACTTTTATAATAAGCTTATGTTTTATTATCTGTAAACCTTTGATTTGTATACTTATTTTAGATTCTTGCATCCAGGGTTTTGTAGCAATTTCTCAGATGCAAAGAAGTCATGGGTGAGGGAAGTTTTAAGGACCCAGGCAAGCATGTAAAACAAAGGAATTTGCTTTCTTTTCCCCTTTGGGTGTCAATGATATCCTCAGACCCCTTCGGGCCATGACTGTAGGTGGCTGTTTCATAGTTGAGCTGCAGCCCTCTAGAGCAGAACCATTGTTCAGGATATGGCTTTCTCTCCTATACTAGCAGAGAACCCAGGCATTGTATGGGCCACAGCTCAACCTGTGAAAGTTGCTAAATCTGTAGACTTGAGTTTTCTCCTGGAAGCCACGTGGTTAAAGGAGAGAACTGATTCCCAAAAGTTGTCTGGCCTACACACACACACACACACACACACACACACACACACACCACACCACACCATACCATCTTAATGGGCCAGCACACTGCATACCTATCTTGACAGACATGGGGACAACTACTACCCTGTGTTTTCATCCAAAGGTTTGACTGCCAGGCTTTGTTACTGGAAGACTGCAGATTGGTACAGCCTCAGGGGAGTCAAGTTTCTCGTAACTTTTGGTGAGCAAACTGTGTGATTGATCTTATAGAAATGACTCTCTTGATTGTTAGACCAAGATTGGTTCTATGACCAATAACAGTCAACAATCATCAGGTTTGGAATGGTTTGAACACAGATTGCTTCTTCTGTCCCTGTCAGAAGGTTTGGTGGCTATGGGAACTCCACTTTCCACCCATCCCTGCTCCCTCTCACTGAATTTACAACACTAAGCTGGAACACTCCAGGGGAAAGACTAGAGACATTTCTTGTCTTGCCAAGTTCCCATGAGGGCCAGCCATGTGAATGAAACACCCTCAGGTGCATTGGCATAAGCAGTTGTGTTCCAGGTCCAGCTGAGGTTTCTTTGAAAGTGTAGACGTGGGTGATGGGTGGTAGGTACACAGAAACACTCTTGAGCTATGGGAACTCTGTGCCTGTAATCCATGACAGGCCTAAGAACAGAAGTGTGACAGCTACATTTCCTCAAACTTCACCCTGTTCAGGAGGATTCAGCAGAAGTCACTTCAGCAGAAGTCACTGGATCTACTGAGTGAAGTACACAAATGTTGATCATGTCCTCCCACACCAGCCTATTCCAGGGAGGCTCACATCATGTGTGTGTGTGTGTGTGTGTGTGTGTGTGTGTGTGTGTGTGTGTGTATGTGTATGTGTTTGTGTGTGTGTGTGCATGCACATTCATTTTTGCATTTGAGGTGAATATGGACTTGAGTGTCATTCCTCAGGTCTCTTCCACTTTTTATTTGAGACAGCATCTCTCATGGGCCTGGAACTTCAGTGTGTGCTAGGCTAGCTTGCCAGCGAGCTCCAAGCAATGAGATCACAAGTGTGTACCACTGTACCTGGCTTTTTCCATGAGACCCAAACTCAGGTTCTTACCTTTGCAAGGCAAGTGTTTTCCTGACTGAGTCACCTGCCCAGACCAGAGGCATGTACAGCTGTGCAATCATCAGTCACCTAGGAACTGTATTACATGGAAAATCCAATATACTAGATCTGGATTACCTTGAGATTCTGTAGCTGTCATAAGACCCCAGTGGCACTGATACTGGTCGCTGTAGCCACGTTCTGAACAGCAAGACCCCAGAGGCAAAGAACTGGGCACAATGTCATTGACATAAGCTGAGCTAATGATGAAGAAGAACTCATCATTCTTAAAAGACAGACACACCAACAGTAGCTATTCCACAGGGACTCACAATGAATCTGAGGGTAGTGAACCTGGGGAGAGGCCTGGGCTAGACCTCAGAGATGAAAAGCAGGTGAGAAGGAAAGAAAGTGGGAATGTCTCGGGCAGAATCCAGGGCCTAGGTAAAGAGAGAACACAAACAACCTGAATGTATTTCCTGTGGGAGCAGATACCTGACAAATCACCCACTCACCCACAAGCCCCCAGCAAAAATAACGATAATAATAATGAATCATGGGAAAGTACAACATATCCCTGTGGCAATAAAATAACCACTCCCATCTGAGGGCACTGGGCTTTCTTTCTGCTGTGTAATGTAATTAGAGAGTTGAAGTGTGAGGGCACTCTGGGATGAGGGTGTTTGGAGCCAGATGAAGGCATGAGAAGCCCCATGCTGCCATGTTGGCTTTCCTTAGAGCCTGGTCTTCTGTTTCTTACCCATTGACCAGAATGGGGTTTGGGTTTCTGCTCTACATGCTTCTCTCTGGTGTATTTTCTCTCCTCAATGAGAGATGAGCCCAGTCAGCTGGTCCATCTCCCCACAGCTTTCTTTCTTTCCTTGGGTTGCTTCATCCCATCCTGTTGCTCCTTCTGCCCAGAGAGGAGACTCATGTGTAGAAAGACCTAGAACAGGCCTTCTTGTAAGTATCGTCTTACTGAGAAATTAGTCTACCTCTCATCCTCCACCCATCCTAAGAAACTTCTCCAGCAGGTGCTTACATTTGATTCCCATTTGAAAAATGGAACAACTGAGGACCAGAGGACTTCAGCAAGTCTCCACATGGTAACATTAGGTAGTGACCAGTGGCAGGTCCAGCAATAGGCTTCAGCCCAAAGAGGACGCTGAGGCCCAAGAGGTAAAGCAAATTCCTGAGGTCAGTCCATTCTAAACTGGGCATGCAAACCTGGTGTGTGTGACCTCAGAGTCCTTGTCTGCCCTCTGGTTCACTCCCCATATAATCTGTTTTCTCATTTGTGAAGCACAGGTGAGAATCTGTGATCAACCAAACCTCCTCTGAGCTCTGATAGCCTGGGATACTGCCATTTTGCCCCCAGAAACCAAAGTACTTTGCTTTTAGCATCTAGCCAGTGCTCTGTGCTGGGTTTAATTATGTCGAACCCTATGTTGCAATGTTGCTGTCAATGTCCTTCACAAGACATTTTAGTTTGTTCCACCACAATGGGGTGGGCTGAGGGAGAGCACCTATTTGCCATTCTTCAGAGCATGTGCACAGCCAGGTGGACTGTGTAACTTAGCTACAGGCTACAATAGTTTATCTTGATACCAGTTCCTCTATTTATACAGGAACAAAACTGGCATACCTTCAACACCAGATCCCTAGACACTGACATCAGTAACCTTTGGCTGAATGTATGTTTCTGGTCATGTGTCAAAGCCTGGCACCTTGTGCAGAGGAGATTGGAAGGTGAAAAGCACAGATTCGTGTATGACACATTAAAGTTGTCTGTGGCACCTGGTTTCAGGACCGACACAGCTCCAACATCTGAGGTTGCTCAAATCTCTCGTGTCAGTTGGTCTAATAATGATATAAAATTTATGTACATGTCCTTAATAATTTAAATTGTCGGTAAGATTACTTACAATGCTTCATGTAATGCAGTTGCTATCTAAATAGTTGCTATACTGTGTTGGCTTAGGGGATGATAACGAGATAAAATGTCTGTACATGTTCACTGCATACGCAATATTTAAATAGTGTTGTGATTCCTTAGATGTGGAACCCACATGTATGGAGGACGCTGTATTTTTGTCTGGGCTGCATGACCTGAGATTAGCTTCTTCTCTATGGTAGCTTCCCCTTTGGAGTATTTCTCTCTATGGCCTAGATGCTTATTTCTTTTTACTCTTCAGGCTTCAGAAAGTGCCTGTGACCTAAGATACCTTCTGGAACATCACATGTCCATGACATCACATGTCCATGACATTACCTGTATGCACTCATGCTTTGCTCATTTGTCTCTCAATTTCTTCTGCCGATGACCCTGTCCTACCATAATGATAGTGTCTCAGTGTTTCTCTGGCTGGCCCATCAAAATCTGTAATCCGCTCAAAGGCTCTAATCACATACCATTCCTTCTCCTAGAAATGTTTATCAAAGAATGGATGAACAGATCAAGCAATGATGGAGTTCCATTTACTCAGTCTCCTAGCTTCCAACCTGTAATTTGGGAGCAAAATCGTCTTCATCTTTCTAGTGTTCTTTGTGCCTCCTCTTCCTTTTTCTTTTTTGTAGATTTGCTCAGAGCTTATGCACATGCCTCAGGCACCTCAGGTCTAATCTGTACCCATAACACATCCCCTTCCCCTCTCTGTCTGTATTCCCACATTCCTAGACTGAGCCAGGTTCTTCCAGGGGAAACCACATCTAGAATGCTGATTGTCCAGGAAGTGCCCTCTGGCTGAAAAAGAGCCAGTACTTTCTTGCTTATCCTGTTTGAAGTAAAAAGTAGTTTTCAGGATCTGTGGTCTTTAAACTCAGCCCTCAGACCATCCAATTTTACATAGATTTTCAAACCTGAATCAGGGACTTTTCTAAACTCAGGTTTGTCCTGCTAATTTGATGATAACTAATCACTTTTCTACTTAAAAAAAAAAAGGTCATTGATTCTCTAAATTAGTGATGAATGCCACCCACCCCTCAGGAAATTCTGTTCCGGAGATCTGATCCCAGACCTCCAATCATAGCAGGGGACTGACTGATCTAACGAAGGCCTGAACAAAGAGGGTAGCATTGAGTGTCACAGATGAAGGAGAAGCCCTTGAGTAATAGGAGGTATTGGAAGGCTTTCCCCTTGAGACACAAGGTATATGGTGACAGTAGCTATGGCCTCAGATGAATGTCAGGAAGGTAGTTTCTCACTGTATTTATTTATCTACTGACTTCATCTTGGTCCCAACTTTAATCAATGCTTTTTGGACCTATCAAGAGCTGGTGCAGACCAACCAGTCAAGTCCCATTTGCCCTCTTAACAAACAGTAGCGAATCATCCATTGTTGTTGATGAAAGTTTTAACTCCCAGGTTCTTTATCACACTTACCAATCGGCTATATAAAGAATTGCTCCCCAAAGCTGCCCTCGGTGTGGACTTAGTTCAGTTTAGTACAAAAATGAGTTTTGGCTGGTTGGTTGGTATCTCTTTAGGACTTTTTATTTTTTTATTTTTTAATTAATATGTAGGTGTGTGTATCTGAATCTGGGCATGTGCACATGAATGTAGGTATTCCTGGAGACCAGAGGCATCAGATTCCCCTGGAACTGGAGTTACAGGCAGTTGTGAGCTACCCAACATGGATGCTAGAACTGAACTCTGCTCCCCTAGAAGAGCAGTACTCTGTCTTAACCACAAATCTATCTCTCAGCTCTGGCTGGTTTGTTTTTGACAGAGGGTCTCTGTGTAGCCCCGGTTGGCTTTGAGCTTGCAATATATCATCCTGACTCAGGCTTCCAAGGGATAGATTACAGCCATACACTACCATGCCCAGTTTTTTTAGTATTTTCTTTTAAAGTTCAAACAATAAAGCATAACACAGCACACATGTGATTCCCTGGAATCAGAAACAAATTCTCTCTGTACAAAAGAAGTCTCATAAAAGAGTAAAGGAAATGAAACAGAACATAACTGCTCCTATGTCTACTGTCAGTCTCCCTTATATGATATTGACTCTGACCAGTTTGACCAGGTGGGATTCTTAACTTTCTGGGCAATGACCCCTACTGAATCACAGCAACACAACGATTTGAATCCCATTAACAGACAGCTGTGAGAAGAGAAGAAGTAGAGGTTCCTAGGTGCCATAGGAAAAGGATCTCCCATGTGCTCAGCATAGCTTCATAGCCACAAAGAACAGGAGCCGGACAGTGAATCAGAGGTCTGTAGGCGCCTATACAGTCTGTCTTGTGGTTTCCATATGACCATAAAAGGTGATTCTAAGCTTGAGCTGCCCTGCTAAAGCAACTCTCTCTGGTTTACAACCTGAAAAGTCAGAAGACATCTCACTCCTTTGATATGGGGTGCTCTGGGAAACGTGAAAGTCTACAGTTCCTCTGCATCTTACCCCATAGCTGTGCCTAGCAGTGAGATAAGTACAGACTAATAAAGCAGACAGGGTCAAGTGCACCATCCTTGTGGTCAGCCACAGAGAAAAACATAATCTTCAGCTCGACCCCAGACTCTACGCCTGAGTCAGCCTCTCTAGGTTATTGCATGATATTCAGATTGCTACCAACATCATGTCCAGACCTGTCTACCAGGGTCAGACATGGAACCGAGTGCTACACTTGGTGATTCTCAGTTTGGAAGAGTCACTGATGCTGTACTTAGTTTCCTTTCAGAGGGCAGTAAGCAAACTGTCTACCTTCGCTTTCTATTGTTGTGATAAAGGCTAGGGCCAAAAGCAATGAGGGGAGGAAAGGGTTTGTTTGGCTTGCACCTCAAATTTACAGCCTATTATGGAGGGAAGCAGAGACAGGAACTTAAGGAGGGCCGGAACCTGGAGGCAGGAACTGAAGCAGAAGCCACAGAGAAGTGCTGCTTGTGGGCTTGTTCCTCCTACCTTGCTCAGTTTGCTTTCCTATAAATCCCAGGGCTATCTATCATGGAATGGCACTGCCTACAGTGAGCTGGATCCTCCTGCATCAATTAATCAAGAAAATGCCTTTGTCTTTCCTAGAGTCCAATCAGATGGAAACATTTTCTTACTTGAGATTCCCTTTTCCAAGATAACACTAGCTTATATCAAGTTGACAAGAAAAATTAACCAACATATGCATACTTTGAACTATCAAAGGATTATTATTTCATTATCTTTTGAAAAAATTATAATTATTGATTTTTTAGATTTTATGTGTATGGGTGAGTGTTTTGCCTATATGTATATCTGTGCACTGTGTGTCTGATGCCTGGAGAAGCCAAAAAGGGTGTTGGATCCCTTGGAACCGGAGTTTCAGATGGTCTCAGTCAATATGTGGGTGCTGGGAATCTAACCCAGGCCCTCTGGAAAAGCAGTTAGTGGTCTTAACCACTGAGCAATCTATCCAACCCAATGTAATATCTTTTCTACCTTGCAGATCCAAACATCAAATTCCCCATTTCTTAAATAACTAGAAAATGCCAAATGCCTGTAGCATGCATGGAGGAACTGATATAGCCTAATGTTGCAGTGGTTTTCAGGAATAATCATCTTAACTATTTGTTATTTATGTGTTCTGTTGCTAGGAAGCTTAGCCAATTTGTTACAAATTGCTAATTTTGTTTTTGATACTCACCCAAGGCCATATTCAGCCATATGTTTATGCACACGTGGTGGTTCTTGTTGTTGGGTTGGGATTTTTTTGTAATGTTTGATGTGTCATACCACCTAAATTGTTTTGCATATAGCATTTTGTAAACTATAATTATCATCAACAGCAAAAACATCTTCTTTGAAAGTTTTTAAAATTTTAATTTTCTTACCATTTTGTGTGCATATGAGAGAAGATAAAAGGAAAGAGAGAGAGAGAGAGAGAGAGAGAGAAAGAGAGATCTCACTAGAGCATGTGGGTGGAGTCGATTCTATCCTTCCATTTTATCAGGTTTCAGTGACCAATATCAAGTCTTAAAGTTTAGAGGTCAGTGCCTTTACTCACCAAACCATCTTGCTGGCCCGTCTTGAAAGTTTTTAAGCAGAACAATACCTTCTGAGAGTTGAAAATGGTAGAGATTGTCTTAAAGCTTGTATTATTACTGGCTGATAATGTCATATTTCAGGTTTGTATTTCTCTTGGACCCAATTTTTAATAGAAGGCTTTTACATCTGCTTTCACATCTAGTCTTCAGTAGACAGTATGCAGTGGGCATTAGAATCATTTTTTCCTTGGGCTGGTGAAATAGTTCAGCAGGTTAATGCACTTGCCTTCAAGCTTGATGACCTGAGCTTGATCCCCCAGAACCACATGGTAGAAGAGAAAACTGGTTCCCCAAAATTGCCCTCTGATATCTACACATGTTCCATGGGCCCTACTCACATACACACAAATGAATACAAAACTATAACCTTGAAATCATTACATTCCCCAAAACACCGACAATTATGGAATCACATACATGAACGAGACCTGAGCTCATTCATCAAAGGCTGGCTTGATGTCCACTTTTATTATCAGCCTTTTCTACATTGGAATTGCCCTGGAATTCCACAGCTGAGATAACAGAGTGGTTATCCTTGCTGGGCCATGATGATTGGAAGAGTCATGTAATCATATGGCTAGCTCCCCACGATTTTTCAATTTCTTTCTTTTTTTCTTTTTTTTTGATGTTTGATACTTTTTTATCTATTTATTTATTTTATTTTCATATTTTATTTACATTTCAAATGTTTCCCCCTTTCCAGATCTCCCCTTTGGAACCTCCCCATTCCCTCCGCCCTCCCCCTGCCTCTATGGGGATATTCTCCAACCCACCTCCCCACCCCACCCCCCACCCACTCTCGTCTTCCCTCCTTGACATTCTCCTATACTGGGGGATCTAACACCCTCAGGCCCAAGGGCCTCTCCTCCCCCTGACGGGTAACAAGACCCTCCTCTGTTGCATTTGTGGCCAGCACTATGGGTCCCTCCATGTGTATTCTTTAGTTGGTCAGTCTCCAGAAGTATGGGGTGTCAGGCCAGTTGTCAGTGTTGCTACCTCTCTGGGGCTGCACACTCCCTCAGCTCCTTCAGTCCTTTCTCCAAGCCCTCCATCTGGGACCTCGTACTCAGTACTACTGTTCCTGTGAAGTGACTCTTGGGTATTTCAAACTTTTAGGCTAATAACCACTTAACAGTGAGTACATACCATGTTCATTCTTTTGTGACTGCATTACCTGGCTCCCCATGATTTTAAATCAGTGCCGGCCCAGGAGTATTGTAAACCAAGTTCCAAGCCCAAGGTGCTGTCCCGAGATGTTTTAATCACTACTTTCTCCTTTCTCTTTGATGTCTTCTTGTTGGCGACAGTCTAGCCATTTGTTATGTGCCCAATTAAGTAAGCCATCTTGTAGTCTTTTGTAGAATGTGAAAACTTCTCGTTTTATGCTTGTGCCTCTGCTTCATCGAGCCGACAAGAGAGATGGTGGAAAAGGTTACAGCTCTTCGGTTTCTCTATTATCATTCTCCACCAAGAGCTTGTCACCGATTTGGGTGTCACAGCGACAGTCATTTTGAGGCCTCATGAAAGCCTATATACTCCCTAGTCACAGAGACAGCCCCTGACCTTTGCAACTGGGGATAATGACCAAGGCTGTGGCATGGTGACCTTTAGGCCAAGAGTGGGTGGCAGCACTTTCTTTTCTGTGACAGTCATTCAGCTTTGCCTCTCTCTGTATTTTTAATTGGAAGCAAGTGTGTGGTGTGAGCCTGCCTGGTTCTCCCCCACCCAGAACTCCTGTGTATAAAGGTTGTGTGTGACTGGCTCGTGTCATAAAGGAATGCTCTCCACACTAAGCTGGGAGTCATTATTAATTGCCAGTTACAGACACAAAGGATATGATTGAATACCTTCAAAGGAAATGCAGGTAGCAGAAGCAGGCCTTTGTCCTGTATGGCGCATGGCATATTTTATTGCTGTCTAAATGGAACCCACAGCCCTGGAAGCCATTTCTTCCACCTCTATTGTGATATTACTTGCTACCAACTCGCTCAGCATCCTTCATTCCATTCTCTGCTGCTGACATGGCTAGCCTACTCCAAAGATGCAAACAGAGCTAGCCAGTATCCAAAGATGTTTCAGAAGCAACCACTGTACACTGGGCCCTGAGGTAAATGTTTTTCATCTTGTTTTACTTCACAACAAACCCACAAGTTCAACCTAATAGTCACTTCCCAGACCTAGGGTCAAAGTCAAGGGTCACACCTACCTTTTGAGTAAGGAGGAGAGCAGGCTGCTAATATTGATGATGCTCATAGTGAAGGATAAAGAGACTTCTGAAACCCCAAACACAGATCATGGTTAACCTGAATCACTTGTTTCATATGGCAGGAAACATACTGTGTGTCCAGTGGACCACTCTTGGGGTGTTCTTCAGCATGGCTGTCTGCTGGCTGTGTCATATAGGGTTAAAACAATGACATGGTCAGGGCAGGTCTGTGGCAGACTCTGACAGGGGTTGGGATTGGGAAATCACCACAGCACCACTGCACATTCCTCAGCTCACTGGAGAAACCATCCATACTATGAGTGCAAGCAAGCTCGGGGGGGGGGGGGGGGGGAGATGCTTTCCAAGCAGTGTGGTAGGCACATCCTGGCCCCAAGGGAGCTGAAGCCTCATCATGAGGTACTTCCTTCTTCCTCAGCATAGCCTGATAGTCCAGAGGGACATTCTCAGAATCTGCATCCGCTCGGCATGGAGATCAAGCCGACAAAAGCTGGAGGGAAGAAATTGATTATAGCGAAAATAAATATACTACACATTTACACATTCTCTCTCTCTCTCTCTCTCTCTCTCCAGTAAACCCAAGTGACATAATTGAATGAAAGACAATTTGCAGAATGCTGATTTTGACTCCGTTCCCATCTTCAGGATTGGTTTTTATCTTCAGAAAACCCATAGTAGAAAATGATGCTTTTCACTTTAAGTCATGTGACTTGGTAGTTCTGAGACAGAATATTTGAATACGTCCAACTTTCAGATGCTCTAATCTGTCACCTAGAGCACCCCAGTACCCTAGAAACCCACCTAGTCTTTAGCTAGCAACATGTTCAGCTGAGCCTTTTACACATGTTCTTGACAACCATAATGTGCTGGCAGAATAGAGCTATCAGGCCTTCCTCCCAGGGGGTCAGACAGAACCCTGTCTCTAAGGCAGTGCCACTGGTACCCAAGATTGTAGAAGGGACCAACAAAAAGCCATGGTCTTAAAAGAACAGTATGGATTTATCTATCTTCCATCAACTTGAGCTCCAGTTTGTGCTCTTATGTTGCTCTATAACCGTGCCAAGGGTCACACACGGTTTTGTTTGTGTATCTACCCACAATGTTGTTCTGCAATGACTCGGGCGGTATGAGCAGGGGAGCTTGGTCCACCTCACAGAGTGCTTCACACGGGCTCTGCCAAGCGCAATGTGCTCCTGCCTTTGTTCGTACGCATCTCCACGCCCACTCGCACAGCGCCCGGCTGAATGAGATGTGCTCTGGTGCTCTGTGTGGAGAGAAAAGAACGAAAAATAATGGTCATTCAGACAAAATAAAGCTCTTTTATTTTTTATTTTTTATTTTTTTCCCTTTGGTGCTTTTCAGAAAGCACTCTTGTTTCCATTGTTGTGGCTGTGTCCACATAATGGCTTCATCCTTGTCCTTCATTGAAACACACCCAGTATGAGGAAAATAGCTCACCCACACACACAAATGAATGTGTGCTCTTGAAGTGATCAACAGGGGTAGCGTGGGCCCGAGAGAAGGTTGAACCAAGTATCTGGAGGGCTTCCTGCTCAGGGGACAATGGATAGGTGACTGCAAATAACAGGAAGTGGCTTGCTGGGAAATTAACCTTCCTTCTGCCTGACAAGACCCCAAGGAGAGAAAATGAAAACTAACATCATCATCACCATCCCTGTTCACATGGACTGGACAAGTACTATAAAGCAGACATGTTGCTGGACATCTCGCATGTATTAGGTAATTGTTTCAAACCCCTCTGAGGATAGCATTATGTTCCCAATTTAAAGCTATGGGATCCAAACCCTAGAGAGATCAAATGCCTCTCCAGTGTCAGTCACCTAAGAAGTGGTGGAAGCATCCGGAGTTTGAACACAGGAACCATCTGATCTTTGCCACCCCTTGAATATCACAACGAAGTCTTGAAGGCCACTCTTAGAATATTGGAATTAAATGTCTCAGACATTAGTAGAATAGCTCCTGGGTACAGAAGGGGGACTTCAGGGAAGATACTCTGAAGTTCATACCCAGTTCACCTATGGCTAATCTTTGTGGTGGGTTGATGGGAATTTGAATGTGGTACCCAACCAGATGTATGAAAGGCAGAATGAGTGAAGACAGTAGTGTGGACTTGAGGTTAAAGAAAGCAGACTGATCACAACTCCTCTGTGGGCTCTTCTGGCCTCAGCTTTTTGCCGTAATCCAGGATCTCTAAGATCAGCAGTGTATTGGAAACCTTCAATATCCTCCTAGCTTCTAGTCTCTCTGCTTCCTCACTTCTTAAGGCCTCCCCTCAGACTGATTTCTGGCTAGTGGCTTATTTTTGCCTGACTCAATGCCAGGAAACCGAAATATAAGGGCTATCGAGACCTCATCTTACCAGCCCTGAAGAAACTGATCCCTTCCACTCTTACCCACTCTCCTTTGGCCATCCACAGCCTTCAACCTTGTCTAGATCCATCTAAAACCATCAGGATGGCTCTGCTGTATGAGGAACTTTCTCATGGCTGTGGCAAAATAACCTGATAAGAACAACCTGAGGAAGGAAAGGCTTACTGTGATTCAGTCTGAGGATACTGTCCATCATGTCTTGAGAAGGCATGGCAGCAAAAGTATGAGGCAACTGGTCACAGTACATATGCAGTCAGAGGCAGAGAGAGATAGTTGCTGTTGTGTAGTTCACACTTTGCCTTTATTCAGTCCAGAACCTTATCCCTCAGAATGGTACCATCTCCATTCATGATGAGTCTTGGTTTCTCCATGAAACCTTTCTAGAAACAGTCTCTTAAGCATAGCCAGGGATGTGTTGCCATAGAAATTCCAAATCCAGTAAGTTGATGATGAAGATAAACCATCACACTTGCTATGTATATCTTTTTCTAACTCCACCTTCACAGTTCTCATGATAGGAGCTTGGAATGCATCATTTCAGGAGTATCTACACCACAGGAATGTACAAAGGCCATAGCCAGGTCCCTGCTTTTGTTCTGAGAGCTGAGTTGTGAACACATTGCTGCTAAGACCCAATGTTCCACCACTCATCTGAGCCCACAGTGGCCACCATTGTATCATCTCCTCATGCTTGTCTGTCTGTGTTGACTGTATAAAGATAATCAGATTCTTTATGTGTACTCGTGTCCATGTGCACATATGCACAACTACATGTGAAGGTCCATCACCTGTGTATGCATTGTGGAGGCTGGAGGACAATGGTCTATGTATCATCTTCTGTCACTCTCTACCTTATTTTTGAGACTGAATTTCTCACTGAACCTGAAGCTCACTATTTTGGTGAAGCAGCTGACCATTGAGCTCCAGAGATCCATGTGCCTCTGCCCTCTAATAATACTAGGATTAAGATGTGCGGTACCATGCCTGGTTGTTACACCGGTGCTGAAGATCTAAACTCGGGTCTAAATTTCTTTTTATCTCAGCAGCACCCTCAAGACACATCATACACAATAAGTATTCTGCTTTCTGTCAGCAGTTTTCAGATGCTATCCAATTAGACCAAAATGAATCTTTCAAGTAGCCAGTTCCATCTGTCCACCCATACATTGCTTCATACCGATAAGCATTGACTACATCAAGTACTAAAGCAGAACTCAGGGAGACACACAACTGAGGAGGCCTCTGCATCAGGAAATTTACATTCTAATCGGGGCAGACAGGAAATAATGATTACACAGACAAACTGATTAGATACTGTATAGTACAGAAACGGGATGCAAAAAGAGCAACTGTTGAGGGTGAGCTAGAAGAGAGCTTGACGAATGCATGGTTTACATTTGGATTGGAAGCTATGTTCTTTTCCTCTTTTGCTGTGAGAAAGTACCCCAAGTATGTGGCCTAGACGAATGCCTTGGGTATTATCTTACCACTCTGCAGTTCAGGAGTCTAAAGTGGATTGCTGGGATTTCTCAGGCTCCAGGGGAGAGAGCTTCCATGCTCTTGCCTTTTCTATCCTGGAGGTCACCTGAATGTCTTGGGTTTGTGGCTCTGCATTGCTCTGTTGTGACATCTCCATCCCTGGTTCTGATTCTCCCGCCTCCTTCTTTTTCCTGCTGTTATTTTGGGGTCACTTTGATGATCAAGGATAGTCTTCATGTCTCAAAATACCGCCTCATTCTTGGAAAATTTCTTCCTCTGTGTAAAATCACACAGTCCAAGGTTCCAGGGACTTGGCATTAGTCTTCCTTGGGGTGCCATTGTTCTGTCCATCACAGAAGGCAATGGAAGGCCTCTCAGAAAAGACAGTATTGGAAATGAAACCTAAACAAGGAGACTGGTCTACAAATATGCTGGGCCTGGGTAAGCCTAGAAACTCTGGGGGAGAGGAACCATAACTAAAATGAATGAGGAGAGGGTTTAAGATGAGGAACGACCCACTCCTCTCAGCACTCAGGAACCAGAGGAGGAGTCTAGATCTCATGTTCAGTGTGCTGGGATGCTCAGGGGCATCCAGGGTTGTCTTTTCCCTGCTTAATCTGTACTGAGATGGAAGTGATATTTTAGGTGATTGTTTAATCACCGTGCAGTTCAGTGCTGACTAGTTGAAGCATAACGTAAGCTACCTGTGTCATTTAGACGTTCAAGGAGACTGGGGATGTGGTTCAGTTGGTAGAACGCTTACCTGACGTGCACAGATACATTTATTCGTAAACCAGACATGGTGACATATGTCTGTAATCTCAGCAGTTGGAGGGCTGAGGGAGAAAGATCGGAAATTTAAGTTCATCCTTGGCTATATAGTAGGTTTAAGCCAGCCTGAGCTACATGAGACCCTGTCTCAAAAAAAAAAAAAAAAAAAAGATAAATGAAAAGATAGACATTTGATTTAGAGGTAAATAAATGATAGACGGGTGGATAGATGCTAGAGATAGATAGATAGATAGATGATAGATAGATAGATAAGATAGATAGATAGATAGATAGATAGATAGATAGATAGATAGATGATAGATAGATAGATAAGATAGACTTGTAGATGTATAGATGTTCTGGCTACTATATTTTAAAAAGTTAAATAGGTGCTATAAGTCTCAACAGACTGTTTTACTTCATCCAGTTTATCTAAATTGTATTCATTTCTTCATATGTTCAATATGGAACAACTTGGTAAAAGGTGTTTAACTTTCTTTCTTTTTAACACCATCAACATCCATCTTACATCTAAAGCACACTTCAATTTATCTAGCCCTCACCTGCCCAATAGCCCTATGTGCATGGTAGCTACTTTTTTGGACAGCCAAGTCTAGACTCTGTTCTCGGCATCCTGTAAAGAATCTATTAAAGAAGTGTTTGAAGAAGCTATTAGCAGTGGGGTGTCCCAGAGAATATGGGCCACCTGTCCCCACCATTAGCCACTCTCCCCAGGAGCTATGACTTAGGTCACATAAGTAGAAAATGGACAGGCAGATTCAAAGAAAGAATGTCTTCTGCCAAGGTGAACAGGGCTCCATTTCCGACCCTGGCAGACAGACCCTTGCTTCTCAGGAATATCAAAGCAAGCAAACAAACAAGCAAAACCACCATCTCTGTCTTTTTGATGGATCTTTATGGTCACCCTTTTCTTTCACAGTTTAATTCTCCTAAGGGAGGTATGGCGACAGTGTGACTCTTCCCAACTCTTTGTAGTCAGGACAATTTATTCAGGCCATTATACTAATAACTAAAAACCACGAGACATTGAGAGGGTACCAATTTTAGGGTAAAAGTATACATATCCTGGCAGCTCCATGTATGCCTGTGAGTGTGTGTGTGTGCATGTGTACGTACGTGTGTGTGTGTGTGTGACCCTAATATTAAGCATAGAGTTTAGTCCCCAAAGCTCAGTGCTGAGAGAACATAGTGTACATCCATTCTGATTTCACAGTGATATTAGAAGAGCTTATGAAATAGAAAATAAAGATCTGAATCCAGGTCATGGTCGTTTACATAAAGGCTATTTCATGAGAAGTATATTTGGTATTGTACACAGCAGTAAAAACAACACTGGGTTTATTGCAATATCCTATATAGAGGTGTCATGATTTTGGCAACACAGACACCTTCCGGAAGAAAGTCTAGCATGGAGCATCCTTCAGATAATGAATTAGAGAGCCTGGTGTCTCAGCCCTGTCATTGAAATACCACTGCCAAAAGTCAGCTTGGGCTGCATAAATGGCTCACTCAGTAATCTGCTTGTCTTGCAAACACAGAGCCCCAGAACCCATATGAAAAACAATAAGAAGCATACTTGGGAAATTCTAGTCTAATAAAGACCTTATCTTAAAATGTAAAATGTGAATGACTCCTGAGGAACAATTCCCAAGGTTGGCTTCTGGCTTCTGAGTGTATGTGCATGCACAAACAAAAACATGGTGAATGAGAGGAGGGCTCCCTCCAGTTCCTATTGCTGCTCAAACGTAAGGACCTGAGTTTGAATCCCCAGAACTCACAGAAAAAGCTAGGTATGGCAGCACATGCCTGTGACCCAAGTACTTTGTCTGGGAGAATGGAAATGAGCGGATCCCTGAAGCATATTGACTAACCAACATAGCCAACCCTGACTCAGAAACCTAGGTGGGGAGCGAGGAAGACACCTAGTGTGGACCCCACACACACACACACATACACACACACACACACACAAACACACACACACACACATCAAAAAAGAACAAGAGACAGTGTGAAGCTCTAGAATACGGGGACAGAGGAACCTTCTGTGAATACCTTGGGGCTTTGCAGTCACTCAAATTACCAGTGACTCTAATTAACATCCCAACATTCTGGAACAGTCTTTATCTGCATTGTAAAAAAAGAATGTTTCCCTCAGGTAACATGTCAGGCTGAGACCTTCCTGGGTGATTTTTCCAGAAGAGTAGAGGCATGGTGGTGTGTCAGCTGTGAAACAAAACCATATAGCAGATTGAACAGAAATTTCCAGTCTTTGGGGTGCTATACGCTTTTAGGAGACCTAGGAAGTACCAGATTCCACTTTTCAGTGGAATAGACTGTATGTATGAAGTGACCAATATCATTGTGATATAGTGGGTCAAGCTCTGTCCCAAGAATGAACAGATTTCAGTTCTACCAGGAATTCAACCAGTAATGAGTACCTGCATCTCTGATTCAGTCACTGTCTACTAGTCTACTAGAATTGATAGCTACTGACCACTCAAGACTCCTTTGCTTAAGACAAAGGACTTATACTTTCTGGACCTCAGGATTCTCTTTGAGCCATTGTTCATCACAGTAGCTCCATATAGTGAGGTCTGACCATACAGTGAGGTCTGTGTGGATCTTCCTAAGGACTTAACATGAGGGAACTCCTATGTCTACAGTAAACTCAATGGAGATAGCTTGAAACTTAGGTTAGGTGGCTTAATCAAACTCAAAGGGCATTGACTAAAGCCAGAGCTGAGAATTCAAGCACATCTTTGCACCAGTGAAGTTTGGGACCTATGCCTCTAAGGCCCATCCTGACTGTCATATTGAATCTTTCTAGGGCCTTGAAGAATCATATAAAGATTGCTTGAGGGGGACTGGCAAGGTAGCTTAGTGGGTAAAGACACCTACTTCCAAGCCAGATGACTTGAGTTCAATCCCTGGGACCCATGCGATGGAAGGAAAGAACCAATGACTCCTATAAGTCATAGTGTGCAAGCTTCACATGCACACGAAGGCAGGCACACAAACACTAAATAAAGACATATAATAACAATGATGATAAAAGCTCCCAAAACCTGCTTAAGCAGAAAAAAATTGCTTGAGTAAAAAGGGGTAGAAAGGATGAGAGACGTCACACTGCAGGTAACAAGAAAGAGACATGAGCAAAGCTTCTGAATGCAAAATGTCATCATCAGTGGCTCAGAGCTGATCACCCAACTATGTCACGGTACTAGGAAGCTAAGTGCAGCCTCTCTTTCCAGGCTGCACTGAGCCATCACTGTCCCTTCTCTCAGTAGAACATTGCAATGACCATTCAGCCAATCGTTTCACACAGCAGACAGAGCCACCCAGTAAAGGTCTTCAAGGCTGCTGTGCGGGAAGCTATCTTACCTTTGCTACTTTTCTGCCCTATGCAGGTGTCAGCCACAACTAGGGGAGCTGTGAATTTCACTTTAGCCATGATGCTTCGTGGATACACATGCACTCTGACACCCACAGCATGTTCACTTGGAGATAGGGTGTCTTGGTTTCCTCTGCTTACACAACTGATGCCGCCTGGGGACACTTTTATTTAGATGGCTCATGGGCCACAAACTGTTTCGTTATGTGTTGCCTGGCTCCCTTCACTTCCTGCACATTCTCTTGAGCAGATAGTTCATCTCCTTATCTCAGAGAATTACTTCCCCAAGTGTAGCCCTGGAGTTAGTAGTGTTGATACCATCGAGGCTGGTAAGCATGAAACCACCCTTTTGGTAATTGTTGGAGTGGTGCTTTTTTTTCATGTTTGCTTCATGAAGAGATGATGTGGTTAGATTTGAGTGGGGCCTTGCTAAGGGTGTCATCTGTGCCTGGGGTTACCCACATCGTCACGTGGTTCACTTCTTTCTGCAGCTCGATGATCTTATCTTATGGGTTGCACTTCTCCATGACACTCCAAGCTCCTTCTAGCTTTTGTGTATGCATGCCCATGCAAATAATGGGCACTGGGTCTCTGTGGGGACTTCCTCAAAGCAGCTGCTCACCTGAGGGTGCTTTAGTCATTAATCTATAATGGGAACTGGTCAATTGGGGGCCTCAGCTGTTGTGTTTAGAGGGTCAGGCTTACCTGAGTTTTTCTCTTAAAATTTGCCTGAGTTAGAGGTAGTTTTTCTAAGTTTCGAAGCTTGTAATTCCTTTGTTCCCTCTCTATTCTGGGAACTAACCACTCAGAGTACAAAGGTGAATACAACAGAGCAATTGTCCTTAAGAGACTCTCAGTACAGTCACACACACACACACACACACACACACACACACACACACATACACACACTCCCCACACCAGGAGATGAGGGAGAGGGAGAAAGGTGGAGGAGGGAAGAGAGATGACAAATATTTAGAATCTAATTCAGGAAGGGCCAAGGAGATCCCAGGATCTGATTTCTGTGGGAAGACAGATGAGAGGACCAGGGGAGACGCTGTGAGAAGGAAGAGGTGCTTCAAGCCCATCTTCAAAGTCAAGAACAAACTCACCACTTCAAAAATAGAGAAATGTTCCCAGAAAAGACAAGAAGAAAAAGAAGCATGTGGAGGTGGGGCTGTGTGGACTGTTTGTATGTCTTGAGCAGCCCAGGGTCAGGCTGCACAAAGCTCACCGGCTCCTCTTCGGCATGGGAATGTGTGTATTTTCCTAAGGTGTTAACACTTGATGTGTGCTTTAAAAATTAATCCAGTGAGCTCATCAGAGACCCCAGAGCACCCGAAGGAGATTTAAGGGAACTGTTCAGCCTGGCCACCGCTCCATGGTTCTGACATGTCTTTCCCTTCACACAGCATTCAAACCTGCTCGTTCTCCACCCCGTGGTGTTAATCACAAATGTAGCTTTGACCTCTACCCACTGGGGAAAAAAGCAAAACAAAGCAAATACACAATGGACAGGGTGACAGGGCCCCTCTCAAATCCCGAGAGAAACTCACAGACTCTTGATTAGGACATCTGTGGAAGAACCTGGGTTGGAATGGCAGAAGCTGCAAGGCCATGAAGGGAAAATCGTTCTCTGCTTGGAGACACAGGACTTCCGGTCTTGACCAACTAGCCGTCATATCCGTGGTCCCATATTTCTTCCTAGCCTCTCATTTCCTCACATAGGATGCAAGGTCCTAATATGGCTCCTAGCATCTCTGCTACTTTATCTGCGTTATCCTTGCCTCTTCTGTGCATGTACACCAGAGTGAATGAGAATAAAATAAACATCTCACCTTAACATAAGAATACTGGGATTGTTTTTAAAAAATGTGCTTTGAACAGGGAAGAAAAAAATCCTGAGGGGGTCAAACAAGCAAGGTCTTTTCCCTGTCTCTTTACAACTTAGACACAAGGAACAAGGAGAGGACTTCAGGACCGAGCTCTGGGCTGAGTTGTTCTTGGGTTTGGACATATGGTGATCTCAGCCTAGGAATGGGTTGCTTGTTGAGTGCAGATAGATGAAGGGGTACACAGAGCTGGAGCTGTCGCAGGAAGTGGTCAGGGACCTACATCTCAAATATGAGCAGCCAACTCGGAGCCATCCACCTCCCACTGTGGCCCAGCAAGTGCAGAGGGCCTGCTGATCCTGACAGTCCTTAGGAAGAGCCCCAGCTGTGTCTTTGTTCACTGGGTTTCTAGCTGGAACAGAAGGGGGGGGGCGGGATTGTCACCTGTCCTACTTTGCTTTCTGTTGCTGTGGTGAATGTCCTGACAGAAAGCAGCTGAGGGAAGGGAGGGGCTTATTTGACTTACAATTCCAGGCTCCAGTGCATTGGTGTGGGGAAATCAAGGCAGGAGCTTAGAGCATCCCATCTGCAGTCAAGCACAGAGAGAGGAGTCCTCCTGCCCCGCTGCTGTGCTCAGCTTATTTTCTGCATCTTAAACAGCTCAGGGCCCAGCCTAGGAGTTGGTACTGCTGGGTTCAGGGTGGAATTGTCCACACACACTTAGCAATCAACCCCAGCCTCCACAGGCTTGTCCACAGGCCAACCTGACCTGGACAATTGTCAATTGAGGCTCCCTTCTCAGGTGCTTGCTCTAGCCTATGTCGAGTTGGCAGTAAGGACGGAGCAGCTCACTGTCTACTGTGTTTTGAGGTTTCCTAGGGAATCATCTTTCACACTGGCCAACAAGGTGGGTTTTGGAGGGGAGTTATTCATAGCAGCCCAGGCTGCTATAGGGAAAGCAAGGAGGAAGGCTAGTGGGTAACAGTGCTTTTGATGATGTGAGACCTCAGCTTCCCACTGTCTACAACTTACTGTGTACTTCTATAGTCACTCCCTCTCTGCAGGCCTCACTGCCCTGCCTGTGAAGTACAATTAGCCCAAACTCCCAGGACTTCTATGAAAAGCAACACCCAACCCGCCCGACCCCCTGCCATCATAACCTGGTGTGGAGCCAGTGGCCTGTAAGTAGTAGCTTGCTGGGCATCTCACTGTCTAATTCTAGAACAGTAAGTAACATTGGAAATATATAAGTTCCTGTCTGCCAAGCCAGACATTTGGACTTACTCCTCCAGCTATAGATCTTCCAGAAGGGAACAGCACTGAAGAAATTGGTGTTTGGGGAAACTGTCACCTGTCATCACTTGGAGAAGCGTTGGCATAAAGATGGAATGTTGGCAAGGAAGCTGTGTCAGTGTCCAAGGCAAGTAGACTCAGGACCTGGGGAGATGGTGAAAGGAACAGGATGGAAAAAAAACCAGATTCCTGAGGAACGAGAAGGCGGCTGCTGAGCAGTGGTTGGGTACTTGGCTTGGCCACCACAAAGCAGAAAGAAGGAACCAAATCTGTTCTCGGGAGGCACGGCAATGGTGACATTGCCCCAGGCTGATGAAGTGTGTGGGAGAAGCAGGATGGCACTGAACAATCATACTGGCTTTTGGATCTCATGTCTAGGTTGGTACTTGGTACCTTCCCTGCCTTTTCTCCCAAAGGAATGTTAGAGTTAGCTTTACCCCTGTGGCAGAATGCTAGATGCTTTATACTTTCCTTCTAAGTAGAAATGGGCTAAGCAGGGTTAAGCTAAAAATGAGTCGAGAAAATGACCTAATGGAGGAGATTATGTTAGTCTAAAGTCCATTCATAGTTTTGGGATTAAGTCCATCCTTTGCAGTCCACTCCCTTTCTAATGGAAGTCTCTCCAGAAGGGATCAGAGTTGAGTTCTTTTTTTTTAAACCCCAGAAATACTTTAGAGTATTTTCAGAGATGTTTTTAATTTTCTTTGTAATGGCAGATGCCAAGGCAAGTGTTTCCTTCTTCAGAACCAAAACACCACTCAGAGCAAGGAGAAACAGAGACAGAGAGAGAGAGAGAGACCCTCCCTAAGGCAAAACCAGATGACCCAAGGTTGGCTGGAGGCAGCTATGGCTACCACAGATCCAGCTTGTAGCTTTGATTCCTCAAGGCTTCTGAGCCTGGGAGGTGGGTAAAGGCTCCATGTATCTGCCTAATGGGTTCGGAGGAGTTTAAGCTAGGTCATCTGTAGAGTGAGAGGCAGTAGAACCCCAGGAGTGCAGGGACAAGCTGCTTCTCTAGCTTGCTGCTGAACTTGCTGCTGAAGCTGTACTTCATCATGCCTTATTTCTTTGTAGGAAGCCAACATCTCGGTTACTCCTGTAGATGTCTGAGACTCAGAGGTTTTTGGCATCAAGACAAAAATGATGAGATCCTGACTTGTTCAGTTGGTCCCTGCCTGACTTCAAAGCAAATGGAGACGATGAAGACTACACCCCTAGCCAGCTATCTAGAGGGGCACACTATCATTGTGGTTAACAGGGAAGCCAAGGACAAGGCCACAGGCCAAGATAAGACATGACATGGGATGGGCACATCTCTCTGCTTAGAACAGGCATCCATGGAAGGACCAGAAGGAGGCGCTGATTCTCTTGGCTTTGTTTTTCGTGTGTTGAACTTGCAGTACCTGCTGCCAAGCCTACACTGGTGTGTACAAGAAGGGGTGAGGCTGGCAGCATGTACGGTGCATTGATTGATATATGTGCATCCATTTGGCATGGTAATTGCCGGGCCCCACCTGGGAAGAAGCTTCTGTTTGCCAAGCCCCGTCCTGTATCTGGAATCACCTTAATCATAGCCTGCTCTTTTTTTTCCCCCTTAGTCAGTTTTTTCTGATGATGACAAATTGGCAGCTATGAATATGGGCTAGGAAAGTAACAAGAATAAATTTTAGGGATAGGTGCTCTGATAGGAAAATAAGAACAAGGGAAAGCGCCTTTACTGTTCCCCAGGTTAGGTTCTCAGGACCCATATTGACTGGTCTCAACCACCTGTAAGTCAAGCTCCAGGGATCTGATGCCCTCTTCTGGCCTTCATGGGCACCTACAGATGCACATACCCACACACAGACCACATACATATACAGAATTAAAAATAAAATACCAAAAACAAAAAGACGAAACAAGAGGGCTAAGATCTGCTGCTAACATGCTGTGTCTGTGCTCTTCCCTGGTCTCCATCTAGAGAGCAAAAGGGGGAAAGATGAGGCTACTGGTAGCTTTAGAGGTCAAGGCTGGGACTTTGTGCATGGGCATGTGACAGAGAATCACTAATGGATTTTTTGGTAAGAGAGGCTGAATCAGATTCACTTTTTAGAACCATCACTAGCTACAATGATTCCCTAAATGTTTGGCTGTTGCCTTAGCTAACTGAGGCACATAGAGTCTGACCCAGGATGGCTTGGGTAGAAAGGCTGAAGCTGGTAGAACTGATGGGGAATTCATTCGCACATGAACCTTGGATAACTCCATAACTAATAAACACAAACCATGGTCATGTCAAGACAGCCTGTGGAGAGATTCCCCCTCACCCAGATTCCCTGCTTAGATGAAACGGGGGTTGTCTCAAGCTGAGGTAGAGAGTCAGGGGTAAGGAGCATGTGCAACAGGATAATGAGTTTGATTCTAAAAGTGGTCCATCTGGAGTCCCCACTGGACTTGTGTGAAGAAGTCTTTAGGGAGACTTTAGAGAATGAGGTCAGAACCAGAGGAGAGCTTTGCTCTAGAGAATGTATTTAGTGCCACAGAAATCAGGGACTGTGGGAGTCCATCCTGTTGATCCAGGCAGCTAGTATGGTCATCATTTCAGGGCCATGTGGGGAAGAGGAAACCATGGCCCAAGAATGACGAGAGAGGTTAGTACAGCCAGGGTCACACTTCAGATCTCTTCTCACTCTGTGATAGGGAAGTGAGGGTCAATGGTGAACTTCCTCTTCCCTTGCTCCATGCTAGAAGTAGTATGTTCCAATGGGAACCATTCAGTGATCCTTCAAGCCCAGCTGGTGTTCTGGACAGGGACAGCCATTTCCTATGGGTGGACTTTACAACAGCATGTGCTGGCTAAAAGGAACATTACAATTGTAGACAACACTTTCAGTTGAATGTTATGTCTTTGGAGAAAACAAACAAATATTGGCTGTGGTCATTGAAGATAACCATGATGCCTACCCCTAGTCATCTTCACATTCCCATTCCTGGCCATCTTCAAAGAGATCAGCAAGGGAGGAAATAAGCATCTGTTATCATTCTTGATGTTGCTTCTTGACTCTCAAAGAACTTGAGTCTTTCTGGTAAATATAGGCTAAGAAAAGTAGGGTCTCTCACTGACAAAGTTTACTGAGAAGGCTAGGCTAAGTGACCAGTGAGCTCCAGAGATCGACCTGTCTCTGCTTCCCTAGCCTTGGAATTACAAGTGTAATGTGGATTTTGGAAATCAGGCTCAGGTCTTCTTCCACACATGATAATCACTTTACAGACTGATACATCTCTCAAGCCCTGAAATTTTGAAAGGAAAGATGTTTTCGTGACTTCTCCCAGCCTTTAGAGGGGATTTTAATAACACAGGCTGGCCAACTACCAGGTTGGATCTGAGGTTGGTTCAGTCACAGTGACTGAACAGATAGATAAGTAAGCTTCTGAAGTGTTTGCAATGGGAATTGGGAGACCACACTTCACCCTGCTTACTCATTAGTCTCAGCCTTCTCAATTGTAAAACAGGGGTGCCAGTAACCTGAAATCCCTGGTTGTCATGACTGTTAACATGTATGTAACATGCATGTAACAATGGCATTGCCATGTGAAGTGGGTGGTTGGTACCGAAAGACCTCATATTCTGGTCTTTCTGAAGTCCTGGAGGCCTCTTGGAGAACCGGTGATGATCTCACAGGTTCTGTCTTTGAAACTTTCTCTGGCCCACGTGGTTTTCACTTACCCTAACTAACACCAAAGAAGATTATATGATTGACTGATAGAACACCAGCAACCTAGAGAGCTACTGCAGCAGGCCCAGGGCTATACTTTCCGTTTTTATTAAAATTCTTATTAACTTGTAGCCCAAGAGCTTTTAAGCCAAGCCTAATCTCCTTTAGGGCCCCTAAATTTGATCAGAGCAATTTGTGTGTGGGATTCTGGTCTCCCTCTGTGTGGATACTGTGAAACCAGAAGCCAGCTGATGTTATTCTGAAGTTACCTCAGGTCCTCAGCCCCTCTGGTGTGGTTTCCCTTCAGAATACTGTTTCCATCCTTTCTGTGGAGACAGTTGACTTCCACAATTATACCTCCATTCCCTAAGTTGGAAACTTTTTTTTTGGAAACTCTAACTTTCTGAAAATATTAAGTGCCGAGCTTTTCTACCTCAAGGATGGTGAGTATATTGGCTGCTGTTCCTGAGGAACAAAGAATTCTATTGGTGAAATCATACCCTTGTAAGGGGAACAGAACAAAGGCAGCAAGGAAGAGGGACCTGAAACATTGGGTGTTGCTCAGAGCATCGCCAAGGGGCAGTTATGTCAAAAACTATGCTGTTTCCCCTAGGCAACTGAAAAAAAGGTGGCCTTCCTCTGTGGCTGGTTGTTACTCTGTAGACTGAACTCTTGTCAGACTCACACACCTGTTCCCCCCGGCCTTTGTTCTGAAAATGGCGCCTGCCCAAGAGTTTCAAGAAATGGCTTGCATGAATCCTTCCCTTCTAAAGCTGAATGTCATCACCTTGGTCATCTGCTAAAATTTAGAGCTCCTGAAAATAACAAGACCCCTTACAGCTTGCTGAGTAGAAGTCACTTCTTTCCTGACATAAAACATATGTAGAGCCTTTGTGATTTCTAGTCTTGTTCCCGAGGAGGTCAGGAACATGCCGAGTTGACACTGAGAAGAGTGGTGGCACTATTTTTAAGGACTGGCCATGCATGTCTAGCACAATGGACAGATCTGATGGCAATACAGTAATTACTACCCTAGATCTGAAAGCCACTCCTAAGAAGAAACTGAAATATGATATCTTTAGGTGACATATTCTCTCTAACTTGTACCTTCCTTGCATTATGGAGATGTCCAGACAGCACCAAACTCATTGCAATTTCTTCATATTGGGAGGGATGTCATTTTGTCTTTTCTTATTTATGCACTCTTCAGAGTCATGGCACCATCCCTGGCAAGTAGTGAGCAAGCTAGGTGTATGTGGTGAGAGATTAGAAAAAAATATATATTCCACAAAACCAGCCTGTGGCTTCTTTCATAGCATCGTATTATCACAGAATTCCAGAGATGTTATCATTGCTCCAATTTATAAAGGAGAACATAGATCTTCAAGACCATCTAAGTAGCCTATGTTAGAACTTGGACTTGAATGTGGACCCTTTAAGTCCTATACCATGTTCTCTCAACCATTCTGCTTCCCTCTCTGGATATTACAGTCTTCCTAGAGATTCAAGACTTAAGCACATGATGGGTCCCACACACACACACACACACACACACACACACACACACACCTTGTATTTAAATGTCAAATGTATACAAATGTCATCAGCATTTAGAAGAAGCCAAAATTATGATAATCAAACAAGGTAAGGTAAAAGAGGTAGTGCTTGGTGGGTGTAGCCAGCTCAAGAGAAATTGTAGACCTATATATCTAGAAGATAGACCTATAGCTAGAAGAGAACAAAGAGAAAGATTCAGTCATCTACAGTCAAGACAAAATCAGAATGGATCAGAAGGCTGAAGGGCAGGAAATGGCAGACAAAGTGAGAGGGAGAACCTAGGTAAGGATCTGAACTTTAATATGATTTTTCCCCTTTATGAGACCTGGTGGATGATGTCTTTTAGTAGATTTCTGCCCCATGATGATCAAAATTATGAGAACTTTCTCTCCTGTACTTTTATCTTCAGCAGAGAGATAAATGAACGAAATTAGATATATTTGGGTTTAGTTATCTCAGGACATACTTGAAACCTTAACAGCTAGTCACTTAAGCAAAACAGAAGTTAACTGACAGTCCTAAGTTTGAGCTGCTACAATAGCCATGCTGTATGGGCAGGATGTAGTTCCAGATTCCTTCTGTCATTCCTGGTCCTTACTCTCATCTATTCAAGATGGCTTATGTTCCAGAAACTAGACTGAAGAAAGAAGAAAGTAGAGATAGGTAAACAACATTCTAGTTTTGCTCAGAACTAGGGGAACTCCCAGTGTGCAAAACTTTCAATGGAAATATCAGGAAAGTCCCTAACACACAAGAGGAGCTGGGAATCAACTTCTACCTCAGTTCTAGATGAACTGAACAATCATATATCCTGTTTGTTATAACTTGCTTGCAGGGTCACATCTAGCTGCAAGGGAGGCTAGAAACTATAACATAAAATATAATTAATGTCATATGACATATGATTTTGGCATGTGCCCATCTAAAATCATTCTTTCTATGGAATAAGGGAGCAAAACATATTTGGCCATGACTGTTTTTAATAATATTCAAATCTTAGGTGAAAGAGAACATCTTTTACTATTCGTGTCAGGGATAGAAGCTCTTCAAATACATTCCAAAAAGCCAGACTATGTGTATTTCCTACTATACTTGATGCAATTCTCTCTTTTCCCAATTCAGACGGCACATTTGAGAATACTATTTGTTGCAGACAGCCTTGAACACTGCTAGTTTCATTTTGAAAAGTATCAAATAGCACAGGGATGTCTTGCAACACCCCAACTGTTGGTTGCAACATACCATCATGGCCAGACATGGAAATGCAGATGTGCCTTAGCAGATTGCCAGATGGCTTTGAGTTCAAGAGTTATGGAGCTTCATCTAGAGGCTAGAGTGTCTCTCTCCCTAAATACCAAAATACCAAATAAGGTAGAGATAGATATCCAGATCAGGAATTCTATATTTAAATATAGAGGTGTCTGACTGTGGGCTCTAGAAAACTCCACTATAGAAAACTTGAGGAGCTGGGCCAATCTTGCCCTAATTTAACTAGCTAATGAGAATTCCAGAAATCATTTATAGGGGAAAATCTGCGTTGTGTCCTGGTCCATGGGGAGGTAATGTCAACAGTCCAGCTGGCATATCAGAAGAGATGAACTAATGGACACTGGAGGAGGCATAAGGGCATCTAGCCCTGCCCTGTAGACATGCAGTTGAGCTGTGATCCATGCTGGAGTGGCTTCTCCATACAAAACACCCCAAATAAGATGGACTACATCTACCTTGATGATGTTCTAGTTTCAGGACAAACATCAGATCAGGGAAGGATGAGACCGAGGAGGAGAATAGAATACAGCCATGTTAAGAAACTCATTCTTCACACGCAGAAAACCTGAGGCATTGTCCCTCATGCCCAAGGAAATCTTGAATCTTTTGTGAATCGACTAGACACTTTCCATGTGTTTCCCATCACATTTTGTGCTGTTTTCTTGTGTACCCTGGAGGTTTCAGTTTTCAGAGAATAAACATTCCAGAAGTATTAGTCTGCTCGTGTGAATTTCAGAGATCTGAGGAGGGGAAAGATAGGGATGAGATGCACTTGTCCAGGTGACAGCTCTACTTGCCTGGAAGGGTTTATCAAATCATGAAGGCTTTCTGTCTGCCTCAGCCACTAAGATAGGCACAAAAGCCCGGGAGCTCTGGTGGTTAGACAGTGGTTGGGGGGTATTAAAGACAATATATTTGCTCCTATTATGAAGTAAAGAGCTATAATATAGTATACACAGCCATCAAAATAATGTTTTCAAAGATTACTTAATGACATAATAAACTGTTCTTGATGCAGCATTAAGTGGAAAAATAAAGATCTAAAACTACATGGATAGAATAACCCAATTTTATGGATTTCTGGATAAAGAGGGGAAAAAAGACCAGAAGGAAATCTACTAAAATGGTAGCAAAGGGGCTTGAGAGATCGTGGCGTATCAGTTCAGAGAATAAATTACTCTGGCTGAGAACTCAAATTTGGATTCTAGTACCTACATCAGGCTGCTCACAACTATATCTCTAGCTATAGGGGATCCCACACCCTCTTCTGGCCTACATAGGCATTGCATTCACATGTGCACATTCTCACACACAGACAAATACCAGATATAGACAAAATCTGAAATAAAACAAACCTTTAAAAAATAAAATGTCAGCAGAGTCCCATGGCAAATATCCCCAGTGTCCAGGCCCTGCCCTTCTGGTTGACTGCCTCATAAATGACAACAGCTCGTGGAAAAACTTACCACATCTTTCCATGTGTTGGCCTGGGTTGCTTGGGCTTCGTTAGAATCAGATGACTCTGGGTAGAGTCATGTTTAGAGAACTTTAGATTGGTGATGTCTTTCCATTTTCATCCTTATTATCTCAGGGCTCTGAGGAGATCAGAATTTTTTGTTGGTAAAATGGACCCATGGGGAGATAGATGTTCATATACTCATTTCATGGTATCTGAGTCATATTGAACGAGAACAAAAATCCCTTCACACTCAAGTCCTTCATGTAAAACAGTCCCATTTGTATATGATCTACCCACATGCTCCCATGTGCTTTCAACCAACTCTCAATCGAGTCTTAGACCTGATTAATATAAACACTGTGTAAGCAGTTTTACTGTATTGTAAAGGAAATAATGACCCAAGACTAAGTGTGCACACATTCTATGCAAAGTCATCCATCTGAGGCCTCACTGTGTTTTCCATTCGGTCTTGCTTGCATTGAAGAGTGCAGAGCCTAAGGACACAAAGAGCTGTCTGCACCTGTGAAGTGTGATCTGCAGAGCCAGAGATAGCTGTGTTTTCTCCCACTATTCCATGCTCCCTGACAGATGATGTGGCTGAAGAAATCCTTCCCCATATGGGGGAGGAGAAAGGGAGAAGGGAAACAGACAGACAGACAGACAGGCAGGCAGGCAGGCAGACAGAGATGCAAAGGCACTGAATAATAAGCCAGGGCCCCAGAAACAGTGCCCTACTGAATTCCATTTGCCCTAAGGCATAGATACCAGAGGAGGTGAAGACTCCATGTTATAAGTCTCTGGGGAAGCTCCTCACCCCAACCCTGTCAATAATCTAAGTGGGCATCCATGAAGGTGAGATCTGGACCAAGTTGGGCCAGAAGAATGCCATTTTCCTCCTGGGAGGTTCCTAAGAGCTGGGCCTTACCCTCCATTGCATTATGTCCCCAGCCCCACCTCCACAGGTTACAGAATTTGGGTGTCAGGCAAGTGGAGGACCTAATGCCTTCTGTGCAGGACTCCTGGAAACCCTTGAATGAGCTAAATAAACGAGTAACCATTTGGATATTGCAAGATGAAACTAAATGAGTTGCCTCAAGACCATAATGAATGCAAATGAATTCTGAACCTTTCCACAGGTTAGGGGGGAGTCTAGAGCAACTGCTGGTGGCAAGGGTTGTCAGAACATGAGAGGGACTCAGAATCAATGGGAAGGAGAGAGGGAGGGGAAATGTAAAGTGGTCCTTAGAGCAGCTACTAAGAGAGACCTCTCTTTCATCACTGCCTTCCTGGGCTTGTAATCAAGTCTCTGATGGTTTCTGCCACTGGCATCCTGGGAGCCTTCTCTTCCAGGGCCTGCGCTTCAAGGGGCTGGCCTCAGAGGGCCCAGCCATGTAGTTCTCTGCAGGGCACTCAGCACCCAGTGTCCTTCAGCTGCCTAGGGAGAATACTGGAAGGAAACAAACCAATTACTGTGGCGGGGTCTAACTTTGCCCTCATCTCTCCTCGCCTCCCCACCTTAGATTCTCATTCTACAACTGTCTACATGTCTGTAGCCAAACCAAAGATTTTTCCCAGCTTGCAAGTGGCCATTTGATTGGCAGAAACACTCCATCTCCTGCCTCTCTACCTATACAGTGCAAGCAGATGCCTGGAGTCACAGCTGATTGGACTGCACCTCTCCTGAGATTGACTGTCCCCCAACAGCATCCCCTGCACACCCCGTACATGCTACCCAGCCAATGTGCTATCTCAGCCTGCCCTCCCTTACCTTCAGACCTCCTTCTCAGAGCTTCCTGTTGATTTCTCCACTGCTCCTCACCCATTTCTCACCCTTGAAAACCTGCACCATGAAATCCCAGATCAAACTTGTATTGGTGAGGCTAGAGAGACAGTTCAGTGGCCAAGGGCATGGGCTGCTCTTCCTCTCCATCAGCTCTGACTCCTGCAGTGGGTAGGTAGAGAGGCAACAGGAGAAAGGGAGCTCCTGCCAACCTAATGGCCACTTGTAAACAAAGGAAGTCTTTGGTTCTCATTCCCAGAACCCATGTCAGGTGGCTCATAACTGCGTGTAACTCCAGCTCCGGGGAACCCAGTGTCCTCTTTTCTGACCCTCTTTGAGCATCAGGTACCTATGTGGGGCACATGCATACATGCAGGCTAATGCTCATACACATAAAAAAGAACCCTAAAAATAAACCATACAAATCTTAAAAGAAAGACAAAAACAACTTAATACTATTTTCTGAATGGACACAAATCTGCCTTACTTCCTTCAGTATTAAGTGAGCGTGTAGTGTATGCCAACCACAGTCCCAGGGGTTTTGTATCTGGCTGCTATGGAGGAGTCTTTAAGAATGCTGACTGATAGAGCAGCTATGATAAACAACTGGTTAAGCCCTAGGCTGAGTATTCTGGCTGCTATGGAGGAATCTTTAAGAATGCTGACTGATAGAGCAGCTATGATAAACAACTGGTTAAGCCCTAGGCTTGTGGGGAGCAAACATCCACACCAGGCCTGTACCAGTGGACCTAACTCAGTTCCTCAGGACCTCCTTTCTCCCCAGAGGCTGAATGTAAGACGCCATGATACTGCAGTGGGAAAATAGATTGATAGACCTACATGGTGGTCCCCCCAGAAGCCTAGCCATGCACAGCCTTTAGAGTTCAAGGGCACAACAGATAAAACAGATTTTTTTTTCCCAGACTGTGCTCTGGAAACAAGGTCTTTTTGTAACCTTGCACTTCTAGGAGAAACCTTCCGAACAGCAAGTGGACATTGTTGTGTCAGACAGAGCTTCTCCTGCATTCTAGGCTGGACCTCCAACCCAATGCATAGCCAGAGATAACCTTGAACTTCTGATCCTCCCTGTTCCTCCACCCTAGTGCCAGGGTTAAGGTATTCAACATCTTGCTCAGCTTTATGAGTCCAGGGATCAGACCCAGGGCTTCCCGAATGCTAGGCAAGCACTTTAGCCATCCCTACACAACACGTTTCCTACCAGCCCCTAAACCCTCCAAACTCCCATCCAATATTTCACTTGTTCAAGCTAAAGCCTTTTATGTCAATAATAGTGTTGACTTCATATGTTACTTCCCTAAGTAACATATAATTAATGTAACACATTATGTATTAATATAAGCCATGCCTATTACTAATACATGTTGTCAGAGTCTTCTGGTAAATAAATGTCTAAACCTTGAACAACAACCAAACAAAAGATAATTCTCACTACGAGGTTATCTCAAGTAAATACTCAGGTAACCCTCTAATAGAAATGTTAGGTATCTGAATGTCTGCACTTCATAAACCCAGCACATGTGTAATTCCAACACTCAGGAAGTGGAGGAAGGAGGATGCAG
Source organism: Rhynchomys soricoides (assembly GCA_019843965.1). NCBI lineage: Eukaryota > Metazoa > Chordata > Mammalia > Rodentia > Muridae > Rhynchomys > Rhynchomys soricoides. The sequence goes on along the minus strand of JADRCH010000036.1, from coordinate 7,729,767 downwards.
GGTCAAGGTTACCTTTCTCCTATACACAGAAAGTTCAAGGCCAGCAAAGGTAGAAAAGAAGGAAAGATTTTGGTGGGTGGCAAGCCAGGCACTCTGGAGTCACACACTTAAGTTCGAGGTTCAATTCATGGAATTGATACGGTTAGGCTGGTTTTGAATCAGATTCACAGTTACATCCTTACGTCGACACTAGTTCACGGGAGGGGATGCAGTGCATCTACTCAATTAAGTATCTCTTCTTCTGCAGTACAGCTGAGGCTGGTGGAGCTCCTGAGCTGAGATTCCCACCGTGTGGTTGGATAGGTACTTGAAAAGCTAAGGACAATAAACATCTTAAGTTTGAAGTTTGATTGGGAGGGGGGGGAAGACTACATCTTTAGGGAAAAAAAAGAGAAGGGAGGAGCAGGTAGGATAATGTCCTTAGGCCAGGAAAGCACCAGCCATTTTCAGATAAATTATATCCTCCTCCTCCTCCTCCTCCTCCTCCTCCTCCTCCTCCTCCTCCTCCTC
>JADRCH010000036.1:7672238-7729247 GCA_019843965.1 Rhynchomys soricoides | reverse complement strand
TCCTCCTCCTCCTCCTCCTCCTCCTCCTCCTCCTCCTCCTCCTCCTCGGGAAAAAAAAAATCATAGTCAGACTTAACTGTCCCTTTGGCACTTTTGTCAAATGAGTTTTAGTAGCAGGAGCTGCTAAAAATATAAGCCAATTTCTTTCTTCATTTAAATCAAGCACTTAAAAAAAGCATAAAGCTTGGAACTGGTGCAGCGGCAGCCTTGCAGCAGGGCTGCCTACATGCAGTCTGGTAGCACTGCTGTGGTCCCTCAGGAGTCCTCAGTGGCAGTCCAGGGTCCTCTGACTGTCAGAGGGAGGCAGCAGCTGGGTTAGAGACCATCCTCTGGAGAATAGGAGCCTTCAGCTTCTGGAACCCACATTCAGAAGCTGTCCTTGAGGGCATAGTAACCAGGTTAGAAGTGTTTCTCTCTTTAGAAACAATGTTTAGACACATCAGCCCACACCTTGACTGGGACAGGATTTGTGCAAGTGAGTAAGACATGCTCCCCTCTGCTCAGGAACTACAGGATTCACAGGATCACGTACCATGTGCCCATACCACCACTTCATCGTTTAGAAAATAAAGTGACCACTTGGTACTGCCTCCGAGATAAGAGCAAGTGGAGGTCCACGATCTGTCTGCCTTTTAATAAAACACTCATAAGAATGCCAAGGTCAGGATAGAGAGATGGCTCAGCAGTTAAGAGCATGTGCTATTCATTCAGGGGACCTGAGTTTGGTTCCTAGTACCCATGTTGAGGGACTTATAACTGCCTGTAACTTCAGCTTCAGGAGGATATGATGCCTCTAGTCTCCACAGGGACCTGAACTCACATGTGCAACCTACATGAACACAGAGAGAGAGAGAGACAGAAACAGAGACAGAGACAGACAGAGACAGACATATGCACTTGTGTGCACATGAACACATACCCACATTTTTTAATTAAAATGGATATTTCTTATAAGAAATCAAAAGGCTTTCAAGCCCAGGGAGCTATATCTATAATGGTACGTTTTGAGGAATGCAATGGAGCAAGGTGAGCCCTTGTGCCATCTTGTGTGGCAGTTGTTTGTTTTGCCCAAGAATCGGACAGGTTCCGTTTAAATTACACCTCGAAAAGATAATCATTGACTCCAAAATCTAGACATAGATAAAGCTCTCGGAAACTAGTTAATCTAATTCTCATATTTTCACACAAGAGTAAATCCTGGAAGTTCACACTGTGGGGTGCTATCTACTGTTCTTCCCGATTGCCAACCCTGGTCCCCGAGAGCAGCACACACCCCTTTCTTAATGGAGTCTTAAAACAGGGAGGTAGCCTGCTGCTTAGTGCCCACAGATCGGGCTGGGATTTCACTGCCATGCCTCTGGTTCCTTGCTTCGTGCTTCCTAAATGAGGCCACCTTGAATCAAAGCCCCCATGGAATGTCAGTGATTCAGAGAAACGTCCTGAATGAGACTTTGAGAGAGATTTACTGTGGTTCAGTCTCAGTCTCTAATGAATCATCAACACAGTTATTAATGTCACTTTGACTTCTACAGCAAAGCTACACTTTACCCCGTTCCCTCTGTCAGTCACATCAACCCTGTGTCCAAATACACGTGGTGTGGGTATAGAGCTACTTGGGATATGTTTCACAGTGTGGATCCTGAACAGCCATCCCCACAAGACGTCCTCCAATTTGGCCTGGAAGCGGTGTGGAAAACTTAACAACATGTGCCTGATGCCATGCCACTGGAGGGAGATCAGTTTCAAAGTAGATTGACCTCCGAACTTGCCTAAGAATCCACTCCTAGTCACCCAAGTTGATTAATGCTCAGGAATTAGCACTAATCAGATATCCAAGTTCCTGGCTACCTAGTGTTCCTTTAGCACCAGGTAGACTGACTTCATGATATTTTACAATCCAATTCTGATGACATTAGCATGTTATTTTCCATAGGTATAAAGTTATTTTTCTTCTTGTCGGCTGCTATTATGTCCCTTAGCAGTTATAATTTATTTGCAGTTTATTTTGAATAAAGAACGTACTACTTGGGGTATGGAGACTTGGGTCAGTGGTTAAGAGAGTGTGCTGCCTTTCCCGGGGATCCAAGCTTGGCTTCCAGCACCCATGTCAGGTGTGTCATAATGGCCTCCATCTTTAGCTCCAAGGACTCTAATTCTTCTGGTCTCTACAGGCTTCTATACCATCCTGCACATACCTCAACATACATAGATACACATAATTGATAATAAGAAAAAATAAACATGCCCAGTAATGAAAATAGTCTTGGTTTCTAGATAAAGCATACTAACTATGCCTTCTTATGGGGTGTTTGTTTTGACACTTTACCAGTTAATCTTAATCTTCACAGACACAATACGATTATGGAGGTGTTCCTATGTGCTCCATTGCTCAGATTGGGAAACAGACCTCATGATGTCATTTGCCAAAGTTCATGGAGCTATTAAATGGCAGGGTTGGACTAAATCTCGCTCATCTGGTCTAATGACTACAACATATGCTTGCTAACACAGAGTGTTTTAACATGGGTTTTATTATTGAATGTAACACCCTGGTTGCTGGCACGGTGGGGTTCTTTTTTACAAGGGAAGATGTCTGTAAAATGAGCCAGTTGGCCTCTGTCAGCAGAGCCATATTTAGAGTTCACAGAGATAATTGTGTCTCCTCATTTGAACCCCCAAAAGATATCCAAGAACAAAGTTTATCTTGACTTCATAGATGAGGGCTGTTCTCCATACCAGGACTAAAGGAAACTATTGGCTGAATTAACTCCCCAAAGCCTACTTAAGAGAATAGTCTCTCCCCATCCTGATTCTGCCGACCTACAATACTCTTTTCCTCTGTAATTTCTTCCTTGGGTGTCCTTGGAGCTGATTTAGCAAGCACTCACTGACCCAAGCATTGGACATATCTGCATATTGGAGACAGCCAGCCTCGTATCTTACTTAGCAGACCTGTGATTCCTTACCATTGGGCCAAGCTCTATTTTCCCAATAAATTCAAAAGCCAGAAAACCTTGTCATAAACTTCATTGTTTCTCACAAAAACCTTATTAATATGCTGCCATGCCCCCATGCATTTAATACATAGTTTGGATTTTGACCTAAAGGTACTCTTTTGGGCAAAGTTGTTAACATTATTATTATTATTATTATTATTATTATTATTATTATTAGCCTGTCAGTATCTACTCTTTTTGTTTGCTTGTTAACTTACTTATTTACTTACTTACTACCATAAGTTAGACTTTCTTATTTCTGGAGAAGATAAAACATGGCTTATGTATGCTTATACTTCCTCTCTATTTGCCACCACAATAAATTCTGAAAAGTGAAACTTTCAATAATCTATCCTCCCCTCTTATTTAGATGCGCAAAGCATACGTGCACTGTTCACTTCTTGAATATGTTCATTGAGTTTCCATTCCATTTCAGGCATGTGGTGCTCTGAGCCTCCAGAAGCAATAGTCTGAATTCAGTTGTTTTTCATCTAGAATGATGGAGGGGCTGTCATTGTTTTTGTCAACTTGACACAAACCTAGACATACCTGGGAAGAGGGTATGTCTCCATCAGATTAGCCTGTCAACATATCTGTTCAGCATTTGCTGATTGCTGATTAATGTGACCGAGCCTCACCCACTGTGGGCTATACCATCCCAAGGCAGGTAGAAATGAACTATTTAAGAAGGGAAGCTGGATAAGCCAGTAGTCACCAGTCCTCCTTGGTTCCTACCTTTGTTCTTGCATTAGTTTCTGCCCTGACATCTCTCAGCAATAGAGTATAATGTGGAAGTAAAGCTGAGAATCCTTCCTTCCTCGAGTTGCCTTTGGTCACAGTGTTTATCACCAGCACCAGAAACAATCCAGAAAGAAGGCAAAAGACTTTAAATGAAAAAAAGGTATCTGCCTTTGTCATGGAAACTCACAAAAGAGTGCTCTCAAGAGAAAGCAACACTGGTAAAGAATTTGTCATTTCAACCCTTGTCTAAGTGAGGACACCTAGGATGTAGGACATTGCACTTCCATACTGGGTCGCAATCACCTCACAAATTAAAACGTTGTTGCCTGACCAGAGACTCAAGGCTTGGTTTGTTTGGGCCATGTCCTCAGCATTTCTAAGGATACTTAATTATCACAGTGTTTGGGAGGGGGGAGTAAGATAACAGCAGACATGGAAGCCAGATATGCCTGGGGGGGCAGTGTTGATCTCTGAGCGCCGCTGTCTACAGATCTAGGGGTGAAGACCCACCCAAGTGCTGATTCACTGCTCCGTAATCAGTCTGGTAGGGGGAATCATGTCTTCTTCCGGGGTGGATTCCCAGCTGCAATGCGATCCTGTAATTCTACCCACCTGTCACATGAGAACACTGGATCTTGATGGACCTGCTTGCCTTGAATTTGAGCTCCAGCAAAGAATGCCTCTGCTGAACTTAAATTGCAGAGAGCTAGACTGTGTTCCTAGCTGGGACACCCAGGGCATAAGGATCAGGGACTGGCAGACCTGGCACAGCTGAAGTCTAGAGACCTACTCTCAGTCGCTCCTAGGCAGGGAGAGATCCGACTCTTTGGACTGAGCCTTCCTCATTGGGAAAAAGGAGAATGTTGACTGACTGAGAGGTTGGGTGAGCTGCTTTTTCAGGATCACATTCTAGACATTCCAGTTATGAAAATCAATATGAAAACAATACTCCAGTTTCTTCCTCTAGAGTAAAATAAGACTCGAGACTTCTGAGACTATTTTCAGCCCCTGGGTTGGTGATTCTACGGGTCACCAGAGCATTTAGAGAGTAGTTGATGCGCACAGGGAACTGTCCCATGAGCCTCCTCTGATCTAATTTAATCCAGACAGTAGAACATGATCAATTCTATTGTCATCATCTCTACTCAGGGAGGTGAGGAAACCAAGCAAGAAAGAGGGTAAAGGACCTGCCCCGCTCACCCAGACAGTGGGCGGCAGACTTTTGTTTTTAACCTAGGACACTTCTACTCTGAGACTTATACCAGCAATACTGTTGATTGTTTTTCGCTCCACTCAGTAATCAAGCCCTCAGTTTCCCCAGCACTCAGGTCATGATTTATACCAAATGCTCTCTGCTTATTGTACTTCTATAGATGTCGATAACCATTCACTGGTCTATATTTGTTTTATTTACTGAGCAAATCTACAACCTTGGGAATCTGCCTGCCCGGACTCCTAGCTTTTCCTGATGATTTACTAACTGTGTCATTTCAGTCAAGTTCCCTAAGCCCTGCGCCCTCCCCCTCTGGCCTCCTTTATTCAAATCAAACTGATAATAGTGTGCATTGTGCCGAACTCTTATAAGGATACCGTGAGATGGTACTTACTGCATAAACGTGGCATACTGCCCCAGCTTGGTGCCTGCCAAACAGTAGGCCTCCATCGGTGTTTATTCTGGTGTCGCTAGGCCCCACACTGGTTGCTAGGGACACTGATGTGAGTAAGACATAGACCTTGGCGTCATAGAGCTTATAACTTAGGCAGGGTGGAGAGGTGGGTACAAGTCATTAAATTGGATCTGAACTCATAGAAGTGTGTTCCAAGCCTTTGGGGCATAGGAAGGAAGGCGTAGTTCTTCAAGGGGCAGGCCGTAAAGTTAGGTAAGTTGCCAGTTCCTCAGGTACACTCACAGAGAAGCATCTAGACCCCTCTGAGTGGGAAGAGTAAGGAATAGAAGGTTACTAATTTCATGGGAAACCCAACTTCTGGAAGGCTGCAAAAGACCAGCATGGAGAACAGATGCCCCAATGCAGCCAAGGAGGCCATCGTTGGGCCTAGAAAGGGGTAGAAGGCCAGTGTAGTGGCAGGCAAAGGTTACCATAAAGGGGGAGGGGCTTGGCTGGAAGAACTGCACACATACTAGTAAACTGCACATCTCGGTGCCTAGAGGGCAGAAGGCGGGCCCCTGAATATTGCCAACTGGCCTTGCCAACAAGCAGAAGGATCCAAGGCCTGGCTGAGGTCCTAGGCCCTGTAGCCAGTAATAGGTAATGGTGAGGCATGGTAGAGGTGAGGCACACCCTGCCAGTGGGGCAGCCACAATAGTAGCTGATACTATCTTCCATAGAATAGCTAGTTGGGGTGGGGAGGGGGAGGGCTTCAAAGATTTCGGAGTGGCACCATCCTTCCTTCAGTTCAGAGCTTGGGAACCTGCATTCTTGCAAGCTTCTCTATAACTCCAATGCCTGCGATGAATGGCTTCATGTTGTAAGACTGGAAGAGGGAAACTTGCTTAAAAACAGTGATATGGGAGATAGAGTTGTGACTCAGCTGGTAGCTTACCTAGCATGCACAAAGCCTCGGGTTTGATTCTCTGCTCTGCATAAACCAGACATGGTGGTATGCATAAGTAGTCTCATCATTCTGAGGGTGGGGGAAGAGGATCAGGAGCTCAAGGTCGTTCTTAGCTATATAATGAATTTAGGGAAGCCCGGGCTATAGCCTAGGCTTTATAAAGAAAATAGGGTAGGAGGAAAGAAAGGGTAAGGGTGTGTGTGTGTGTGTGTGTGTGTGTGTGTGTGTGTGTTCAGTCATTTAGTAACTAAGGTGGAACCCCCAGATCATCAGTGTTGAGAGTTTAGGGGAAATTTGTGTCACTATCGTCAAAGTTTCTTGTAAGCCTCATTCACCTGCTGCCCCCACCCCCACCATCTTATTCTTACTGTGAAAGTTATAGGCTAACAGGTGAAGATTTGACTTAAAGAGAATTCGTACAGTTCTTACAGGAAAGTGAAGGCCTTCATTCAACCTCACATCTTCACTCACTTTGGGCGACACAAACTGTGTTCCCATCAGCCCTCTCCCACGTGTGTTGCGTTGAATCAAGACTACAGTCATCTGTTTTCTAAAAGCCTTCCTGACGTGTTTGTGTCTGTGTGTCTCTGTGTGTGTGATGGACAGAAAGAGACAGAGACAGAGAGAGACAGACAGAGACAGACAGAGACAGACAGACAGAGAGAGAGAAGAGGAGGAGGAGGAGGAGGAGGAAGAGAAGAAGAACAGGAAGAAGAAGAAGACGAAGAAGAAGAAGAAGTTCTGTTTTCCTTCTTCTTTTCCGCCCATGGAAAGCTAATCCCTGATCCTTCACAGTCTTTTTCTATGGAAAGGAACTGTCGGGAACTTTGATTAGCACTATTCATCTGTCTCTTGGTGGGAAAAAAAAATAAAAAGGTGACTTTCAAAGCACATGCTAGGACCTGTGAGGAGCAAGAGAAACCTTATAAATTCTGGGAAGTTCCCTCTGGTGGCTGGGAGGCGGAGCTGGGTGTGCTAGCTTGCAGCATCTTTGTCAGCCTGTTTCAAACTTCGAGTTTTCCAATGGGAAGCTAGTAAGGAAGGCTTTAAACATACGTGGCCCACTAGAAGACCTGCATATGTGACCTCCAGGGAACCTCACCCTCGCTCCCATTCACATTTCTCATTGGACAGTGGGACTGAAGGGCTTCATCAAAGGGAGTCCTTTCATTTAAAATGGAAGAAGTGGAGTTGCTAGTCCCAGAAGCAGGCAAACATAACTCTGAAGAATTTAAAGGTCTTGTGATCTGATATTGATGCAGAACACTTAGACAGGGCAGCGAGGCTGGCTGCAGATTCCATCCATGTGCAGATGACGTGTGTGAGAATGTTTGCGTGTTTGCGTGCATGCGTGCATATTTGAAGTTAGTCCTTGGCTGGTATTTTCAGGGAGCCCTTTAACAGAATTCAACTGTCCATCCAGCTGGAGAGTCAAGGCAAGGGAGGAAAGAGCTTGCACAGAGCTCCCTGGACTCCACAGACAAGTCTCAGCCTCTAAAGGGCACTAGCCACAGTCGAGACGCTATGGAAATTTCTCTAGGGAAATCTCACAAGCCTGTAAGAAACTTGACCTCATTTGCATTTTCTGATTGAATCTGGGAGAGATTTGATTCTCTCTCTCTCTCTCTCTCTCTCTCTAAGACAGGCGCTGGGATGAAGAAAGCCCAAGTTATCTGGTTTGCAAGAGAAACATAATGTTGCTGGTTGTCCAACATGGCTTTCGAGATGTCTCTACACCTCAACTAATTGCACCATGGTGGTGTCTGCTTTGTGTGACTTGACCATAAATCTCTTCCCACTCCCCTTCTTGTATATCAGAGTTTGGAGGAAAACATAGTCTGGTATTATCGGAAGTTAGTCGTGAAGGGTTTACTTTTGTCAGCACTCTCCCTAGTTCTTGTTATAGAGAAGATAGACTTGCTATGGGGAAGATAGTTTACAGAGATCTTGTAAATCAAAGATGAGGCTGTTGCTTGCTCTGTTCCAAAGTCTTGTTTAGAATCATGTGTCCCAAAAGAAAGAAGAATTTAGATATAGGAAGCCAGAGAGTGAGACTACATTACTATGTCAGGAACTATAGGGATGGGGGACTCTTCTCATTGGTGCCCCGAAGCCTGTACAGAAGGCCTATGAGGGTGGAGAGATGTCCTTCAGCACGCCTGGTGTCCTTAGTTGGGCAGGTTTGTAAAAGTCCTTAAGTACAGTTCTGTGTGCCTGGCCCAGACTGGGTGGAAAATCTTGCAGGGACAAGGACTTAGCAGCCTTCTTGCTGGGCCTATGTACACAGACAGGCTCTGAGACACACACCTAATCTTATGAAAGTGGAACCAAGAGCCAAAGAAAATCTGCTCAGTTTGTTTTCCTTCTGATGATGTGGGAATTTTTTTTTTCATACAAAAGCAACAAGCAGCTGTTCAATGTTCTTAATACCTCACTGAATGCTAAGGTCCCATTGTTCCTACTTATTAGATATGCCCCTTTCTTGCCTGGATCACTAGAAGTCAAGAGCAGTGGGAGAGACAAGGTTCTCATATAAACCAGGCTAGCCTTCGGTGTGTAAAAGAGGATGTTGCTTTGGATTTCTGATCCTTCTGCCTCCACCTCCCAAGTCCTGAGATTATAGACATGTACCACAAGATACAGCTTTTATGATACTAGGTATAGGAAGCCCAAGGCTTAATACATCTGACATAAGCATTCTACTAGTTCAATTGCCTGTCCAGAGTGAAGAGGGGAGTTTTAGGAGCCCCAGAGTCCCAAAAGAATGTCATTCCACTGTGCTACTAAATGGACAGTGCTATAGTTTGAATAGAGAAGATCTCCATAGGTTCATGTGTTTGAACAATTAATACCCAGTTGGTGGTGATGTTTAGAGACATTACAGAGTCTTTAAGGGGCAAAGCCTTGGCTGGAGGATGTGTCTCCAGGGGTTAATAGCCCTGATTTACTTCCCGTTTTTCTTTCTGCTTCTGTTGTATGGATCTGATCATCCATTTTCATTCTGCTGCCAGCCTTTCCTGCCTTCTCTGCCAGGATGGAATTGTAAACTAAAATGAGCCCTTCCTTCCTTCCTTCCTTAAGTTGCTTCTGATCATGGTATTTTATCACAGCATCAGAGAAGTAGCTAATACAGGCAACTTGGGGTTCAGATGCTACTCAAGTTTTGTTTGGGGCTTTTCCACTTTGCGGTGATCCTGAACACGGTACTCTGTCTGTGGGACCTTCTGTATCGTCTCACTTATACATGGCTCCACTTCCAGCTGAAGAGAGGGTGTGGAGGGAACAGAAGAGGCAGTGCTTGGAGAGAATGAGAATAGATGCTCCCTTTCCTCCTGGGTAGACCATTTCCTTCACGACGGAAACTTGAGGACGGTTTTATTTTCAGCGTCTTGTAAGAAACTCCCTGTCCCTGGATTTTGTCTCAGAGCTTTCCTCTCCCCAGATCCTTCCTCCTCTCGCTGAGCCTTATTCCTAATCCCCTGTGCCCACAGAATCTCTATCCATTTTGAGAATCTGCTTCTTTCTTTTCTCCCTCCTTCATCTATTTCGGTGGCCAGCGATGGGGGTGGTGACCACTGTTCCTTAACATTTAGTATTCAGGCTGGAAGATGGAATATAAGTGAATAATAGGGACAGGAAGGGCATCCTATTTATTCATTCAACAAATGCTGGAGAAGTACCCTACTATGTGCCACCCTAGAGAATGATGTTGGCACAGTATCCAGTGGGCAGAGGCACAATGACAGACCAAAAAGATTGAAATGGATTTGATTCTCTCTGTCAGGGTTTGGTACATAAGATCCCGTAGGAATGGCCTCAGTCCAAACTGAAGAAGGAGATACTGGGGGCAAAGACGAGAGGGCTTTATCAGGCTGAGAACAATGTGTTTGTAAAGACATGGAAACTTGGGTGGACCTGGAGTCTGTGACATGGGCACCTTGCTCTGGTTTGCAAGAGGTTGGGTTCTCCTCTTATTCCCTGTGAATGTCTTTTGTGCTCACACCCTGGGCCCTTGGAGTTACTCAGACCCAAGCCTTGAAAATTAGCCACTCTGCTAAAATGTGGTGATTTCAGTGGGCCTGAGAATAAACGAGATGAAAAGAGGTCCCCTAGGCCAAGCGATGCTCAAGGACTCTGCAGAGGGTTTCAATGGATAGTTTTGAAACGTAAGACAAACCATAATCACTATGCAATGCTCTCTTGTTTTACCAGAGAGAGACATTTATGGGTATTAAACTTGCTCCAGAAGGCCTCTAATACAATTCCTTAAGTGCAGTAATAACGCAGAATTATTAGTGGGAACTATTATTATTATTCCGAGTAATAACATAATTTTGTGCCCATGGAGGACATCCAAAGTGCCGAGAGAAATGAACCTTGGTTAATTAAGCCTCACCACTCCTCAGTGAGTTGGGCAAAGCATCGTTAGATTCACTTTTATAGAGGAAGAACCCAGGGCTGGTGTGGGCAAGTTAGATTCTTAAGGTCAAACTGTGGAAAAGAAGTCTGGGGACTTCTGTACCTCTGTGGATTCAGTCCCATCCACTACCTAAGGAAGAAGAAATATCCATAGTGGAAATCTGAGAGACCCAGATCCTTCCTTCATCAATCTGGGGCAAGAACTTGGAGAAGATGAGTCACATGGAGAGTGTGTAAAAACTGTGGCCCTGCTCTCAACCAAGGAATTGGTACATATCACAGCTTGATAGGAAAATGGTCCATTCATCAAAGCAGAGTGGCAATGTGTAGAGAAACAAAGAGGCCACTCTCTTTAAGGTCCTCTATTCTTTTTTAAAAAAAGATTTTATGTGTGTGTGTGTGTGTGTGTGTGTGTGTGTGTGTGTGTGCTGTCTTCATGCATACCAGAAGAGGGCATCAGATCCCATTATAGATGGTTGTGAGCCACCATGTGTTTGCTGGGAATTGAACTCAGCAGCTCAGGAGCTCTGGAAGAACAGCAAGTGTTCTTAACCACTGAACCATCTCTCCAACCCAAGGTCTGCTATCTTGGTGCAGTAGTATGAACCCCAGTAATTCCTAAGCACCTACTAATGCAGTGCTACCCTCATCCCCCTCTGCAGTTTTTTTTTTTTTTTTTTTTTTTTTTTTTTTTTTCTCTCATGTCCTGCCTCCAGAATTCCAGTACCAGGGTGGGAAGATAACCAAGTAGGTAAACTGGTAAACTACTTACTGTGTAAGCATGAGAACCTGAGTTTGAATATGATGATCCAAGTGATGTAAAAGCCAGGCAGTATAGCATACATCCATAATTCCAGTGTTGGTCCAATGATACGAGAGGTGTAGACAGGAACTTCAGGAGCTAAAGGGACAGCTAGCATGGTGTACAGAAGAGCAAATAAAAGAGAGATGCTGCCTCATAGATGGCAGATGGTTAAACATAACCTGGTATTGTCCTCTGACCTTCATATGTACTGTATGGCATGAATATTCTTGCAGTAACACACATGATCACACACACACACACACACACACACACACACACACACCAGGATTGCAAGAGACACTTGGGGAACTACACTAGTAGGATGCACTGCTCTCTCTCGTCAGTACTGATTTTTTTTCTTTGCATGAACCTTTAAGTGTATTTAAGGAACTAACCCCGGACACTGGAGATGCAGAGCAGAGTCTAGTTTCTCCTGCCATGGAGCTCCAGGTTTGAGAAGATCATGAGGTCACCTATCTCTCTTCATCCCTCTCAATTCAACCAATCCAACACAGGATTTGTGTTCTGGGACAGAAAGGACATGTGTAGAACCAGCAATAATATAGAGCATACTTGGGAATTTGGAAAACCTGTAGAGGAAGGATGACATCTTGTTAGAATAAGAAAGAAAATTATTGGGCTGAGCTAAGAGAAAGACTTTTTGAGCAAAAGGAGTAGCCAGGGACACGACATTGTAAAAGTTCAGGTACCATTTAAAAACTTCGCTCTCCATTACCTAGAATTCCCCCTGTGGACTGTAAGAGCTATCTTTATCCCTAATTACATACTCTCTCATAATTTTCACAGTTTGTTTTATAAAGTACAACATGTCTTTCTAATCCAAATAGATTATAGGTTACTTAAGTTTCAAGAACGTGTTTCCCCCCATAGCATGGAACTGGGCAGAGCAGAATATCCAGTATGTACTATAGAGATCTACAGGAAAAGCTAAGTCAAGTACACATTCTAAAGGCCTAGCTCAAGGGCCACTTCTGCACCCGCCTCACTGACTGATCTTGAATCTGATGAGCCAGTCTTCTGAGCTGTGATATTCTAAGAGGAGAGATCATGGTAACTATGCCACTTCTAAGAATTAAAAATGAGTATACAGCCGTATCCTGCCCTATGGTCTTTTAGCAAATAGTCCACCAGGTCAAAGAGAATCCAAGAGACTCCATTAGCTACAATAGCTTGAAAGTTCAAATGCTGGTGATATCAAGGTTTATCAGAGACAAGGGGGCTGTGTTTGAAGCCAGCAATGGGGCAAGCTGAGGCACTAAGGAACACATTGTCCCAAGGGTTCAGGATCTGGTACCATCTGTTCCCTAGGAAGATGTAGGCATAGGGAGCCTAAAATAGTTCTTTCTTTTTTTGAGACAGGATCCTAGGTAGTAGCAAAGACTAGCCTCCAACTCACTATGTAGCTGAGGATGACTCTGAGTTGTTGGTCCTCCAGCCTCCAACCTAAGTGCTGGGATTAAGGGTATGTGCTACCACATCTGGTTTATACAGTGCTGGGGATTAAACTCAGGGATGTTCATTAGAGTCTGTTTTCAGTAGGAGTTTGATCCCAGATCATCATTGGGAAACTGCCCCATACTCTCCTAACCTGGAGAATTATCCTTTGGCTGGTGTCAAGTTGTGCATCTAGACCTGGGACCCATAAAAACTGTGATGCTCACAGTATATTCCTATTTTCATGGTAGTTGTAAAGACCCTTAAAGGAATTGTGTCTTGTATGTATATTGTCCCTTTTCAAACTGTGTGTGTGTGTGTGTGTGTGTCTTAACCTCAGAGATTCACACTATAGTTAGCCTCATTCTTAATGCTACAGTGTTGATTCAAAACAACCAAGCATGAAAGGAATATGTTCAGATGTTTCACTGGAGGGTCCTCCCTTCTCTCTTCCTTGGACATATCTTTATTGTAAAATCAGCCACATGTGTATTTATAGCCAGGAGCAGGGATCTTTTAATATCAGTCCAAGGGAAATAAAATACTCAACACCCTGGTCATGGAACTCCCCAAAGAAATGGCTTAATCAGTGTAGAGACCCCTCTTGTGTGTCCAGAAATCAGCCATCTTCTTAATATCCCACTCTTCAATAGGAGTAGTAACTAGGAATGGCTGGCATGAAATATGAATACAAAGAATATTGTTCTTAAGGCAGCAAATTAAAGGAAATGGACTCTTATAGTAAGGGGTGAGGGGAATTTCTGGTCTTTAACAAACACAGGAAGACAAGTGACATCATGAGAAAAGATGATTCATGTCCTTTAAAAAGGCAATTCAGAAATAATAATGAAGGCCTGGGGCTGGAGCTCACTTGGTCAAATGTTTCCCTAGCATACCTGAAACCCTGAATTCAATCTCCAGCACTACAGAAGCCAGATGTGGGGGTGCACATGTGTAATGCCAGCACTCATGTGATTTGGAGGCTGGAGGACCAATACTCAGAGTCATCCTAAGCTACATAGTGAGTTAGAGGCTAGCCTCTGTTGCTACATGACACCCTGTCTCATAAAAAGAGAAAGAACTGTAGTGAATTAAAAAAATTAAGATGGAAGGTGTAAAGGATAAAGTAAGTCAAGAGATAATTCCAGACACTTTCTCCTAATTGAAGATTTTTCCACAAAATATCTCACAGGCCCAGTGTAGATCCATGGGAAACCAGAATCATTCAATTTGCAAACACTAATGTTAAGAAGACCCTTTTCAAAGAGCGATAGCAGCTTGATATGAAGGATCAGGAGTGGGACTGGGATTGGACCTCTCAGGAGCACTATGAGAAGGAGACAAGAAGCAGGGTCACCATTGGCCTATGGGAAAATGATTGACAGTGCAGACTTCTATACCCAACAAAACTGTCTGTGGCATATGAAGCTAGACCAAAAATCCAAAGTTTTACTTCTCACATACAGTTTCTCAGAAGATTATTAAAGGACAGAGCCTCCAAGATGATGTAAGCCAAGAAAAAGGGAAGGTCTACAAGCCAAGGAAGCTGGAGCTAGAAAGATGGCTCAGCAGTAATGAATGCTGACTGCTTTTTCAGAGGATCTTGGTTCAATTCCAAGCATCCACATGGCAGCTCACAACTGTCTGTAACTCCATTCAAGAATATCTTTATTTTGATCTCCATGAACACCAGACATACACATGGTGCACAGATAGGCATGCAGGCAAAATGCCTATACACATAAAATAAAAATAAATACAATCTCAGAAAACAAGCGAACAACAACAAAACTAGGAAGCCAACACAGCATAGTCAGATGAGCCCCCAGGATTAGAAACAGAGAAATCGCAATAGGTAAGACTGGAAATAGATGAAAAGTTGGCCTGCAGACTGGGCTTTGAAAACTGGGTAAAGTTTTTGAAGACTGGGTAAAGTTGTTAGAATATGCAATACATTTGAATGTACAGAGCTCAGAGGGAGTTGGTGGGATTAGATAGTGGTAAGTATATAGAAAACAAAGCAAGAAAAAATAGTGAACTATTAGGTCCAGGCAAAGCATAGCAATATGTAGAAAATTGTTGAGACTTGTGGTATGCGGCAGGATGCAGACATGAATGGTGTTAACCTTCTCATAAAGACAGAAATGCAGGCTGTGGATCCAACCCCAAGGCTAACAGAGCAGCACTGGATGGCTATGGAGGGAGGAAAGGGAGCTGGAAATGTTCATCTAAGTATTGAAAGTGGGAATGTCTAACAGAAAGACTGTGGCTGGTCAGTAGACAACGCCTGACACAGAAGAGTCAAGCAGTAGCTGCCAGAGCCAGTTATTTAAAGATGTGAAGGTAAATACCAGGAGTGGCAGCTGAGGGGAAGGGAGAGAGCTTGCCCTGGGGGCATGGGAAATGCGGACAAGGGCTGTGAGTTTGTCTACAGAGCTTTGTAGGACTGTCTCTTCATATTAGCATGGGGTTATGGCTTTGAAAACTGAAGGTATTTTTTTAAAAGCACTGAAGCTAGGGAAGATAGCTCAGTTGGTAAAGTGTCTTCTTGCTATGCAAACATGAGGACTTGTGTTCAGATCTCTGGCACCCATGTACAACTGAGCATGGTAACACACATCTGTAATCCCAGCACTGGGGAGGTGGAAACAAGCTGATTCCCTGGAGCTCATTGGCCAGGCCACATAGACAAATTGATTTGCTTCAGTGGGAGACCCTGTTTCAAAAAAATAAGGTAAAGAAGAACCTCTGAGGAAGATACCCGATATCAGCATCTGCTCTCTGTATCACAAATATATGAGTATTCACCATGCATATACATGAATGCATCTCCCCAATACAGTCACATGCACACACACACACACACACACACACACACACACGACAAATTCCCACTTTGGAGGTATCTCTGTTGCTACAATGTTTTCTTAGCCTTCACAAAGACTTAGGTTTGGTTTACAACAATGCAAAATCGGAGTACAGTGCTTCACACTGATTTTCCCAGCAACTGGGAAGTAGAGGCAGGAGACTCAGGAGTTGGACATCACCCTCCATTACATAGCAAATTAAAGCCCTGCCAGGCTACCACAGACCTTGCCACAAAATTAGTAATTAAAATAAAAGCACAGAACTAGGAGGAGCTACACCCATTTCAAGGAGGAGTGGCCACTGGTACAGGCAATTTCCTACCTAAACCTTGGGTTAGCTTTGTCCTTCCAAGGTTTGGGATTTTTTCCAGAATTCAGAAATGGCACTGGGCACACTGTTGCTACAGGAGTCCTCACTAGACATTAGTTAAGTGGTGTGTCCAAGGTCCTCCCAGCTCAGGGAGGGGAGAATCCATCCGAAAGCCAGAGCCCTGCATGCTGAGACCACTCTCTCCTTGACACCTTCAAGCCTAAACTCCTCTCCTTTAGCTCATGAGATGTGCTCTGAATAAGGATGGCTATGGAACATAGGGAGGCACTCTGGGCCTAGCACTGCCATTACCTGCTGGTCCTTAGAAGCATGGTGGTTTCCCCAATCTGTAAAATGGGCATGATGGTGTCTGTGTCGTGTCAATTCACAACATTGTTATGGGACTCACAGGGAAGAATACGGACAAAACCACATATGTCACTCATAACCTCCAGATAACCAAAGGTGGTCTCATTATCACGCCAACTCCCTGGGAGCAAAGATGGGAAAAATCATTTAAAAGCTCCCATTGAGGGATACTAATGGATGTCATGGGTCGGGTTGAAAAGGGCCTTTAAGAGAACACGTCAGAGGTGTTTGGCACACACCATCCTGGCCTGGCCTAGTTGCTGTTGTGTGCTGCTGCTTCTGCTGCTGCTGCTGATGACGATGACGACGATGATGACGATGATGATGACAACGACGACGACGATGATGACGATGATGATGATGACGATGATGATGATGATGACGATGATGATGATGACGATGACAACGACGAGGACGATGATGATGATGATGATGATGATGATGACGACGACGACGACGATGACGACGATGATGCACATGGGTGGAAGGACATCTGCCCCATAGGCAAGCCTGAAACGTGCATTTGCACTCAGGATCATTGCCAGCCACCACGTGTGTGCGTTCCTCAGCCTTGAAGGAATTTTTTTTTTAAGCCCTCACTTATTTTTCCCTCTTGGGTGCTTACCAAAAAATCAAAAGCAGTGGAGTTAGATGACTTCTGACAGATCCAAGTTCCCCACTGGAAAGTAAGTTTCCAAGCAACATGTCACCGCCCAAAATGTTTATTAGAAATGCAGAGAAATTAGCTGAGCACTCAGGAAGGAGGTGTCACAACAGTCTCCAGTGTCCCCAACCCTCCCTGGTCCTGGAGGAAGAGGAGCCTTAGAGAAAGAGAGAAGGCTGCTCCCAAGGAAAATGTCCCTGGACCCCGAAGTACAAATGTTCATCACCTGTGTTAGTTAACATTTTGGTTCTGAACAATGGGTATGGCAAAAGATACCACGTTATAGAAATATCAACAGGCTTTTCGAAGGCATCCATGCATCCACTTGCAGGAACTGTAAACAGGAATCTAATTTGCCTCATCCATTCACTGGCAAAATCAGAGCTAGAATCCAAGCCCCTCATATATGTTCGTCTTAATGCTGTGCTATGAACTGATGAGATGGCTCAGAGAGCCAAGGTGATAGCTAGGCAGTCCAGACAACCTGCGTTCGATTCCCCAGGACCCACACAGAGGTGCAAGAAAAGTCCCACAACATTGTCATCTGATTCCCACAAATGTGCCCTGGCAAGCACCAACCTTCTCTGTCTCTCTCTCTCTGTCTCTCTCTGTATCTCTCTGTCTCTGTCTCTGTCTCTGTCTCTCTCTCTCTCACACACACACACACACTGCTATAATATATAATGCTACAATACAGCTGGTCAGAGTAAAGAGAAGTTTGTTGAGTTCTGGAATGCTTACTAATGTACAAGACTTGCCATGTAATTCCATAGTAATAACACAATTTAATAACAGTCATCATAGCTTAAGTATTAATAAATGTCTATATATCTAACATCAGTACTCAAAAACCTTACAACTCAATGAGTTGAGGCTAATTATTGGTCAACATTATAGCAGAGAGGTTAAGTAACTCTCTCAAGACTGTATACTCTGCTAGTCCCCAATTCTCTCTCTGGCTAGATACACTTCCTAAGCCCAGGGGTGGAAGCCTTGATTTTTAGTTACAATAACAGCCCCCCCTTCTTACTCTCTGCCCTTTCCTGTGATTCTCTTTGGGTTCCCCAGCCTGGTTGGAAATGACAAGCCTCTCTTTGGACTGCTGTCAGAGGCAGGTGTTGTTTGGTCGGGCAGGAGGACTTGGAATCATGGTAGAGGGGGCGGGGATTCAGGGGTGGGACTAAAGGGATAGAGAGGCTGAGGAAGTGACTGCTGGGAGGAAGCAGTGATTCATCATCCTGGATCCAAGAGATTTTACCATCTTCACACCCTGAACAAAACCCAAACCTGAACATTTAAACCTGTGCCTGGGAAGTCTTTTCCCTATAGATTGACGTGGGCTGGGCATACGTCATTTTTAAAGATACACCTGGAATGAATCAATGGCTATATTGAAAGAGAAGCAGGAGAAGGAAGAGGAGGAGGAGGAAAAGGAGGAGGCAGAGGAAGAGGAAAATGAACAAGAGGAGGAGGAAGAGGAGGAGAAGGAAGACACACTGTTAAAGAGTCAGGATCCCAGACATAGTAACTGTGAGAGGGCGTCTGGCTGCACAATCAAACACATGCACCCCAGCTACTGTGTTAGGAGATTAACTTGTGTGTGTGACTCTTGAAGTCCATCATTCAGTTGCATACATATGTAATTCTGTAGTCACACCCCTTGTTAGTGGAAATTCAAAAATATTTCCAGCTCCTCTCAGATTATCATAGACCTTAATCGATGGATGAGCAATTAGATCTATGTAGCCAGAGTTGAAATAACCCCCATTTGTGAGCTCACCAATTCAGCAGTGTGAACCCAGCTCTCCTTGAGGTTATAAAGAGAAAATTCTACAGAGAAAAATTCTTTCATTCCCAGTATGGCTTTCACACACCCCCTAGGAATTTCTGCTCCCCATGTTTTCTTTATGGACTAAAGTAGACTGCAGAGTTTTTGGGGGTGTAAATGAGAGCATTGTATTAAAGCATTATGATATGATAGCTGATCCTTAGCAGATGCAGGCTGAAATGAACCAGCTACACTACTAAGCAAGCACCTGAGTGGAGACTGTGGAATACCAGGGAAGGAAGGTCTTGGATACCTTGTCTTTTACCCTCAAAGAAACAGAGACCCAGAGGGGTGCTGGTACTTAGCCAAAGAGGAAAGAGGCCTCTCCTCCTCCTTTCTCTGTGCGTGTGTGTTTGTGGTACACGTACACGTTCACATTTGCGTGATGACCAGAGAACGACCTCAGGTGTCATTCCTTAGCTACTGCCTATGTTGTTCTCTTTTAAAGAAGGAATCATTTTCATTTTTATACATGTGAATGTTTTGCCTGTGCACCATATGTATACCTAGTGCCAACAAATTCCTGAAAGGAGTGTTGGATCTCCTGGAGCTGCAGTTAGAGATTAGGAAGTTAGCAGAAAAAAAGTTAGCAGGGCTCCAATTCAGCACAGCCATCCCGTCATCTCTGCCCCTCTGAGATGTCACCTCCTGGGTACAATAAGTCCCTCTTTCCCACTGTTGTTCAACGTCTTATCCTTCCTTGAAGAATCAAAACTGTGACACAGGTGGGCTGATGAGTTGGCCCCGTCAGCAAAGTGTTTGCCTTGCCAAATACGAGGACTGGAGTCCGATCCTCAGAACCCACAAAATAGGTGGGTGTAGTGTCACAAGGTTGTGAGACCAGTTCAAGGGAAGTGG
This sequence comes from Rhynchomys soricoides, assembly GCA_019843965.1. Lineage (NCBI taxonomy): Eukaryota > Metazoa > Chordata > Mammalia > Rodentia > Muridae > Rhynchomys > Rhynchomys soricoides. The sequence continues at coordinate 7,709,361 of JADRCH010000036.1, read as the reverse complement.
AGACACATGGGATCGCTAGGAGGGAAGGATTACTGACTGGGAAGCCTGGCCTCGTTGCAGAATTCCAGACCAATTCAAGATACTGATTCAAAAAGCAAGGTGGGGGCTGGAGAGGTGGCTTGTGTTATGAGCCCCTGATGCTCTTCCAGAGGTCCCAGGTTCAGTTCCCCACAGCCACATGGTGGCTCACCATCTCTAACTGCAGCTCCAGGAGATCCAACACTCCTTTCAGGAATTTGTTGGCACTAGGTATACATATGGTGCACAGGCAAAACATTCACATGTATAAAAATTTAAATAATTCCTTCTTTAAAAGAGAACGAGATAGGCAGTAGCTAAGGAATGACACCTGAGGTCGTTCTCTGGTCATCACGCAAATGTGAACGTGTCCGTGTACCACAAACACACACACACAGAGAAAGGAGGAGGAGAGGCCTCTTTCCTCTTTGCTTTTTTCAGCAAGCATTCTGTCATAGGTTGTGTCGTTCACCAACAGTTGGCTGGCTGGCCCAGGCTTTTTCCAACCCTTTCCTCTGACTCTAGTAAAGAATGGTGTGGTGCCTGCCCTGGCTATGCATTCTTGATCCTGAGGAGCTGCTGCTCTGGGTGTGCAGAGGAAAAAGAAGATTCCAGCCAACTCATTCCAGCCAACTCGAGTCCTAATTTGAGGCATAAATTAACGCACACCTGACCAGGTGACATTATCCAAATGATAAATTGCCACAGGCACAGGCCATTGTGTTCGTAAGGGTGATTTATGGCCTCGGTTTGGAGATGAATAGAGAAAGAAATATTTCAATGTAGCCATTTAAAACCCAAACTGTTAGGTTTGGTAGGGGCTGTCTTTAAAAGATTAAGGTGTCTTTCTTTTGTTGAAGTTGTCCATATTAATCAGAACGGCATGGCTTTTTAAAAAGTTTTCATAAAACAAGAGGAGAACATTTGGGTTTTACATAGGACGAAGGAGCAGGTAAGGCCTTTCTCTCCTGTTGTAGTTTTTGTAGAAAATGGAACTCAGAAAGAAGCTCGCAGGCATCTCTCCACACCTTTACTTAGGCTTCTGTCAGCCTCTTGTCTTTGGGGGCTGAGCAGAAAATGAAAACCTTCATTGATTTCCTGCCTTATTGAATCTGAGCAAAGATTTTCATCTCTGTAGACACAGAAATACCTAAAAAAAGACAAAGGCGGTTTGTCAACAGCAAGTGAGTGGTGTTTTAAAAGTAAAGAGCAAAAGAAATAGCCACCAGATTCATGACTTACAAAGGCACACACACACACACACACACACAACACAACACAAACATACAGACACATGTCACCTGTCATTGTACACACAGCCACCCTCTTACACACACATGCTCTACCTACGCACACACATACACACACACACACACACACACACACACACACCCTGTCTTCATACACACAGCCACCCTGTACACACATGCCTTGCCTACATATACACAGGCACAAACAACATGTCCACATACACACACTGCCTACATACACAGAAGCACACACATAGACACACACACACACACACACACACACACACACACCTCACACACTTTATGCCCCATCTGCTTGGGATCTTCTTCTGAGTGTGAAAGTCAGCCACTTCATCTGATCACCATTCCTTAAGTCCCTGCAGAGGAAAAAGAAGAGGACCTCATGAACTATTTTGAGAGAATTCCCACCTAGGCAAAATCATGGGGTCTAAATGGATTTAATTTCTCAGGATAGGTGACCCTCTGTAAAGTCTGGAATAATGATGAAGTATTATAACCATCACTCTGGTAGTATCTACCATGCAATGTGCTCCGCCCTATCACTTGGTCCCTGCATCATCCTGTGATGGCCCTTGATCATGTGATCTGTCCTTTGCAGGGTGCAGGAGCAGAGTGGGTCATAGGGCCCCAGAACTTGTGCCCTCTCCTAACCTCTCTGCTTGTAGTCTTGCCCCTCCCTGACCACTGTAGCCAACTGCCACCATCCTAAAGCCCCTCTGTGGTTAGGTGCCTGACATCCATGGCCAGGTATTAAACCTGAAGCCAGCCTGCCCCCGTCAGCCTTCATCTTCCACATGTATAGTATCAGTCATGAGTTGCTTATCTAGCTAGTGTGGCCTTAGTAGCAGTATGAAAACTGTGTTTTATACCACCATTACCATCACCACCACAAGGACCACACTCATAATCAGCACTATCACGACAGTTGCCATCACCTCCATAATCACCTCCACCATCATCACCACCACCAGCCTCACTCCCACCACCACCACCACCTTCATAACCATCATCACTCTCAACACCACCAGCGCCACCTTCATTAGCCTCTTCATCGTCAGACATGGTACATAAGCCATATGCTCTACAGTGGAAGAGTTTTCCAAGGCAGGCCAGCTTGCTGGTATTTTCTTAGGAAACTCCTATAACCGAAGACCCCTGCAGGCGGCTCTAAAATCTATCTCAGATGGAGAGTCCACACCTGACCCCACCCCCGCGGTCTGCTCAAAAATCCTACATGGTGGCCGGCCTCTCCATTGACCGCTCAGGGCCTTTTAGTGGCAGAGCTTCTGTCTTTGTAGCGTTGTGCATTAAAGTAGTCTGTAAAAAGAAGAGACATTCCAAGCGGTCCTTCTGGTTTTCATTTTTTCATCTTGGCACAGGGGCAGAGCAAATTTTCCAGAGTGTTTTAAAGAGGAAAAACCAGCTATTCTCTAGACAGCTGTTTTGTATTGCACAGCCTCTGGATCACATTCAGGCGGAGATCTCCAAGCCACTGAGGTCCGTGTTTCTTTAAATGGGCTGTTTCTTTTATTAAAACAAGCGAGGGCTGCATTCATCCCTTATATAATCTCCTTACCTCAGAGCCTGTGGGCAGGGAGGGTTCAAAATCCTGGATCAAGCAGTTGGGACACACTGACAGAAGGAGAGGCAGCCTTGCTGCTCAGAAGAACATGTGCTGGATCTCTATTGGTTCTTGCCCCCTCCAGCCATCAGGTGCTTAGCTCATTTTAGCCAGTAGCAATAGATTAAACCCGTTAACAGGGTCTATTCCTGTCACCCTGGAAGGGTATTTCTCAGGGTAGTTAGTAGGCTACCACCCTACTGTGAAGTCTGCCCTTCATAATAACCACAGTATACTTACATGGCCACATTTTAGAGCCTCTTCCCTTCCTGTTCCTCATATCACTTCCATAAACCCTCAGCCCTTGAGTATTAGGTACCAAGCACCATAAAAGTAATGAAAATGTAGACATCTGCCCTTCAGAGTAACTGAAGGCATTAAATCAACAAGAGTTTACTGACCCAATACCGAGAGTGCAGGGAGGGAGAGAGGAGTGGAGGGTAAGGGAACCTCCCAGGGACAGAGCATCAGGATGGGTCTCTGGAGATGAATAGATGTTGGAGAGTCTTGTGAGAGATAGAGAAGGTGTCGTTGACTAGTTTACAGCAAAGGAAACCCAGATTCAGAGAAAGTTCCTCTCTCACTGAGGTCACCAAGGGGAGCTGCCGTACGTGACTGTGCCCAGTGAGCCTGGCATCCTTCCTCTCCCCACTCTGCCCTGGCATTTAAGATAGTTCTCTTTTGAACATCAAAAGAGACGAGAACTGATGTGGTGTTTTTGCCTCTTCCTTGAGGGTTTCCAAAGTTGATAACTTTCCATCAGACTTGAGTCAGAGGCAGTATTACCAAAGAGAGATTTTGTTTTAAGTTGGTTCTCCTGGCAATGCCATCTGATTCACAGCTAATCCCAGGCTGGGACCAGAGAGATGTCAGAGCTGGTTTAATTCAATCCAATCCTCTTCTCTCTCCCATTATGGATTTAACAAATATATGTTGTGTATGTGTTATCCGGCATGTGTTGGCTCTCCCAAAGGAAAAAGGAACGGCGACATGGCTCAGTTAGTGAAGTGTTACTACGACCTCCTCAGTTTGTTCCCCAGAACCCACTTTAAAAAGTCAGATGTGATGGCATGTACTTGTAATCCCAGCACTGGGGAGGCAGAGACAGGCAGTTCCCCTGGGTTTTACTGGCTGGCCAGCCAACCTAGCCTGCTTGTTGAATTCCAGGACAGTAAGAAATCTTGTTACAAAGAACAAACAAGGTGAGGCTGGTGAGATGGCTTACTGAGTAAACATGCTTGCCACCCAAGCCTGGCAACCTGAGTTCAAGTCCCAGAACTCATGTATAGGCAAATGGAGAGAACTGGCTTCACAGGAGTTCTCCTCTGACCACCACCACGTGTGCACTGGGGCACACCTCCACCCCTCCCCAATAGTAACAAACATTATATCTAGCTTTTAAATATCCAACATCCTGAAGGACAAATCCCTGAGGTTGACCTCTGGCCTTCATATACATACATGCAATAAACGTTTTAAAATAAATAAAAATAAGAGAGACCTCTAAACAAGATGGTCCTGCTCTCTAAGATAGTGGCATCCCTAAAGATGTCTCAGGATCACTACCTCCTGGCAGCATCCAATATTGTCCATCCAACCCTAGCAGTGTTTGAAAAGACCCCAGTGATAGAAGCATGGACGAAAGAGGGGGGCTCGATGAGTTGGTTTCACATGAGTGAATCAGTTCTAGGCTGAGATGACTGTCTCTTCCTCTTCCCCTCCCTCCTTATCTACCTCTTTGCTCTCACAATCTTCCTGCATGCAGGTGGGGGTGGGGGCTGGTTTCAGAGAACATCAGACTACAGAGGAAATGAGACAAGGAAAACGAAATGACAGCTATCTCTCAGTCTGAGTGTGAATCGCGGTGAGATGCTTTGTGTCTTAGCGGTGGGATCTTCTGGGCACCTGATCTTCCTTTAGCAGCCGGCCTATCTTCCCCAGAGCTTTGTGCCAGTGCCAAGTGTAAACAAATTATATAAATAAGTAATCCAAGGTTAGGAAGATGGCTCAGGCCATAAAGTGCTTACCTTGCAAGTGTGGGGAGCTGAGTTTGATCCCCACAGACTACCTTAAAATGCCAATCATGGTGTGGGGTGGCGGGGGAAGCTAGGGAGGCAGAAAGGTGGATCACTGGGTATCTCTAACCAACCAGGCTGGCTCCCTTGGTGAGCCCAGGCTCATGAGAGACACTGCCACAAACATAAGCTGGACAGGGCCTGAGGAATGACAGTTGAAATTAACCTCTGACCTCCATATACACAGGCACATATGTGCAAATACCCACATGTACCTACACACAGGAATGCATACACACACACACACACACACACACACACACACCTACACACAAGTAATCCACTTTAGTGGGTCAGAAGGAGAACTGTTTTAATGGCTATGAAGCAACCTCTCATGGCTACAGGGACACACAAGATCTGAGCCCCTCTATCTTAGACTCTAAGGCTTAGAACATCATACAGCCTCAGGGTTTTAAGGACAGCATTTCAGACTGGCCAGCAAGAAGGGACTGCTTATCAGGCACTTTGAAGAAAACTCCAGGAAGTCTTTCTTCCTTCATGCTAAATTCTTATTGGTTTGTTGACTTTGTGAGGAGGTAACTGTTGGTTCCCAGCAGTGTCCTGGCTAATAGATATTCAGGAAAACTCTGGCTCTTATTCAACAAACACTTTAGACTATGAAGGGCAGGGACTTGGCTCATGAAGCTCTGGGTTCTAGTCCCACTACTGCATAAACCAGAATGGTGGTGCACACCTCTAATAATATTACTCTGAGTGTGGAAGCAGGAAGATCAGAAGTTCAAGGCCATCCTCAGCTAAATAAGAAGTTTCAGACCAGCCTGTGCTACAGGACACCTCGTCTGAAAATAAAATTAGTTTCTCAGATGTAGTATGCAGAGAGAATGAACTGAAAGCAGACCTCAAGGACATGGAAAAGGTTTGAATGTGCTTCTGAGATGGAACCAGGTCACAGAGGTAAGAAGTAGCTGCAAACAGAGAGGGATGGTGAAGAATCTTGATGGGAGAAGATTTTTCTCTTCTCCTTGAGAGCACAGCTACAAGTCAACTCTCTATAGATGACTCAAGGGTCTCTGTGTGAGCATACCACCACACTTCAAGACCCTTACATATTTAGGTCTTTAAAGAAACACACATACAGAAGAAGTCTTTCTATTGGGCAATAAGTAAGCATCTTTGTTGGTCCACTATATAAATTATCTCATGTTCAGGATAACCCTGCAAGACAGGTATGTTCCACCGTAGACAGATAGATCCTTGCTTTGTAGAAGAAAACAGAGGAGGGAAGTAGCTTACCCCTTACCCAGTATTTCATAGCCAGGAAGTGGTTCTGCAGCCTGGGTGACTCTAGCTACTGAGCCTGCGTCCCTCCGCTCTGCCATGCTTCCTGTTAGGGTGGGGTTGCTCTCTGGGACTGCCGAGGCTTGGTGCCATGTCTTCCTTGCTGCAGCAGAGTCCCAGCGTGTGGAGTCCCTCCTCCCACGTATGTTGTGGATCAACCTGGCTCCTCCTTAAAAGAGATATGGTTTTACAGGCATTCAATCCTAGCACTCAGGAGGCAGAGGAAGGTAGAGCTCTAAGCTTATGAACCTAGCAAGTTCTAGGCAAGCCCCAACTACCTGATGGCACCCTGTCTCATAAAAAAAGAAAAGAAAAAGAAAAGGATTAATCCATGAGTTTGTAGGTTTGAAGCTGAGTGACAAAGACTCTTACAAGTTTTAGAACTCTTTGAGACCTATCTTGATTAGGCTTTGAGTTTTAAATGGATTATTCAGTGTCCTTTAGTAGTAAAATATTCAATGTATGTGTAGAGTCACTGTGCATGTGCACCTGTGGTTGTGTGTGTATGTGTATGGGGAGGGCACTTATGTGTACAAATATGTAGAGGCTAAAGACCAACTTCAGATATCCTTTCTCAGGAGCCATTCTGTTTGGTTTGGGATTTTGTTTGTTTTGTGTTTTGTGTTTTTTGAGACAAGGTCTCTCACTGCCCTAACACTCACTGATTTGGCTAGGCTGGCCAGTCCCCGCCATCTCAGCCCTGAAGTTACAAACTTGAGTGTGTTCTGGAGATTGTATGCAGGTTCTTATTCTTGTGTGGCAGCCACTTTACCAACCGAGTCATCTCCACAGCCTGGATAAGTTGATCTAGTTGCCCTATACGTGCAATAAACACATGCATGTATACACAAGGCATATGTGTATGTGTCTATGAGAAAGGAAGGGTGGGGGGGAGAGCTTGAGAACTCAGGGGTTTGTTTGTTTGTTTGTTTTTGGTTTTTAGTTGTTTTGTTTTGTTTTTGTTGTTTTTGCTTAGGGCTCACATATTAAACTTGATTGAGTTACAATGGGCAAAACTTTTTTAACTCTGTCAAGACCTTCTTAAAGATAGATCTCTAGCTCCAAAAATCAGCCACCTTCCTCATTCTCTGGGCTGACACCAGGGCTTTAGACATGATGCCTGTCTTAGCTTCTTTCCAGGCTTGTGGATGATGTTAGAGTCTTCAGTGCACCAGTCCAGGTGCTCCAGCCTAGCTCTTAGGAAAAGCCTAGAATATTAGATGAGACCTGTTTGTATAAATAGATCCCTTTGCCCATCAAGGGTCTCAGTAGCTTTATGTGGAGAATAACAGACAAGACTGGATGGGACTGACAGTTGCTTCATATTGAGGCTGCTTTGAGTCTTGTACCACACACTCTGTGGTCATAGTGGGAACCAGAAGATGCTTGGCTCTTCCTAAACGATGCCAGTCCTTGGTTGTGCTGTACCCTAAACCCCTTTTATGTATCCTCAACAGAATAGACAATGTCTTGTGAGACTCATGTAGCAGCTGTGGGAACACTCTGTTAGAGAAGAATCTGAGTCTTTCTCCCTTTTTCCTAGCACCTCACAGAAGTGGCTGGGGCTTAAGTCCTCACAGAGCTATGTCTTCAGATCCTAACTCCAAATTTTCCATTGCCTGCTGAGTGCAGTGGAGTTGCAGGGGAAATTGGAGGGAAAGGTTATATGATTGAAATGTCACAGAGCATCAGAGCTGAGGATGGCCACCCCACCCCTGGCAAGTTGGCAGAACTTGGTGGCCAACACCCCTTAGGGTCTAGCCTGGCATGAGTCCCACTCTGAGGCAGATCACCAGGAAGCTCTTTAAAGAGTCCATGAGGTTCCCCCAAGGTAAAGCACACATTCACAGAATAGCTAATGAACTGCTCTTAGTCCTGGGGGCTCCAGCTCCTTCTTTGCCTGCTCCTCACTTGGCTGGATGCATGCAGTCAACTTTTGCACTTGGCCAAGCATGTTCTGATGTGGTGTAGTGCAGTTCATCAGTGTTGGAGATGACTAAGAAGCTAGCATCCAGCATCAGTGTATCACACATGTGAAGGGCAGCTTGAGAATATGATAACAAAACCACCTCATCTTTCCCTGCATAGAGCTTTGCAAAGTATAAGCATTAACATCCACGTCTCAAGATAATGTTTGCTGTGGGAGGGTATTAAGGGTTATTTTCCAATGGTGAGGCACAAAAGGATACCCACTGGATCTAAGGAACCTACCTACTTCTGAGCTTCTACTAGCTCTTGGGTGAGCTTTCATACTTGTCTGATATATAAGGATAAATAAAATTATAATAAGAATATAAAATAAATGGAAACTAATTTTAACATAATGCTACTGTAGACTCACAGTAGGTAGGCCAACAAGATGTCTCCATGAGTAAAAACCCTTGCAGCCAAGCCTCCTAACATGAGTTCAATTGCCAGGACACACATGGTAGAAGAAGAAAGTAGACTCTGACCCCTAAACATATACTGTATCAAATACATGTCCACCTCCCAATAAGTGTCATAAAATATTTAGGATCATGATATGTTTGGGCCAAAGGGAACTTATGTCTAATATATCTTTCTGTTTTAAATGGAAAAACAGAACTACAGAGAAGTTAACTTTTTGTGCATAGTCACACAGCTCATCAATAAATCTAAGTACTTTTTTTTAACCTCTTCCTTCTCTTTTTATTTTTCTAAGTTTAGGATTTGCATTACAAAGGTAAGCTATCGCTGGCCTAGAGTCAAAAATATGACAGTGTTGTATAAAGTTACTACTCATTGGGAAAAAAAGTTAACGACAGCTAACTTCTTAAAAGTAATCTTTGCAGCAGTCCTCCATCCTCCCTGGACATCTGAGCCACCATTCTTGTCCTTGCCCTTCTGATGGATGAACATTCTTCGTCTTATCTCCTAATATAGATCTCTTTAGGGTGTATTCTAGATAATTTTCTATGGCTGCAATCAAACATTCTGACCAAAAGCAGCTTGAGGAGGAAAGAGCTCTTCTCATCTTATATTTTCACAGCACAATCTATCTTGAGGGAACAAGGAAGGAACTAAAAGCATGAACCTGAAGCACAAACCATGGAAGTTCTGCTTGCTGTCTCATTCTCTGTTTCGTTCACTAGCTTTCAGCTAGCTTTCCTATGCAGCCAAGACCTATCTGTCTAGGGAATGGTGCTGCCCACAGTGGGCTGGGAACTCCCACATTAATCATCAATCAAAACCACCCCTCACAGACATGGTCACAGGTCAATCTGATGGAGAAACTTATTCTCTCTTCTCAGGTAACTCTGGGCTGTACCAAACTGGCAATGAAAACCAACTAGAACAGTTAATATGACAACAACCTTCTGTTTATTTTTGAAGATGATAATTCTGAGTTGACGATTTTTTATTTTTTGTTTATACTTTAGTGATGCCATCTTGTCCTCTCCCAGATTTTGTTGACAGTTGAGAGATGTCAACTCTTGATCTATTTGATGCTTTCTTGTGTTCAACCTGTCTTCTCTGGTTTCTTCAAAGATATTCTCTTTATCTTTAGATTTTGGAGAGCTTAGCTATTGTGCGCCTAGATGTCATTTGTTTTATTTTTTGTATTTACCGAATTTGAAATGTGTTGAGCTTCTTGGGTCTGTAAGTTGATATTTTCCACCACATTTGGAAAACTGTCAGCCATTCCTTCAAGTATATTTTTAATTCTCTTCTCTCACTTCTTAAAATTTTATGTCTTGTTATTGTGTATATGCCATGGTACACATGTGGATGCCAGAGAACAACTTTGGAGTCAGTTCTCTTCTTCCACTTTAATGTAGGTTCTAGGGATACAGAACCTACATTAAACCTGATCATCAGGTCATCAGGTTTGTGCAATAAGACCATTTGATAACCTAGGCTTCTCAGGACACTGGTCTTGTTCACTTCTTTTTCCATCTATTTTTTTTCTCTCTCTCTAGTTAACATTGAACACTTTCCATTCAAATCTATTGGCTCCCTTGCCATATCCTATATGCTGTTAAGAACATACAGTGATTTTTAACATATTATTTCATAATACCATAGGATATCTACATGGTTCATTTTTAAAATTTCTATCTCTTACCGAGGTCACAACCTTTTCATTATTTGTCTATATGTTCTTCAATTTCTGGAACATGTCTATAACAACTCTTTAAAAGTCCTTAGCAGCTAACTGCATTCTCAGAGCATAAAGGGTTGGTTTCTGTTGACTACCATTTGTCTCAGTAACTCACACACTCTCTCTCTCTTTGCAAGTCTAGCAACTTGCTTGGATGCTAGGTATCACAAGTGGTTGTTATGGCACCTCTGTTATGTTCCTATGAAGTCAGGGTTTGTTTTGGTAGCATGTTAACCTGAGTGAATTCAAACTCCACCTGTTTTCCATGTGGCCAATAAGAGCTGAAGTCTCTTTCTGTCATCAGATTCTTTACCTTCTTCATCCTCCAACAATCCTCGACTTTTCCTTCTGACAGTCAAGTTCATTAAGACCAAAATTCAAGGGGAGAATTATGAGAGTCAGAGACTGCCTGATTGATTGGTTGATTAATTGTTCTTGGTAAAAGGCATTGCCTTTCACCATCCAATGCTTGCAGCTTCTGTTTGCTTTTGTTGCATTTCAATGCTTTCAACGATTTTTTAAAGCCATGTTGTACCGATATCTTAACTATTAGTCTCAAGAAGAACATTACCAAAACTAATACTCCTCAAACCTAGATTTAAAATTTCAAAACACTGACACAGAATATATCTCAATAAATAGTTTGCTTAGCATGCACAAACCTGTAGGCTGAATCCCAGAACTAGGAGTTGGTGGCAGGAGAATCAGAAGTTGAAAGTCATCTTTAGTTATATGGTGAGTTCTGAGATAGCCTGGGCTATATAAGACCCTGTCTCAAAAATAAAACTGAAATGTATTGTCTCCATCACTGTTCTGAGAAAGCAGAACTAATATTTTAATATCATATTACCTTTGAGGAAAAAGATGAAGGGACTTATTCAAACCCAGCAAGCTTGGACATAGAGCCCCTGACTTAGCCTGGAAGTAACTCCACAATGAGCTCCATGGACTTTGGATTTAAAAGCAGCATCCTTTTTCAATACCAAGTTTCCAATTGCATCAGCTTCACACTTCACATCATAAATCAAACAAAAGACCACCAAACAGAAAATGGTTCTAGCTTAAGAATTTTTGTTTAAACTTTTTTTTTGCATGTGTGTGCAAGCGTGCATGCATGCTTGAATGAATGTAGTCACACATGGGTGCTCATGCACAAGTATATAGACATGCATCCTGTAGAAACCAGAGGTTGACATCAGACATCTCTCTTTGTATGGTCACTTTATTTACTGTAGCAGGATCTCCCCCTCAACCTGGAGCTTAACACTTTGGCTAGTCTAGTTGTCCAGCATGCCCTTGCCTCCTGAGCTCTGAGATTACAGGTGAGCCACCACACCCACCCACTATCTAAGTGGGTGCTAGAAAGCTAAACTCAGGTCCTCACACATACGCAGCAAGCACTTTGTCCACTGAACTCTTTCCCTAGTCTCCTGGCTTTTAAACTTTTTCAGCCATTTCCAAGAGTCACAGATGCCTTTCAGAAGACAGTTCATGCAAAGCTGGTATTGAAAGAAACACTGGTGGTAACTCTGGAACCCGCTGCATGCTCCAGCATGCACTATTGTGAAATTGAATCAGCCCTGGAGTTTCTTTCAATGGAAGCTATGTAAAATGAGGACAAGAAGCCAGTATATTAGACATCCAGGGGTTAGCATTTGAAATTCTTAGCTTAGTAGAAAACTCTCAGCCTGCATTGGCTGAGGCTAGGGAGGATGTTCTGTCTCTCTTAAGAGGACTCAGTGCAGAGTATCTACCAGTTAAGACTCACAAGGATGTGAACTGTTCTCAGCATCACAACCATTCTTCCTTTATATCCTGTTAACTCCAGCAGGTTGCTTTGCAGAGCAGAGTCTCCCCATTGACACAGTGCGGTATCAAGTTCAAGATGTAGCCCAGTTTCTTGAAGAAAAGTTAGCTTTCTACCAACCCTCTGTGTGAGTTACTTTAGCCCTGCTGTGACCCTAACTCCTGTTTGGTCAGAATGACGAATGTCCCCATAGGTTCAAGTGTTTGACAACCTGGTCCCCAGTGGATGGTGCTGTTTGGTACAGTCATAAGACCTTTAGGAGGTGGGTCCTTGCTGGAGGAAGTATGTCGTGTCATTAGGGCATTGTCAGATGGGCATTGGGATTTTATAGCCTGGCCCCATTGCCTCCGTTCCTTCTTTGCTTCTTGGACTTGGGTAAAATGTGAGCAGCTAGCTTCTGGCTGCCTCCACCATGACTGCCACGCTGGCCTCTAGCCCTCTGGGCCTTTTAGCTAAAATAAACCCTCTCTTCTGAGTTGCTTTTGATCCTGGTATTTTATCACAGCAACAGAAAAGAAATTAATATGCTACCTCACTGACAACTCAAAAGGAAATGGGTTTACTTTGGCTCACACTTTGAGAAGTTTTCAGTCCCTCATGGTATGGGATGCATGGAGGAGAAGCTGGGTTCATGGAAGTAGAAGCCTGTAACTGAGACTGTTCATATCACAGTGGGCCAACAAAACAGAGAGCAAGGGACAAGAAACAGAGGTAGGACATAATCGTGAAAGTCCTACCCCTATGGCCCACTCCTACTAGCTAGGCTCCACCTTCTAATGGCTCCACAGCTTCGCCAATTAGTGCCAGCTACAGAGCTAGCATCCAAAAACTGTGAGTCTGAGAAGGACACCTCATATTCAAACTACAGTGCCCTTCCAACCATCTTCCACAGAAGTCCCCCTTTTGCACACTGGCACTGGCTCTTGAGCCAGAATCTCTCAGAGTGTGGTTATCGTAAGTCTGCTGCAAGGTTGTGAATAGGAACTCATGTTTACTATGCAGATGTACAAGCTCCACTCCAAGAACAGGTCTGCCACAAAGCTCAAGACTACAGCCTGGCCGCCAGAAGCCATGTGTCATTTTGCCTGGGAGCATCACAGCTTTATTTCTTGGGTCAAGAGTGTTCATATGGGGATATTCAATTGGAAATCAGTTCTGACTCCTGTATATTTGTTGTCTCACCTGAATCAGTGAGATGTTTACAGGAAACTCCCCAAACAGAGTTCTTTGCTGTTCCCGTCACAAACTCCAGACACAGAAGTGGCTCCTGGTCTACCATTCAGTGTATGTTATGTATATTTATCAAATGCTTGTCTATATAATTGCGTGTGTTATGCATGTGTGTGTTTATTGCTCAGGGGACTGGAAGTGGACACACTTCAAAGCTGATAATGAAAATGTTAGATGCTTTTCATGACAAGGTCTCACAAAGTTCAGCCTGGTCTTGTACTCCATATCTGTCTGAGGATGACCCTGAACTTCTGATCCTCTAGAGCTCCTCAGCCTGAGTGCTGGTATAACAGGCATGGACCACTACATCCAGTTATTGTGGTGCTGGAAATTAAACCCAGGGCTTCCTCGTGCAAAACCACTGTCCTTGTCTGCTAAGCTACATCCCATCCCCTCAATTCTTCTTTTCCTAATGTAATTCCTTCTACTTGAAAAACTTCTGCTGCCCCAAATCTTGATTTTTTTTCCCCCGCAGTGAGCTCACAGCCAGTGGAAGAGAGACACGTGTGCACAAATTGTTAAAGGGTGTGGGTCGTGGGCACAATGTAGACTTGGCCCTCATCGTTCCGAGTACACACTTTCAAGGAAGGCAAGTGATCAGGGAATGCCTCTTGGAAGAAATGTCACCTAAGGCTGTTGATGTACTCAGGAGGAGGAAGGCTTTCTGGAGAAACAGTAAGAGTGAACTTACAGAGGTGAGATTGCTTCATGGAGTATATATGCACACACCAGTGCATGCGTATGTAGTGCTTTGTATGGAGGGCATTCTACTTGGAAAGCAGCTGATGACAAAGTATAGAGATGCCATTTCTAGGGAACCATATAGACTGGGACCTATGTTCCCAAGGATCCTCTAGACCACAGACCCCAGCTAGTCCTTTGGGGGAAACTAGCAGTGACTACACTGATCATTGCTCTTCAAGGGAAGCAACCCCTCTGTTGCCAGCTTCTTCCTGACATTCCTCCAGCCCTCCTCTCCTGTCAGCCTTGCAAATCAATATTTCATTTTGAAGAACCTTGTTTGATGCTGGTTCTGCTTATTTGCTTCGCAGCCACTGTGGGTAATATGCTTTGTAGGTCTGTCAGTATGTAAATTAAACCAAGCATAGATAGCTTTGTGTTGCTTAATGTTCAGCTGATAAAAATTAATGTGCTGTGAAATGAGCATTTTATCTGACTGCAGATACAGTGACGGAGTTAATTAGACAGACAGAGGGAGAGGGCTATTAAGTGGCGGGGGGCTTCCTCCTGGAGGGGGCATTCGGACCCTCAGACAGCAAGTTCAGATGGATGGAGGAAGCTAGGGAGACTGGGGAAGAGGAGGCTCAGAGCCCTGAGGCAGGGGAGAGAGAAGCTCCTCAAGTAATCATCCTCTTATGACTAGATCCTGCCTGGGGAAAAAGAGGGAGATACAAGCCCAGCCAGGCCCAGCAGGGCACTTCAGGCTCACTGTAAAAGGTATGAGTCAGCATTCTCTGAAGTGGCTTCCTTTTGGTTGCAACCTCACAGCCATTGGTAGAGAAAGGATTTTCACTCTTGATTGAGTAAGGAGGAGCCAGAGGAGTGGCTAGGCACCATCCTGAACATCCTCAGTCTAGAGGACTGAGTAGGCCCTAAATGCTATCCAAAACACCTGGAGTGCTGTATGTTTAGCCTCTGTACGTGCTTTTTCCTCTTACAGGGAAGCACCCACTACCCAGCCATGAACGAGACCCTTCTGATTACAGTTATAAGTACCCAGAGGCCACTGTGTGTCTTCCACTTCACTGAGGGCCCCAGGGCTGACTGTGTGCCAACTCACACAGCCCTGCATGAATGCCAATGGAATGTAGAGTGTGCACAATGCTCCCTCACCTGGAAAGCCCTCACTGTCCTTGCTTCCAGCCCCGGACCTCACCCACTGCTGAGCATCCTTCTGTCTCAGCTCCAGTGCCACAAGCCGACCCAAGCTGCTTCTGTGGTTCAGACCAGATCAGTTCCCCGAGTCGCTTCTCTTCAGATACCTTGTATGTTCCCTTTATAGTACTTTCCAAAAGCACGACGAACTCTGGGTGTTTCCCTCCCACTAGACTGTGAGTCCCAGGAGGGCATGGCCCTGACTGCTCTGCACTGTAACCCTGGTGCTTGGCAAGGGCAGTACAGGCCACGCTTGCTTCTTAGCATTTCTTTAACGATGATGAATGACTGAATGGACTGATGGGGCTGGAAAGGTTCCTCAGTGGCTACATTATTCTCTTACAAGCATGAGGACTGAGTCTGGTCTCCATGAACCAAAAGAAAGAAAGGAAGGAAGGAAGGAAGGAAGGAAGGAAGGAAGGAAGGAAGGAAGGAAAAGAAAAAAGAGGGAGAAAGGGAGGAAGGGAGGGAAGAAGGGAGGAAGGAAAGGGTTCTGTCTCCAAGAAACCCAGGACAAATGGCTAAATGGGATGCCCATTTACCATATCAAAGTGGATCTTGGCCACCAGGCTCCCAGCACCCTAAGTACCTGGTACAGAGTCAGTATAGCTGGCAAACCCCACCTGCGCCCTGCTGGGAACCTCTCCAGCCCCTGGGCTTTGCACCCCTTCCCCCAGCTTTTCTTCCCCAATAAAACCTAGCCATTTGGGCTATATGTCCTTTTGGTCTCCTGGCTCTTGCTTGACCTCCTGGCTCCTGGTTTCCTCTCTTGCCCTCTCTTTTCTCTTCCTCTCTCACTTTCCCCACCAGTGAACACATGCATTCATACAGACAAACACGCACACATGCACACACGCACACGAATGTATGAACATATTTACTCATACACATACACAAACATATATACACAGTTGCATAGATGAGCACATGCGCTCATACACACACATGCACTCATGCACATACACATGCATGAGCATAGGCACTCATACACATACATACACATGCATGAGTGAACACATGACTCATATACACACATGCATGCATGAATATCGACACTCATACACACATGCATACATGACCATTTTCACTCAAACACACATATATGTATGAACACTTACACTCACACATACACACACACACACACACACACACACACATGAAGATAAAAGGGATAGTCTTTTTGTATGCATTGATAAGGCTGTAGAAGGGCACTTGTGCCTCTTAACCAATTAGCAAACAGCCCCTTGAAAGCTTCTTCCTGACTTTGACTCTCTATGAACTTTGGACAACGCATGTCCTATTTAAGAGCTCAACACAGACTGTAGACTTAGTCAGGAGATAGAGCTAGGCACCAGCCTTTCTTTAATTGATATTTCTCTTAAAGAAACAACTGCTTAACCACTAGTATAGTCTGTGCGCCCTCCACCCTTGAAAGGGACATGTTAAAGATACAACTGGTTCTGACTGTCCTCCTCAGCCTGCAATTTCGGCATTGAGAGAGTCAGGGGCAGGAGGACCAGAAGTTCAAGGCCAACCTGAGCTACCCATGACTTTAACATAAAACTAAAAAGGCAAACAAATAAAACAGTACTGGCAAGACTCTCGTGGCTTCTATTCGGTGGATCTAGAGTAGCTGTTGTCATCCTGGGGAGGTAGGGACCTGACTCCATTATTATGTGCTTTCCGCACTTCTGCCCCAATGGCTGCTGAGCCTCCAGGAGAACTTTCCTCACTTGCACTGCTAACAGGCAGTGAAGTGGATATGGACAGGGGCATTTATGTCTCAGGAATAGAGGAGACGTCTTGTGTGTCTCTCCATCACAAGTAAGAAGGGCTCAGGAATTGTCAGAGAAACCAAAGAGCTCAGGGCACCTGACTTGCTGCTTCACAGTAGAACGAACCCCCTCATCCCACCCCACTACCCTCGTGCCTTGCCTCTGTTTGATACACACTTGATCAGGGTCCCTTTTTCTGGGAGACCATCTAACTTATTCTCTTCCTGGAGTGGTCCTAGTGGCAGGAAATATGCCAGAACACTGTGACGATAACTTAACCCAACCTGCTCTTAGAGAGCAAGCTGTATCTTACCATGAAGGATTTCCAACAAAATTGGCCAATAAAGACCAGGCCAGGATTCCATAGAGTTAGCTAAGTAGGTAGGTGTGACCTATATTTATTCTCTCAAAGCAGTATTGTTTCTGTCATCTGCCTTTATTCCCTAATACACCAATGTGGATAACATATGAAAATAGCGAAACAGAGAACTCTGTCATCATCTAGATCATAGCTGGATTCATGGATGCTGGGTATAGCCCAACTTTCCACCTTAACGATGGTGTGTGTGTGTGTGTGTGTGTGTGTGTGTAAGATAGCGCTAACTGATATCACTCAAGAGGCCTGGGGACCAAGTCTTTTTACATAATCCACAATTGCTTCTTGCAAATATGAGTTATTTTTAACACAGATATTTTGATAACATTATTTGTCGGGGATTCAGCCACTCTGATCATTTAGTGCTAAATAAGTAATTTGTCAGCCTCTGATGTGTGAGGAACTGGGATAAGGTATAGAGGATATTATAGTCTTCTGGGGGAGGCAGAGTTCATCAAACAGTCACCAAAGAAATGTAAAATAACAACAGTGACTCACTGAATGATACATCCCTGAAAATATCATAGTCCTCAGAGTGGGAGGGGGCGAAGAATACCACAGGGCCCTGACTGGTACCAAGCCGGGTTCAGTGGCTCCATGGAAAGATGAGGGTTTCATATTTGAGGAATGAGGTAGTCAAGAGTCCAGGAAACTCAGGAAAGAATGCAGTGCGGAGGAAGTTGAGATTTAGAGATGGGGCTTTCCTGGAGGCCCTAGACTAACACAGGCAGCAACCCCTACCTTTCTCTGGGTGTCAATTTACAGATGAGTTTGTTGACAGAATGTGTGAGATTGTCCTAGCCAGTACTAATCGTCCCCCCCTTTATGTTTCACTTAGGAGCAAGTAAAATTTCAAATGCCTTCTCTGTTTATCTCTGCATGTTTAAAAAATATTTCTCACCACCAAGTGAAGACCCAGAGTCCCTCCTATGTCTGCCTCAGTGACTCTAGGAAGAAAGGACAAGAGTCTTTCTGCTAGAGTCTTGCAAACCATCCAGGCTGTAAATCAAACCTGTTAGAACATTCTCAAGGCTGTTAGCTTTTGCATGCTTAAGTCCAGACACTGAAACTGTTCATTTAAAGTTCCTATACTCGAGCAGACAAAGGCAAATCATTTCAGAAGCGCAGTTACTAATGTACATGTGAGTACAGGTTATCTTGTCAAACAATAATCACAAGAAAACAGCAAGCAGATGCGGTCTGTGTTTGATTCCATCTTTAACTGAAGCATGCTGACAGCTGCCTCTGGCCCTCTGCTTCTTTGAATTGGGGCATCTGGCCTTTGCTTGGTGATCCCTTCTAGCCAGGACTGGGAGCATGGTGACACGTAGGAGGAGCATGCAGTTTGGGAATAGGGTGGAGAACACTGAATTAAACAAGCACAAACATGGAAACTTTCAGAAATGGACACAGCTCAGATGCTGGTGCAAGGCAGAGGAGGCATTTCTAACTTACAGAAGCCAAAATGGCTCTCTGCTGAATAGAAAGGGATTAGATGCCAGTGATATAGCTCAGGTGGTACGATGCTTGTTTAGCATCCAAAAGGCCCTGGGCTTCATTCTCAGCAATATATAAACAAGGCATGATGGTGGCAATCTGGGAGGTAGAAGAAAGAGGCTCTAGTGTTCAAGGTCATCCTTGGCTACATAGAGAGTTAAGGGCTAACCTAGGCTGTGAAAGATGCGTCCAATAAAGGGATGGGAGGAAGGAATTTAGACCAGCAGAAAGGTTGGGAGTGACATCACACATGTTACGTGACAGAACTAGGATGTGTTCAGGTACTCTGAATTGTTCGGTGTAGCCCAAGAGGAGTGGTCTGAACCTCCACCAGCCTATGAGACAGTTGTTGTACTGAATGAAGCATTGTGACCTCAAAATCATCCAGAATAGCTGAGGCTTTCTGGGGTTTGTCATGTACTGACAACAAAACAGTAGATAACCAATCTGTTTTTTACCAACTTTTCCCCACAGGATGGAATTTTAACAGCAAGAAAATAGAAAGGACACTATGCTAGCTTTTGATCAAGCCACCTTGGTGCCGTACTTCCCCCAGTAGGTGAAAAAACAATGAAAAATAAGTCCCGGGCCTACCTCTCTGTTTCCTGGCCTCACTAGTCGTGGGTGGAGACTGCTGGGGTTCAAAGGGGGTGGCTTCAACTGGTCTGACCATGCATAATAAGTTAAGGCAATTTGGGGATGAGTTTAGAGTCACACATAAAAACTCCCTTCCTGCATGGTATTTTCTTGCATGTATGTATGTAATGTATTGTCATGCAAGTATGTACATAATGTATTTTAATCAATTCAAGTACTCACTATTATATCTTTACAAAAAGATACTGTTTTAAGAAAAGAAAGAAATCTCCTTTCCTAGTCATCTGTTTCAGACTGGTTTGAGTTCCTGAGCTTCAAGATGAGAACAGGCAAGTTGTCCATCTGGAAGGCTCTGGAACCTTAGCTTTGGAGGTTTTATCAGGACCCACTAGCCATAGACAGGAGCTTGTTTGGCAAAACCGCTAGTGAGGTCTATGCCAGTACCCCTAAAAGTCATTCCGCTTGGAAAACTGAAAGGATTTCTCTCCAAGTCTGAGATTCCTGTGGTTCACCCTGCAGCCAGGGGCAAGGGATTGAGACCCCTCCACCTTCCTGCATGATCTAGGCAAGCTTCTTGTCACCTCCAAGGTCCTCAGAGGAAAACCCTTGACTGTTTTAACTGTTCTCACCATCAAATGAGAAGATGGTTCTGGTTAGTAAAGGGCTTTTCATGAAAGCACGAGAATGTGAGGTGGATTCACCAGAACACAAATTAAAGCAACACAACAGCAAACCCATGTAGCTGAGCATGGTGGCCTGCCTGTGTTTGCAATCCAAGTGCTCGGAAGGCAGAGGCAAGAGGATTCCTAGGGCTCACCCACCAGCCAGTCTGGCCTACCAGGTCAGTGAATGACAAGTGAAAGAGGACACCTAAGGAACAAAACCAAGATCATCCTCTGGTCACCACAGGTACCCCAACTCCCACAGGAACCTTCATATGCGTGCGGTTATGACACACGCACACACACACACATGCATATATGATATATTGTCAGTGCCAATTAGCTCAGTCTCTCCGCAATGAATATGTATTTCAAAGCGTTGTGTAGTATAAAATAAATGTGCAATTTTAATTCCCAATTTTTTAAAAAAATTGATTTGGAAATTAATAAGAGAACAAAAGCGGCTTTGACTGGATGGCATGGAAAAGATCAGGGTCACCCAAAAGCCTCCTGCTACTTTCCTTAGTATAGAGTTTCTTTCATATGTTAAAACACACCAAAAAACCATTCTTTCTTTCACATAAATCCTGCCATCCTGGCAACAATAGTCTAAAATTTACTCCCTGTGTCTTTTGGACCTACGTGGCTGTGTAACATCTACTGTCAATATGCTGTAATTTGCTAAGCCATCCTCAGCTACTAAACATTAGACCCTTCTAACAGTGTGTGTGAGAGAGAGAGAGAGACAGAGACAGAGACAGAAAGGGAGAGAGGGAGATTAGAGCTGATCAGTAGCAACACTACTGCAGTTTGTGTAGCTTTTTGCTTCTCTGATGGTTTCATTAGTATAAATCCCCAAGAGAGGGATTACTGAGTCAGGGTGAAGTGCATCTTCTGATTCCTGTTACAAAGCACGGTGTTTCTTTGGTGAGGAATTATGCTGATTTACATCCTAAGTCTCTCAGGTTCAGTGCAGCCTGACCAGCATCAAGGGCATTATTTTGTAAGACAAAAATAAAAAGTTACCTCCCCAATATCACGTTAATTTTCATTTTTATTACTAGCAGGAATGAGCATTTCTCCACAAGTTCTCTCATCTAGGGCTATTCATGAGCAATGCTTTAGGGCCATATTTGTGGGGACGGATGCAGAAAGGGAAACATCTCTTCTCTTGGCTGGGAAGGTAGATGGCAGCTGTGGAGGAGTGCCTACAGTCTCCGTTGAACAGCTTAAATTGATTTCTGTGACAAGGAATATCTGTATGGCCATCTTGCCAGTTAAAAACACATAGATGACTGTCACTCCTGTGGCCAAAAGAGACAGACCTTCGAAGTAAAAGACCCCATTGAGGGCACTTTGTTATTATTTTTGTTGTCCTTATTGAAAGGTTTGGAAGGGGCTGGTGGGAGTCTTGGGCCAAGGTCCTTCCATCTTTCAGTCATCCACAGGAAGGCTTCCAATAACAAAGCCTGGTTACAAAATGCATGGCGGTGCCTGTCTTCACCCCCAGACTTCATTCATCTTGATTTTCATAAATCCCTAACCATTGGTCTTCCGAGGACATGCAGAAGATGGGGGTGGTGTTTCAATTAGGTTTGAGAGAAGGTCTCATGTAACTAAGGCTGGCTTCAAACCTGCTAGGTAGTCAAGGATGACCTTAAACATCTGATCCTCCTGCCTCTGCTCTCTTGGTATTATGACCATCACTCTGCCTGATTCTATGTAATGCAGGGTATGGAACCCAGGGTTCCCTGCATGCTGTGCAAACACTCCACAAACTGAACCATTTTGCTAGAAGAGGGTTTATTTTAAGTCTTAATAAAATAGGGCCTGGAAGTCCCAGACCAGTTCCCTCTGCTGGGCTCCCCTCAAGTGCAAGAGAGGACTTGAAAATTGTCAAACAAAATAGGAAGCGCTAGGCTCCAAGCTCTCAAGACAGCAAGCTTTCTCTGTCTAGTTTCTTATCACAATGCTAATAAGGCCTTTCCTGCTCCTCTCTGTCCCCTCCCCTGCCTGGGAGGCAGGCAGCCAGAGCTTATATAACTGACTTGACACCACAGCCAAGTCACTGGCTTGTTCAGCCCACTGAGCTGTGGAAAGCTACTTTCATTCTCCCTCCTCCCCCCACCCCCTCCATTTGCCTGGGAGGAGCACATCGAGAAGGCAGCTGACCTTCGTCACGACATCCACTACACTGGACTCTGTGGGCCTCTCCGAGCTGTAGAGACACCTAGAAACACTGGGGAACTGGCCAGGCACAGTCCTGTCTTGTGTTGGGGGAGGGGAAATAAAACCAAGGGCTATGTGGGTACCAGTGAAGTCCTAGTTGAAGCATGCAAAGCCTCAACTGCTTATGTTTTCTCTTCCCCCCCACCCATGGGCGTGGTTTTAAAGATGCTAACCAGAAATGCTACCCTGGCTGCTGGGAGATGCAAGTTCAAGGGAGTCTCCAACCTCAAAGTTGACAGTTACAAACATGCTGTGTTCACACTCATCTGGAACAGTGCTGATCTAGGCAAAGAAAAAGCTGTGTTCACCTCTCCCGATTAGATTCCAGCACAACCAGGCAGCCTGAGAACCCCACCTCCAGAGCAACCCACCCCAGCCTCACCACCAGACTGTCTATATACTTTAGAACCTGAACATGATGGGATATGAATTTGGCCTGCTGAATCCAAAAGCCCCAGCTGTCCTCTTTACTGATTTTGTAACTTGTTTCTGCATATGCTTGTACATTGTGAATATGTATGTTTGCAGTGGGGAGAGGTAGATATGTGCATACACGCAGGTGTACATATGCATGGAGCCCAGAGGTTGATGTGATGGAGAATTTTCCTCAATCACTCTCTCCATTATTTACTAAAGCAGGTCCCTTACTGAATGTGGATCAGGCTAATCTAGCTCTAAGTTTTGGGGAATGGGGAGACCACCCTGTCTCTGGCTCCCAGCCCTGGGTTGACAGATAGCCCACCACTCCTGCCCAGCTTTGATGAGGGTGCTGAAGTCTGAACTCCCCGGTCCTCTTGATTATGCAGGAAATAGTTTACCCACTGAGCCATCTTTCTAGCTCCCCCCAAGCCCCCCGTTTTATAACTTTTGAGAAGTGACTTAAGCCTTCTCAAATTAAGGATCTTCATCTATGAACTGGTCATAAGAGAACCAATCTAATAAGACATTGGAAAAATTGGAGAATGTACAGTGAGCTATAAAACAGAAAGTCTTTGCAGGATTGCATGACCTGTGTTAGATGCAAGTCAAAAATCTCTATTTTTTTTTCCTGTTCCTTAAGCCTTTCTTACCATGCATGGCCAAGTGGCATCTGCCTTTAGGGGCAACATCTGGCATCACTGATAGCCAGCAGTTCTCTCAGCCAAGTCACCTCACTGAATGGACTATGTTTCCTGGAAGTATACAATCCACCAAGCAGCATCAAATTTATTGTTGTGTTCAATTTTTTTCCATTTTCAGTTATTTTGAGGTCCTTGATCTATCTCATTTCTGTTCATCCATCAAGGAAATTACTTTGAGTCCATTTCAATAAAAATGATAATGAAGACAGCTTGTTTTAAAATAGTTTCTTATGTGAAACCCACAAATAAAGTCTAATCCCTAATTGAACAGTGGTATGGCTCCAGCACCTTCCCAGGGAGAAACAAGCCTGCTCCTTCTTAAGGGACCATCTCTCTTTTCCGTACCCTGACTCATGGTGCAACTCATGTATTTACTGCCCACCCTCTGCACTCTGCCCCTTACATCAGCCCCAGGCTACCAGGCCTGTCTGGGCATCACAGCTGGCCACTCTCTGATTCTGGAGAAGACAGATGCAGTGAGCACAAGCAGACAGGAGGGTTTGTTGTCACTCTTTCGCTTTCTCTGTGCTGGGGAGATCACTGTTTGATTCCCAGTTCTCCAAAGTGACCCTGATAAGCCGCTATGCTTGAGATCTGCCAGGCTAAACCTTTTCACCCCCTATATGCCATAAAAACGGAAAGGCAAACTTCCTCCCACTGTTTATCTACAAATTCTTCCATATCCTTACATTCTCAGCTAATGCTCCCCCTCCCTCTGTCTTCCTTCGCACCTAACGCCATTTCAGGTGTGTTCCACAAAGTGTGATTGCCATTCCTGGGGTATATAAAGATTTGTTTGCAGCCCTGGTGCATTTGGGAAAACACATTTCCAGATGTTACGGATGAGGAAAGGCTGAAATCTGAGTGTCACAGCACTTCAGCTGAGGCCACTCTCCCTGTGCAAGTGAGCCACGAAGATCAACCTACTGGGTCTCAGCTAACCGTGCCATGACGTTTCAACCCATGGAAAGGATACCCAGGCTTATCAGGGTAAGGCAATTCCTGGGACAAAAGTGGAACCATTTCCAGATCACGGGAAGATCCGAGGTTAGAATTATCTAAAAGAAAACAAAACAAAAATTTTAAGAGATATAGATTACTATTATTAGCAAACTAATTTTGTTTTTTAAAATTTTGGTCCTTGTGTGTATGTGTGTGGGGGTGTGGTTTATGTATGTATTTAGGTGGTTGTTTACATGTGTCCACATTCTTGGAAGTCAAAGATCAAAATCAATTGTCTTTACTATGACTTTCTACCTTAATTTTTGAGACAGGATCTCTCACTGAATCTGAAGTTCACTGATTGTCTAAGAAGGCTGGCTTTAGAGATGCATTTGTCACTGAGATTATAGTCACATGCTACCCACCACATTCAACTCCTTATGAATCTGAACCCATGTCCTCATGCTTAGATGCTGAGCTCTGTACTGATTAAGTCATCTGTCTCTCTAGTCCTAGCAAGCTAATTTTCATAATGAAATATATAATAAGCGTTGGCTTGTTAACCTCTCCTCACCACTCTCTTCGTGTGTGTGTGTGTGTGTGTGTGTGTGTGTGTGTGTGTGTTCTCATTTGATACTTGAACAGAATAGCATTCACTCTTATACTGCCCTAACCAACCCATCCAGTTGCATGGATGGTGAGTGACCAAGATCGCAGATGTCAGCCCTTTTAAGCTGGTAAAACCTAGGTGTACTTTCAGGGACTTGTGTCAGTCAGCAGGAAAGTCTGGATATCCCAATGACCTATCTGGACCCACTCCTCTTGGTTCCCTTGGAAGAAGTCAATCCCTGGAGACCCTAATACTGAGGCTGTGGGACAGAAATGGAATCAAGCTTGGTTGGGCATACCTGACCACTGCAGGGAGACAATGATGCTTAACTTCTGATCCTATAACGGTGATGGGACTTTCATTAGTTTTTCTGAACTAGGGAAGCCAGATAAGCCCTTCATGTACATGGAAATCCAACTTTCTCATGTCTTTCCAGTTTATAGTACATGTGTTCTTGAAGTAAGTAATGCGAGCTACCTACCTAACCATTCCCATCTATAAAATGGAACTAATTTATACCTCACACAGTGTTGAGAGGAGGAATTGATTAATTAATGTTTACAATCCACTTTGAACTTGAAAAGGCCTCTCTGGAAGTTGTTATTAAGTCTATATCATTCTCACTTTGAGTTTTGGGCAATGCCTGAACCTGAAACTCAAAGGGAACCTTCCAGATCATCCTCCTCCTGGAGTGAAATTGACTTCAATGCTCTGAACATGGCTACCGTTCTACCTGTGGGCAGGGTGTTCTTCATAATGCTCTTGACTAGGGACCAAGAAGCAAGAAGATTCAGGGTATCCAGGGAAAGCAGGAGTCATCGTCCAAAGTGAGAAGGGCTGGGGGTGGTGGATTTTGTCCTTGGCTAAAGAAATCTATTGATTTTGAGAAAACTCAGCTCTTGACCCTGTGGTCTTCATTAAGTCACCAGGAAAGTCAAACTAGAGACTACTAGGCATAAGGGTTTGGGTCTAAAGTATTGGAAAATGTTCAAGACCGGGAAGATGTCTCAGCTGGTAAAGTACCTTTTGTGTTAAGTGCTTTATTGGGTTCTTGTATCTACTTCCCTTCTTCACTCTTATCTCTTCAAGCCCCCCAATACTAGGTAGGCAAGAAAGAAGGTTAGAGGGGAAGGGGACCTTAGATCTCTTTCGACTATTTCCAGCTCATTAGGACACTGAGTTTCTTGGGGCAGGTCTAATCTTTGTGGACAGGATATCTCCATTTTTTTCTTCTCGTCTATTTGCTCAGGATCCCTTGACAAACCACAGCAGAGGGGGAGCAATAGCCGCTGTAACCTCTCCTCCCAGGGTTGAGGTATTTTATACCCTCTCAAGAGTCACCAGCATTCTAAACATAAACCATCTTCAGCTGGCAGAATCACGCCCGGCCAGAGCACAAGACAAATCATACTTAGCTGCTGTGAACAATATGAAGCAGCCCCATAACTGGGATTAAAACAAAATCATTCACATAACACAATTGGGTTTTTGAAGAAACCAGAATTCTCTCTACGTTGTTGTGCAAGAGTGAGAATTTGAGTTTGATCCCCAGAGCATGGGCAAACAAGCCTGGCTTTGTGATGCCCGCTAGTAATTTTAGTCCTACAGGCAATAGTAAACATAATTTCATTGATAATTATGCTAATTTAACCCATTTTCTGTCAGTAGTAAGATAGCCAGGAACAGACAGTTGTCCACAGTTGGATCATCAGGCTGCACTGAGTGAGATTTGACTCATAACACAAAGTTATGCAGGGCTGTGAGCCCCTGTGAGGAAAGTGACTCTTTAGCACTGAGGGTGTTTAGCCTTTTTGTTTGGATGAGGAAACTAAGGCCTAATGTCTTCAGCATGGGAAGTGGGGGTTCCCAATACCCAAATTTCATCAGAAAACTATTATAACTCAAAAAGATGACAAGCCTGGGACCAGCTCTTCAATAAGCCAGATCAAAAACTTATTAGCCACTTTGATCTGGGAATACTGACCAGCCCTGGCCAGTGGAGAAACTGCTGGCGATGCAGCTACCAGGCCCGCACAGTTGAGTTGGTTTGTTCTCGCCAGAGGCAGAGGCTTGATTTTTAACTCAGTGGAGTCTATACAACAGGAGTACATATTGACTATTGGATTAAACAGCTCGTCAATTTCCTTCTCTGGGTTCAATATTCAAGGATGCATGGGGGCAAAGAGCCCCTCCAGATGTGCTTTTGTGAGGCCGTGGTAACCGACTTACACTGTGGCAGTGCTTCCTAAGACATTTGAAGTAGCATCCTCACCCCCTGGCTCAGCAATTCAGTATGCCCTTAGCTATTGGTATTTTCCTCATTTTTCAAGCTAGTGAGATGACTGCTTGATTCTCTGGTCTCAGACATGGTTATTAGAGGCACAGCACCTGGCCTCTACAGCAGGCGAGCTCCCACTACCCCACCTTGTGGGTTAAATTCCTGTTCTGCTGAATAAGCGTATTTTAATGGAGGTGGTTCACCCAGGGACTACAGTCCTCTTTGACTAGAAAAGGGGGAGGGCAGAGTAGAGGATTATTTATGATTTATTTATTTGTATGGATGTATGAGAGAGACCGTGACAGGGACAGCAGGACTTTGGAGATGAGAGGACAGCTTGCAGGAGACAATTCTTCGTCATGTGCATTCCTCGGTCCTTCTCCAGGCATTGGGGTTGGGCAGTGGGGGTCTTTATCTGCTTAGCCGTCTTGCCCAAGGCATGCAATTTTAATTTCTCTCCTACTAAAGATCCAACTTTGGTAGTAGTCTATTCTAGTATCTTAATATCATGCGGGGTGAGGTCAGGTTTGGCCACTTTTGAAACTGATGTGGTGAAATTAGTAGTCGTACGATATTTGAATTGAATTGAATCATACTTAACTCAGATGGATGACTGAAGTACAGAGAGGCATAGTGACATGCCTAAGATCACAAAACAGAGTTTATACAAAGCTGAGACATCAACCAGGGTCTCCTGATTACCAGGCAAGTGACTTTGGGAGGATATCACAGCACTTCCTTTGATCTCTAACACAGTGTTTGTTTGTTTGTTTGTTTCCCTGATCTCTTGCCCTGGCTTTGGTTTTGTTTTCCAGCTCCTCTTATGGTGTCACAGGTCCTTGCAGAGGACCGAGTCCCACTGGTTCCTTTCCTCTGTTTCCATGTTGCTGTTGCTTTCTTTGTGTTTGCTGCTGTTGGGATGGACCCCAGGTTCTTCAGAGTATAAGGACTGCTAGCATTTGATGAACATTACGCGCTTCTTCCTCTGGTTAGTGTTTGCTCAGCACCTGTTACTAACAAAGCCCCACACTAGGTTCCAGGGATAATTCAGCAAGACAGACCTTTGAGGATTTCTATTCCCGCTGAGAAAACTGACAATTAGTAACAGAAAAGTCAGTCAAGTATGTGCGGGATTAGAGGGGCATTGGAAGTGCTGGGAAGGGATAAAAGGAGGCAGGCTTCTGGTTAGAGTGGCTGGAACATATGCAGAGCTGGTAACTGCTATTACTGATCCAGCAACTAGAAGGAGGGTAGCCCAGTTAAAACCACCTGTGCTTGGGCAGGGGAGATGGGGTAGTTAAATACTTAACATTCAAGATGAGGACCAGAGTTCGAATCCTTAAAACCTTGTAAATGCTAGGTGGCCACGGAGGGCCTTCCTGGAATTCTAGCCTCAGACAGACTAAATAGGGATCTCAGAGCAAGTTCAGAGAGAAATCGACATGAGGGAAAAGCTCTGAGTTTGAGAGAGCCTGCCTCAATGAAGAAAGTGAAAGAGTGATCCAGGATGATTCTGGACCTCAAACTTAGACACATCCCCATGTGCATATGTCCCCAGTATGTATGTATAAGCACCCACACACACACCTGTGTACCCAAACATGCATAACACACACACACACATGAAAAAGAAAAAATTCATGGATCCACAATAACTCAACTCACTAAACCAGAACTAGACCCCAGCTCAGTTGTATTCTGTCTTTGGGCTGGGGTCTGTGCTGTGCCATCCTGTGCTGTGCTGTCCTGTGCTGTGCTGCCCTGTGCTGTACCTATTCTGGTTTGCTTTGCAGAAAAGCTCATGCCCTTGCAAACTACATCTTGGATATTCCTTTCTTTCTGTCTTCCCAGCACACAGCACACACACACACACACACACACACACACACACACACACCACACAGCACACACACACAGCACACAGTGGCTGAGGTCACTGGCCTTCCAGACCTTCATCCTCCTCCAGCCCTGACTAGAATGGCTGGCTCTATTCTATTCTTTCTTCCCTTGAAAAGCCCGATAGAAAATTGCCTCACCACATTACTGACCAAGATGGAGGGATGTGGCCCACATACACTCACAGGCAACATTTGCTTTCAACAACCACCAGAATACTTACACATTTACATCTGCCTTGTAATGTATGACAAACAATGCTTTTAGCATGTTTTGTGATTGATTCATTCAATACAACAATCATATGAGAAAGACAGAAGTATTCTCCTCACTTTACAGAGAATAAAACTGGGGTGCACAGTAAATTTGGCAGAAGTCATACTGTCTATCAGGCTTGGAGCTGGGATTCAAGCCTCAGCTATCTTGCTTACTCAGTACCTCATCCCAGGCATGTCCATAAATGTTAGCTCACATTTGACCTCTCTGTTGATTGGTAGTGACTGCTTGAAGTTCTGTAGTGAAGGACTTGGAAGCTGCACTTGGTATTAATTGGAAAGGATTCTGTGATCAATTAGTAATGTCTGACATGGATTCAGACAGCGAAAATGTCTAGGGTGGGGCATGGCTAGTGAGGGAGACATCTTTGGGCTGGTCCTTGTTAACTCATGCTGCAATATGGACTAGTTCCCAGATAAGTCTGACTCTGGGCTTCACTCATCTGTCCATGTCAGGAAAGTGGGGCCAGGAACACAGGTTTTGGTCTGATGAATTTCTAGTAAGGGTATCAAGGGAGAAAGAGAAAGGCAGAGGGACACTTACTCCTGCATTCAGGTCATGAGTTCCCTCATCTCCAGCTAGTCAGGTGTCATGATGTTCTTCTGGTGCTGTCTAAACTCAGTTATAACTGAGCCAGCAAAATACTTTCCCTTCAACAAAGTTCCCATCGAATTAGTGATAAAGACTAAGCCACAGAGTTTACGCTGAACTAGTTCGCACGCAGACATTGCTGAAGTCTGCAGATCTGATGCGTCCTTGGGCACTTAGGGATAGAGAGATGGAATCAGAGGGCAGAAGGAGTTGGAGCCGAAGGTAGGCTCACGTTCCCACGCCACATCATATTCCATAATGACCCAGCTGTGAAAGGACCCCGTGCTTCACAAGACAATTCTTCTAAGTCAGTAATTTGAAACCTAAAGAGGTTTGATGTCCCATAAGCATATTCATCTTTCTGTGTTTATTAAATTAAGCCCTCCACAAATCAGCAACAACATACTGTTCATTAATAGGAAGAGAGACCACTGTGTTCCCCGAGGGAATATGTTGGCTCAGATGTGGTCCAAGGTAGGCATAAATGAATTGTGTGTGTGTGTGTGTGTGTGTGTGTGTGTGTGTACATTGTGAATCGTGAATACTGAAGGAACAATATGAGCAAAATAAAAAAGGAGTCTAAAATGTCTTGAAGCTGATACCAGAAATATCCAAGAAGAATTTTATCAATACTAAAACCTAAGTACTGCTGGCGGCATGCCTAGCAAGATACTAGCTTTTATAAAGAGGAAAAAGAAAATGGTAATTACAAAGTCTCTATAGGAAAAAACAAGGAGATCTGCTCAAGAGAACCCACACACATTTGAAACCGGCTTACATATAGGAAAATTGGGCCTTATTTCCCCTTCTACCAACATTAACATAGTCAAACAACTGAGGAGAGAATTCTATTAACGAAGTGAGCCCCCATCAAGGAGAAGCCCAGAAATACCGCCATCGGGGCTCGATGGGGAAGCTCATCATTTGTATCTTGGACCAGAATAATGTGGAAATCCCATCCATTTAGACTCGTGTTAATGCTAAGGCTGAAGGGAGCATATCCTGGGAGCCCATTACGAACAGAAGGAACTCGCCAAAGAACGGCTCGAAGAAGAAAGAGGATAGTAAATCATACTGGGTGGCCATGTGATTCATAGCTGAGAAGCCTCGGGGATGTGGGGTGTCACTGGTCCCACAGAGAACTTACTTCAGGAAAAACATCTTCAGAGGTGACAGGACTTCAAATATCAGTCACAAAGGAAGCAGAAGGGATGCTTTGAGTGATCATGAATTCATATTGTAATTTACCATAAATTTTCAGGTTTCCACTTAAGGCCAGTAGTGTTTTGTAATAGAATCTAAGAAACATGGTTATCATGTGGGTTTTACTAAAAGAAAGCTTTCATCCTCAGTCCTTGTGTCAGCTTTAGGAAGAAAATAAGATCACCACAGGAGGGGATGGATCGGAATGTTCTAGAAAGATCCCACAAATGACTTCTGTCCATTCAGAGGAGCTGTGACAAAGGAGGCACATCTCAGGTCTTTAGTGAAAAGAGCAATGACGGCAGTGAGACCTTTGAGTGACCTAGATATTGAGGCATCTCTGGCCACTTCCCAGATGCTGCAAAGACTGGGGTTTAGTGGGGCTGGGCCAGGAGATGAGCAAACAACCTCTTCATACTTGCAATACTTCTCTCTACTAGAATCAGTAACCCCCCCCCCTGTCGCCGCCACCACCTGAGAAGAAGACCTCAGGATCGAATGTCCCATAAGGTCCAGGAAGGATGCTAAGTCTCCCTGGGGCATCTATTGATGGCCTCTTACCATGATGCACTTCCAGAGATGACCTTTGAGTTAGGATGGAGTCTCAGATAGAGACAGCCCACAATGGGCTGCCATATTTGATGGTGACTGCTAGGATTGCTTCACCTTGATAGACTCTGCACAGACCCAGCTAAATCATATACTCTGATGAAATCCAGAGTGGTCATGTGCTTAGGCTCCTTAGGGTATGAAGCAGAGAAATGCATTATTAGAAATCTCCAGAAGTAGACTAGGGAGATAACTCATTCAGTAAAGTACTCCTGTTGCAAACACAAAGACCTGAGTTTACTCTTCAGGACCCACATTAAAAGAGCCAAGTAGATGGTACATGCCTATAATCCCCTTGAGACAAGCACAGGTGGGTCCCTGGGGCTTGCTGGCTCCACAGCTTAGCCAAATTAGTCAACTCCAGGCCAACGAAGAGACCCTATATCAAAAAACCCAAGTAACAACACTTCAGGTTGATTTCTGCTCTCCATATGCATATATACACCAGAGAACATGCACGAATGCACTCGAGTGTGTGCGCACGCGTACACACACCATTAACCAGACTGAAATCTATAGACCTCAGTGAACTTCTTCACACTTAGAACAGTCACTCTGAAGCTGTGGAGCTTCACATTAGATTTTATACTTCTTAGTACTGAATATATTTTTATGTATTTATCCATCACCAATCATAAAATATCTATGTTCAAGTTAGAACTAGAGAAAACGATTAGCTTTATATTCTTTCATTACTCAATATCACTGCAAAATTCACACTGGGGTATTTAGGCTCATAGACCACGTTGTGTCTACAAGATCCTCAAATGGTTCAGTCAACAAATTATAGATACTCAGAGAGAAGGAGGGAGGGAGGGAGGAGGAAGAGAGAGAGAGAGAGAGAGAGAGAGAGAGAGAGAGGGAATTTTTTAAGTAACCACTATCAACAACAACCCAGGACAGAATGCGTGGAAAAAGTTCACCATAGATACAGCAAGCCAAGCTCTGTATTCCGAACTTGTCAAGATGGATCAAAGCTTTATCTCTCTCAACCCGACCTTTCGGGTGCAAATGAGCTGTCTAGGGAGATTGTCAGAGAGCAATAAAAAATCTCTTCTTTAAAGGCCAGAGAATTGAGGGCCCTCCATGTTCATCAAAAGAAGCTAAGTGGTACTGGTAACCCCAAATATGTAATGATTCACCCTTTCTGGTAACAAAGCAGCCCCAGAGCATTCCCTGGAGGGATTACTCTTAATCGGCAATTAAGATAAAGTCTGGGCACATGCTAATCCAGGGCTTAATCAGGACATTTTAGTGTGCTGCTGTAGTGTGGATATAAATCCGGATTCTCCTAACTGAGCCTGGAATGTGGGTGTGGGGAGGAGAGCAAACATGGCTGGACTGCAGACCAGCAGTGGGGAAGGTTTTCATTGGAGTTCTAGGCAGTGCTGGGAGGTCAGCACAGAGCCCAGATAAGCACATCACACTATCTTTATAGCAGGTGCGATGCTATACAGAAGCGAAAGGGGAAACCAAGTTCCTAAGGCAATGTGTAATGTCAGACTTCTCCATTCTATTCTAGTTGTATTTATTTATTTATTTCTAAGTTTATGTACATCTGTTTTGTCTACACATGTATAAGGGCATCATATGCATGTGGCTTTTGTGGAAGCCATAAGAGGGAGTTGGATGCCTTGGAACTGGCTAGTTACTGATGGTTGTGAGCCACCATGCGCATGCTGGGAATTGAATCCTGGTCCTCTTTGAGAGTAACAAGTATTCTTAACCACTGAGCCATCTCTCTAGCACCTGCAACCTGATCTAAAAGTCTGGATTCACAAGGTGACTCCTTGAACAAGATATAGACATCCATCTAACGGAGCAGAAAACAAATTTAAACTTTTCGAAAAAAGGCAATGCCCACACCATTTCTCTGTGGTTTTTTCTTAGAAACTCTTCTTCTACTCTTTTTGGGATCCAGACCACCATGCAATCTGGTTGGCAAACAGAAACTCCCAGTGTGTGTGACATAGAACCCCAGGTAACTAGGGGGATTCTGCCATCTGCTTAGCAGCTGCCTCTCTCTCCAAATGTCATTTTGAAGTCCCACCTTTCTCACTATGATTGACAGAATGAATGCTGCGTTCAGCCCCAGAATTCTCATTAGGAAACTCATCTAGTTTTGAATAGTACACACTTTAAAGAAATGCACTCTGGATTCCTATCTTCAATGCACTTCAGCCACAACCTGCCTACATTTTTGCAAGAGCAAATATGTCTTCATGTTCCTTAAGAATGATGAGGCACCAGGCCCTTTTCTAAGAGGAGGCAACTGACCTGTATGGACAGCAAATGCCTCCCCCATCCCCCATCAGAATTTTCATTCTGTATTTGTGGACCCATAAGAAATTAGTCTAGACCCACACTGGTTGTTAGATGTCTGAGCCAGTGTGTATGTATGACTCTCTTGTGCTTCCATTGTAGAGGAAGCCCTGAGCTATCTTCTCTCCTTGCAGGAAAAAACAAATGCCAGAAATCTCAATCTGCAGGAAAGACAAAACAAAACAAAACACCCAGCTTTGTGACAATTAATGCTCCTCTTTTATGTATTAATAATATTTATTTATTTACTTATTTGAGACAGGGTGTCATGTAGCCAAAGATAGCCTCTAACTACTTAGCTGAGGATAACCTTGAATTTCTAATCCTCCTGCCTCTGCCTCCGTAATACTAGGATTACAGGCATGTACCTTTTGCATGGTTCTTGGGTGCTGGGAATCACACCAAGGGCATCATGTATTCTATCCAAGAACCCACTCTACCAAGGGAGCCACATCCCCAGCCCATGAGTTGCCTTTTAAATCACCAAGATCCTCATGATTACCAACTAATATAAAAGGCCTAGTGCTGGACTCTGCAAAGCTATAAGGAACCATCAGTCAAGATCACTGCTATCTAAGAGCATGCATCCTTCTGGGAAGAGCATAGGATGCAGGAGGAATGACTAATGCAGCTCCCAGGAGAAATGAAAATGGTCCTGATGAATGGTCTGAACAAGAGTTTATGGGGGTCTTTATAGGAGCAAACCTTGCTTTGGGATGGGTATTCCTTCCACGAATAGGCAATCCTGAGTAATTTGGGAGAGAAAGAACAGCCCACACGTGGTGAGGAGATTGAGTTAGGCACCATAAATGTGTAGAAAATAAAGCCTAGAGACTACAGAGAACCATCAGACCTGCCTCTGGTGTTGCAATCTGTACCCTTCATACTGTGCCAAAGGTCACTAGAATCACCAAAGAGAAATACGCAAGTGTGTGTGTGTGTGTGTGTGTGTGTGTGTGTGAGTGTGTGTGTGTGTGAGTGTGTGTGTGTGTTTTCCAATAACTGTCTCAAAGATTGTATGGGACTGGGACTCACATAAAATAATTGTTATTTTTCTGAAACTCAAATGAAATGGGATCTCTTCTGTTTCTTCTGTCAGTCCTGAGTCTGGAGCCCATGAGCTTTGGAGTCAGGGAGTCCCTCAAGCTAAATCACCCCCAAAGCAGATCAGAACTATGATCCCTCTACTCTGCTTGGTGCATTCCTTTATGGGAAAGCTCCATGGGAAATTTGTGTCCCATTAAAGGGTTCCCTGCTCTTGCAGTGAGTGAATTCTCTGGTTTTAAAAGAGAAGCATAATGTGAACCAGGCATTCCCTAATGTCCCAAGTGAAGTGGGTGTCCTCAGGAAGTCTGGTGTCAGCAGATCTGAACCTGACTTTGAAGATATCATTTCTTATAAGCTCCTGCCTCTTAGGCTTTCTATAGCTCCATTGCTGGCCAGTCTGGAGACACAAAGGGAGATGGACCATCATGGGCATACCATAAAGAACCTAAGAGGACGCCTATAGAAACACTGCAATTTTCATTAAAACTTTTCTTCTCCAAGAAAAACAGTAATATGTTTGAACGTTTGTAGGGTTTAGAATTCAAATGGGCAGAGCATTCAGAAACAAAAAGGCTCTTTAACGAAGGTGTAAATTGTGCCTTTTGAAAATGACTTTCTTTCCTTGCCTGGTACCCACAGTAATGAACACTCCTACCCAATCAAAATATGAAAACAGAATTGGAGCTGTGTCAGCAACTTGGCGGCAAATAAAACTCAAAACAGGTCGGAGCACATGCTAGGAATACAAAATAAGGTGAGGAGCAATGCTTCAGCTGCGAGCTCTTCAGCCTGTGGAAATAATAGAGCATAATTTAGTAGAAGAGGAATGAGAGAGTCAGCACACACAGGGGGAAAAAAGAAAGAAGTGAGAAAAGAACGGCAGACCGAAAGGGGTGGAAATGAGCCTGGAGACAATGGCTTTCGGGTCCTTAGAGAAGACAGTCCTAGACTGGTCAGAGCCGCACCGGTGCAGTGAGGGTGGTCTGATTCGGTTTAATATAAATCGTTCCTCCTATTGCATTTTCAAGGTAGTTGTGTGGACACTGGGCATCTGAGGCAAAGCTGTGACATAAGCACCTGTAACGTTAAGGTGTGATTTCCAACGAGACCAGGAGGCAGGATCCAGGGTGATCCCCACGGTGTCTAGTGACTAGGATGTTCAAGGACAGTTTATTAGTGGAAGATGGTCCCCTAAACCCTAGCACAGGATCTCTGTAATTATCCTGGCTTACAGCTGCACATGTCAGCTCACAAGATTCAGCCAAACAGGGGTCCTTTTCTTCTGCAACTTCATCGAGATATTTCTAAGGACTGACGCCCTCTGTGAAAAATACCCCAGCCTGGCGAATAACAAGACAAAATAGAAACTGTGGGCAGCTTTTCAGCCTGCTATTTTATCTGCAAAGAACTTATCAAGACAGTTATCTCAAATACCAGTGGGCACATTTACTTTCCCTCTAACTCAATTAAAGGGTGTTTTTCTTAAATATTTATCATGGAAGTTAATTTCTCTTTGTACTTTACTTTCCGGGGCTAACAGTTAAGAACTTGAGATTAAGGCAAGGAGGTGGCTTTTTTTTTTCTTTCCCCTACTGCTCCATTCACATTGGGGAAAAAAGAATTCCAAAACTCGATTTTGCCCATTCACCCATCTTAAACAGGGCATCGTTGCCTGATTAGGATGAGTGACAGTTCTCACAGAAGCCATCTTCCCAGCTCACATGTTAGAAAGCCCCACACCTGCCGTTCATG
>JADRCH010000036.1:7610929-7672228 GCA_019843965.1 Rhynchomys soricoides | reverse complement strand
TGATGCCTGGCCAGTGGTTTATAGGTCATCAGCTTCTCTCACCCCCAGGTGCACACCTAAGCCTGTACGTTCAGGTGGGTCCGCCAGTTCTTGTGTGATTATTCATGTCTTATTAATTTCACAGCCCTGTGCTGATCTTGCAGCATTTCTTTCTCCTTACTTGTTCTGTGCCCAGCAAGTGTCTTATATGTTTTAATTTTTTGTAGTAGTTTTCTTGGAGTGCTGTATGTGTGTGTGTGTGTGTGTTTTCTGTTATTGCTGCTGTTTTATTGTTATTGTTTGTTTGAGAAAGAGTCTCATGTAGCCTAGGCCAGGTTTGAACTCACTGTGTAGCTGAGGAAGATCTTCAACACCTAATTCCCCTGCCTCTACCTCCAGTGAGCTGGGATTATGGGTGAGTATCACAGTGCCTGACTGGTAGACTTCAAATCTGAAGCTCCTTGAAGAACTTATGACTGTGCCACCTTCTACTCAAAGAAGAGCAAGCGTTGAGGTCTCATTAACTAGAAATCATGCTGGATAAGTTAGGTGCGTTCAGGGCATGAGGAACCCAGTGGTGACCCTGGTGGGATTTATGTCCAGTCCTCCAACTCAAGTGTACTCCCCAAGGACATCCTGACAAGAGTGTAGTTCAGGTCTTTCCACCAAGTAGCCCACCCTGCAGTGATTATTTCTTGCCTGTCAGGACTAGAGCCAGACTCGAGAGGAAAGCTAAGACAGAATCTGTCCTTAAGGAACTGGCAATGGCTGTGTGGGATGATACAGAAATAGGCTCTGAGGTTAGAGATATAGATTTGGGGGTAAAGGGATCTTAACACAGAGGCTTACAAGTAAGTGGAATCTTTCAAGAAGAGGAGCTTTCAGGCACAGAAGGGAAGTTGGGGGAGAAATCCCAGTAGACAGGGGGATAATATGCAAACAGAAAAGAAGAGAGATAGGTACTCAGAATGCCTAGGGCATAGGAAGTTAGTTATTTAGAATGGCCAGACTAGAGAGGGTCAAGCAAGAGGATGCAATGTGGGTTCTGGCTAGTGTTCACATTTCTGACTAGAAAGAACAAAGATGGGCCAGGCTTTGATACTTGGCTCACCCACTCCTGAGCAAGGATGCAGTAAAGCACTTAAAACCCTAGGGCCTCAATTTCTCCCTAGACACACGGGATGTTGTTATCCTACCTTAGTGTTGTCCTGAAAATCAGCAGGAAGCCACATCAACTGTCTGTCCCCTAAGTTTACCAGTTATTATTTGCCTTTGTGTGTGGTGTCCTTACCATAGGTCACAGATGCAAAAGGCCAGTGGCCCAGCAGGTAACACAGAGGTAGCAAGAGAGCCAATTGAAGGGACTCCATGGTGTGGAGGAGGTACACAGTCTGGTGTGCACTAGGCTTCTTAGGATGGAAAGTGCCACATGATCCCAGATTTCAGATTGCTGAGAAATGTACTGTATAAATTCCTATCTGAAGTCTCCCCAACATTTGTGATCTGAAATTGAGAACATGGCAGAGTCTAGGCGGTCCATGTCTGTGGGCCACACGGGACCTGTGGGCAGCCAGGTGGAGACCTTTGATCTTGTTTTTATGGAGTGATGGGTCTGTACAGGGCAAGGTTGTGGTTGTTCCCAGTTCTTAGCAGGGCTGGTTTGTGGCACCTGCCCCATGGTTAGAGGGCACCAACTGGCCACATGCAGACACCAACCACCAATGCCAGGGATGAGGAAAAGCCAAGCCAGCAAGTGAGGTATTCAACAGTACCAAATTCAAAGAGTGACCCCTTATCTTCGCATAAGCCCAGGAATGAAAACTTTTCAAAACTCAGCCCCAGCGAGACGCTCCTGGGAGAGAAGCAGATTCTTGAAGGGGGGTGGAATCTGCAGTCTGTGAGGGGCAAGGTTTGCCAAGCTATTAAACAGCAAGTTACAATAGGCAGAGATCACAGACGCGGGGGTAAATGTACACTCATCTATACGGGAAACTTTGATGCTTTCAAATGCTCCCCGCCATCTAAGGAGCAGGCAGCAGGCAGCGCCTACATATCTCACAGCAGTCTACCTGTCTGGGTGTTTGGGCTCAACTGCAGGAAGCTCTTTGAAACCAGGCTGAGGCATTTCAAACAATTCTGTTTGAC
The DNA here is from genome assembly GCA_019843965.1 of Rhynchomys soricoides. Lineage (NCBI taxonomy): Eukaryota > Metazoa > Chordata > Mammalia > Rodentia > Muridae > Rhynchomys > Rhynchomys soricoides. The sequence continues at coordinate 7,670,104 of JADRCH010000036.1, read as the reverse complement.
TATCCAGCTTGTATATTCTGCTAATGCCCCTTTTTGTTGTTGTTAAATTGGCTTTCTTTTCTTTTTATTTATTTAATTTAATTTTTTTTTTTTACTAATTTTGGAATCTCCTATTAAGCTGGCAGTCTGCAAAGGAGACGATGACAAAGCTAAGATGCCTTTTGACTATCTTACACACACACACACACACACACACACACACACACACACACACGAGCGAATAGCTTACCCACAACTCTATGTAAGGAAGGAGATAAATTAGACTCAGAGATCACAACTATGTCCAACAACAGCCCCGTTAAAAGTGCCAAATGTCTGAACCATTTGACTCAGATTATTTCCTAATGGTTTAGGGAGGGATGTTTACAACTTTCTATGAGTAATAAATAAATTAGGAGCCATCCATCAAAGCTTTCTAAATTATAGACATGACAGGCAAATTTCTCCTTTTTGAAAACATAGGACGACCTAAAAACTGGTCCCCGGCTTCAGTCTATTTTCTCTTTGATTCTCTTTTCCTGTCTTCTGAGTTACTGAGGGAAGGAAATAGCAATGTTGAGGAGTTTACCCCACCCCTTGTGCTTGCAGCCACAGTTTGGGTAAAGATGAGTGAGGGCTCTATGTGGGGGTACCCAGCTGTCATCCTAACATTTGGGAAAATGAAGTAGGAGATCTTCCATCCCAACTTGAGCTACACACAGTGAGATCTTGTCTTGACCCTCTAGTGTTCCCCCCAAATAAATCAGGGTGTCCTGGTCTGTTGGAAGCGTGAGTGGAAACCCAAAGGGTTCCAGTTTACTCTCTCCTGCTAATCTCACACAGGCCTTGTTCATTCTTCCCCAGTTTGCTCCTAACAGTCGATACCTATGTCCTGGCAATGAGAAGTCAAATGAAAGATTTGAGAAGGTGGTTTCTGTGAGTCAGGGCTTCAAAGCTATTTCCTACAAGGAAAGAAAAAAAAAATAGTCTCTTTTTGCTAATGTTGCAGGAGGTGTGGTAGCTTGGCTATCTCTTCTAGCAGCATGTTGATTGTGGGGTGTGGGAATCTTACACAAGACCTAACCAAGCCAGAGAGGATTAGCTTTAATTTCATTCAAAACCTGTAAGAAGGAGGAAAGGCTGCCTGTGCCCGAGGCAATGCTTAGGAACTGGTAGAAGAAGGTAGGATCCTTCTGGGGAGTGACAGACCGTGATTCTGAGCTCATCCTTAAAGCTCCCTGGCCAAACTCAGCCCGGGTACATGTTAGGTTTATTTTTACCTAGCTTAGTAAGAGATCTTTGGAGCAAGAGCCACTAGACCTAAAAGATGAGCTGTGAAAGTGTTGATAGGAACTGAAGTTCTCCTTCACAGAAAGCCTGCTTGGGAGGGAAGGATGGAGGAAATGATGGAGTGACGGAGGGAGGAAGAAATGGCAGGAGGGAAGAAAGGAGCCTTGGAAGGACTGGGGAGATGGGTCCATGGGTAATGTGCTTGCTGTAGAAGCCCATGGACCTGAGTTTTGATTCCCAGCACTGGCATAAAATTCCAGGAGCAATGTGCACATCTGAGGTCCCAACAGTGAGTGATGGAGACAGGTAGCTCTCTGCAACCAGCCAGCCTAATTGTTTTAGCAAGCTGTAGGTACAGTGAGATACTCTGTCTCAAAAATAGCAATAATATGATAGGGTGGAGAAACACGAAGGAAGACACCTAACTTTGACCTCTGGCTTCTACATGCATGTATATACATGTGCAAGCATATGTCTACCACTCCAGGGACTAAAAACATACCATGTACTCTGGAATCTTCCCATCAGAAAACCATCCAGACCTCTAATGTGGGCACTTCTAATCTTCCGATACTCTGTCACCCACAAGAAAACTTGTCACCAACATTCAAGCTGAGCCCAAACCAAGGAAACGCAGGATGCTGTCTCTCAGGCACAATCTAGACCACTGGTTCTCAACCTGGCCCCCTTGAGAGTCTAATGACCCTTTCACAAGGGTTGCCTAAGACCTTCAGAAAACACAAATATTCACATTATGATTCATAACAGTAGTAAGATTACAGGTATGAAGTAACAATGAAGAAAATTTTATGGTTGAGGGTCACCACAACATGAGGGACTGTATTAAAAGGTCACAGTATTAGGAAGGTTGTAAATTGCTACTCTAGACTGACCTCTTTCCTTTGAGGAATGCCACCAACCAAGGAGACAAACTTCTGGTGCCAGATGTGGGAACCATTCCCAGATAAATGGCAGACACATTTTTAAGGTGTTTTGTTTTTTGTTTTTGTTTTTGTTTTGTTTTGTTTGTTTTTATGGCCCAGTAGCATAGCAGGGCATTCAGAGTCCAGTGTGGTAAAAAGCTGGGCTCATAAGACAGGGCGTGTGTGTGTGTGTGTGTGTGTGTGTGTGTGTGTGTGTGGTGTTTCACGCAGGCAGGGGTGTCAAGGTATAGCTTTATCAATGGATGGAATTTCCTGTAAGTAGAAGATAAATGAATTAGTAACTTAGAGTAATTTTTTAAAAATACATATCGAGATGAAAGCCAGGATAAGTTTGATCCCTTTTAGCCAATGAAGTATGATCTCTAATTAGGTTTCCACGCAGACGGTGTGGACCCAGAGTACATTTCTGAATCTAGTTGACCTTTTCAGCTGGGAAGCCAAATAATTTCCATTCCATGCTCTTTAATTCTGGAGGAATTTCTAATTTGTTGCCAGAGATAAAAACTCACTGCAAACAGGGGAAAAAATAGTTTGAAATAGTCCAGTGTTCCATTTATAGAAAGAATATTAAAATTTTAGATCTGAGAGAACCCTCAGAGACCATTTTCTTCAATCCTCTTATTTTACTGATAATAAAAACTGAAGACCAGACAAAAATCAAAGACTTGCCCAAGGTCACAGAGGGCCTTAGGATCCTGGACTGGATCCACAGCTCCTACTTCTTACTCCAGAAGGGCTTATCAATTTACCTGCTGGGGGGCTTTTCTCTTCCTCCTTCCGTCCTTCCCTTCTTCCTTCTTTCCTTCCTTCTTTCCCTCCCTCCTTCCTCCCCTCCTTCCGTCCCTCCTTCTTTCATTTCTTCTTCTTCTTCTTCTTCTTCTTCTTCTTCTTCTTCTTCTTCTTCTTCTTCTTCTTCTCTCTCTCTCTCTCTCTCTCTCTCTCTCTCTCTCTCTCTCTCTCACACACACACACACATACACACACACACACATCCATGTCCATATGTTACTGAAGTAAATGTCCCTTACTGAACTTCACTATCAGACTTGCTTGAGGGAACTTGCAGGGGCCAACACCTACCCTCTTGCCTTTCTTAATTTCTTTTGGAAATTGTCTATTCTCTTACCTTATTAATGTTAAAACAAAACGGGCTCTTTTATTGCCACAGGCAGAAGGGAAGTTAAATTCTTGATGGAGACAAGTGTCTTCCCTTGTGAGAGCAAGTAAATTAGTTCTGAGGTCCTCTCACTCACCACAACTGTAATGAGAGAGACACCAGCCCTTCTTCATTAATGAGATGCCAATCACAAAGGGAGAAGTCTCACAGAGCCTTTGTGGAGGGGGGTGGGGGAGTGCTGATTGGCACTATAGCGAGAAGGTAGGAAGCAGAAAATAAAAGCCCCCAGAGGTTGGAAAACACAGGTGGATGATCTCGGATGGGAAGGGCAAGTCTGAGGAGAGCTCACTGTGTGCACGGATGGGCAAACAATGTAGTTTACAGAAAACGTCTTTGAAAGTGAGCAGGAGGGTTGGGGAGCTACCCTCTGGCTGTTTTCCCAGCTGAGTTTCCAGAGGCAGGCTTGTGTTCATCCTGGGTCCCATGCAGGACCCCATCTGATGGGTTGACAGTTGGGGTTGATTAACTAACAATGCAGTTTCTTTAGGAAGGCTGGCAGCGATATAACTTGTCTCCACCCTGCCTTTGATCTTGTCAAGAGTTTAATCTGCCGAGTGTAACCTGTTAAACTTTGGGAACTTTCTGTAGAAAGCTAAGGAGGATCTTGAAACTGAGAAAGCCTTATTACTTGAAATAGTTTTCCTCACAGGAGACACTGGTCTTAAGAGTTAACCCAAGGACCATGTGGCTGGGCAGTGGAGACATCTAAATCATGTTTTGTCCTTCCTTCCAAAAGTGACTTACAAATAAGATGATGCTGGTGACCTTTTGCTCTCAGCTACACACTGTTTGTTACCAAAGAATTAAGGGAAATTATCTGTGTGACTTTCCTAATGCAGTCAGTTTTCAGAATCTGAAGCCCATCTTTGTGTTTGTGACTTGATAAAATACACACATTATTGAAATAAATAGGATTTTCATTTGAAATCAGATACATTTCCCCCAGTTATCGCTGGGTTTCTCCTCCCTGCAAGTGTTTATTAATTAATTAATTATTTTGACGAAAATGGGTCTATGGGAAGGTTAAGAGGCTTTCAGCACTCAAAACAACTTAATAAAATGTCTGAGCACACAATTAAGCATACTTACGTCCTTCAAGAATCAGGTAGCGGAAGTTCTAATTGGCAAAGCAGCGTCGTGAATGTCATTTTCTAAACCCATTAGACCATGTCTAACAGAGAAAGAGCAGAAGCAGCCGTAGTTTACAAAATACCCACAGTGTCCCTCCCGGAGACATAATTTCAGGGTAGCAGTTAGATGATATTAAACTCGTATCTGTAACAAAGTGTAGCTGCAAAACCGCAATTGCTCCAAATCTAATTCCTCTGAATGGATGTACACACGTTTATGATAGTGGTGGTCGGTAGTGTGCCGGTAACCTGAGCACTTCATCACTATGTGTAGTGTGTGTTCGTGTGTGTGTGTGTGTGTGTGTGTGTGTTACGTGTGTATGTCCAGGTGTTTGTGTGAAGGTGTGTGTTGTGCAAGTGTGTGTGCAAGAGTGTGTGTGTGTGAGAGAGAGAGAGAGAGAGATACAGAGACAGAGACAGAGACACAGAGAGAGAGAGACAGAGAATGAACACCCATGCAGAGGCCAGAGGACAACCTTGGGTGTCATTCCTTAAGTGCTATCCATTTGTTTGTGGTTTTGAGGCAGGGTCTCACAAGTCTGACACTTGCCAATTAGGTTAGGGTGACTCCCCAGAAAACATCAGGGATCTTGCCTGTCTCCATCTCCCTTGCACTGAAATGACAGGAACTTGCCACCACACCCAGGGTTGTGTTTCCTTCTGTTTTGTTTTAAAGTTCTGTTCTAAAGAACAGAACTGAATTCCTCAATTTCTCAATGGCTCTGTCTCCCAGCTCACAGTGAACCTTCTTAATCACACGCAGTCACAGGTACAGTGAGGGATCCCATTCTGTCTACATTTTCAGGGATGTTTACACTTAGACTGAACAATTCGGAAGCCTCCCAGAACATCAAACTTCAAGAGTCTAAAGTAGCATCATCTCTATGCTTAGATGATTTGGGTTTCCCAACATACAGACTTAGAAAATACTGAAAGTTCTTAAGGAAATCCAGGTCAGAGGTGAACATCCTCAGAAAACTCCACCTGACTGGCATCCCCTCATTTAGAGTAGACCTGCTTTGGAAAACATGGATGAGGCTCAAAAAAGGAATCCCATTCTTCACTGAAAGCCAAAAGAAAAATCAACAGAGAAGAAAGAGCTTCAGAAAGCCACCTGCTTGAGTCTGGTTGGTTGTTTGGTTGGTTGTTGTTACTGCTGATTTTTTTTCTGCTTTGTGATGTTTGTGTTTCTATTAGAAATTGACGTGTCCAATTGTATTTGCCAAAACCTTATTTATTTATGTATTTATTTATTGTCCCCTTTAATACACTCTTCATGTTCTAGATACCTGAGTTTTAATTTTAAAAATTCTTACAAATGCTGTGGATTAATTTATCTTCTAAGAGTGTCAAAGAAAGGACTAGACTGATACTCTCCTCTACCCATGTGCCTCTGTGTGTGTGTGTGTGTGTTTGTGAGTGTGTGCCTGTGCATGCACATGTACATGTGTGTTGCTCTGGACAAAGCCCTGGCCTTCTGAGGGCTAAGGAAGTCCTTCCCACTGAAGCCTACTTCAGCCTGCTTTCTTTTTCTTCATCACTTACCCCCATGATCTGCAGGAGGAGAGAGAACCAAATTAAGCTGGAGCCCCTTGGATGCGGTGGAGCTTCCTCTCTTGCTCTCAGAGACATTAGGAATAAACAAAGCGTACACGCTTACCACCTGGTTCATGGTCTTTCTAAAAATTATTTTGTCGGCTTTGTCAGGCTAGACTCTGCAGATAGTGATGTGAGTGTATGGGTGTATCTAAACAGGCAGGGGGAAGACAGAAGCGTACCAGAGAAGATAGGATTGTAGTCAGACCCACTGGCATATCCTTTGCTGATAAGAGTATCATTTCTACAAAGAATAGAAGCAATATCTGGGGCTGAAAACAACAACATTAAAAAGGCCCGGGGTATAAGATGATTACTTTTCAATGTTATGAAAGAGGGTTGTCCAGAACTTTCTCAACCAGGACTCATAATAACAAGCTCTTCCACACACTCACCATAAACTAATTGATGTTTGTGTTGCTGACCCTAAGGCAGGACAGAAGCCTACAGTGCCTTCTGAATCATCAAAGGGTGACTCACTACGTTCTGGGTGGTTTTCTTGTTGAGAGTATTTTATTGTATACTAATCCCTTGAAAATTGCTAACGCACCTGTGATTGGTGCCAGAGGTTTGGAATTAACCTTGCACAGCCATGGGGCTGGGGATGAGACTCAGTTGGTAGAGGGCTTGCCTAGCAAGCCCAGAGCCCTGGTTCTATTCCTCTTACTGCAAAAGAACATTTGGGGTGGTATAGGTTTGTAATCTGAATGCTTGGGAGGTGGAGGCAGGAGGATCACAAGTTCAAGGTCAGCCTGGGATACATAAGACCCTTTCTCTATATATAATACATATAATATACTAGTATGTTGTATAATTATATAATAATGTATTATACACACACACATATATATATATGTATGTATGTGTGTGTGTACATATATTTGTAAGTAGAGGAGGGGTTCTTTGGTGTACACACCAGTTTCCACCCTATATCTTCTATTCTCTATCCCAAAAGAATCCCATTGCTGCCATGGAGTCTGCAGATGTTGGTCTCTGGGGAGGTTTTCCCAGCTCCTCTCTCTCTCCTCTCTCTCCTGCTCTTCTCTGTTTTGGTTGGAACCTCACATACTAAATGGCAATCCTATATCTGAAACCACTTCCCGTGCCTGATAAGAGAAAGGCCACAGAAAACTTGGAGCAGCCCACATTGACACAGAACATATGACCATTCTGATGTTTGACTATATTTCAATCTGCAAACTCAGCATCTTCCAGGGACTAACCCCAGTGGGTATAAATACCAGGTACCTATCTATGTGTGTGGATCCAGTGACCCAGAATGCTTGATTAATGGGAACACCAATCACAGTCCTGACTCCAGGATCTGGAGCCCCTGGCTTGTCAGGCAAATGGCTTCTCTCTCTTTGCTGTTCAGTAGCTCTTACTGGGGACAGAGCCCTTGCCCATTTACAGCATTACTATGTATCAGGTGAAAATGGCCTTCTCGTTTCTTGGTATGCTCTGTTTATATTTTAATACTGTTTACAGATGGAATATTCCATAAATATTCATGCAGTGTCTGTACAAAGGCAAGTCTTGGAAGAGCTCTTTATTAACAAGCTCCCTTATGGAAGGGTAACGGAGGTACGGGGGCTTTAATCCATCCTCCAAACTTTCATACAAGGACCAAACCACTCTCTTTACATGGAAAGTCAGGGTGACCTGGGATTTGCCAGAGAAATTCACAACCCAAAGCACCGGCTAATGAATTATTCCAAGTCAATTAACAGACCAAGGAAATCCTTTCTTAGTCCCACACCAAGGCTCCTTTCATGAACAAACACTCATAATGCGGGTGATGATCAGCTGGGTACCAGACGATGCTTAGCCCATATTGAACTCCCCCTCATTAGAAGAAGAAAAAGTATTAAATCTCAGAGAGCTTGTAATGAAGCAAATAGAAACCATGTTTTTAAAAGATTAAACTTTCAAATGTGAGCTTCAAATTTGAAACTATAAAACACATATACACAGATAAACATGTTCACTCATTGGTTCAAAGAGATGATTGGGTTAGTAAAGGGGCTTGTTGCATCACATTGAAGACATGAGTTTGATCCCCAGGACCCATGTTAAAAAAAAAAAAAAAAAAAGCCAAGCATGGTGCTATGTCCTTGTAATCCCAGTGCTGGGGAGGTAGAGACAGGAGGATCTCTGGGGCTTGTTTGTCAACCAGTCCTGCTGAATGAGAGCTCTAGGTACAGCAAAGGGACTTTGTCTCAAAAAAGAAGGGGATAATGGCTGAGGAAGACACCAAAGGGTTAGCTCTAACTTCCATAGGTGTGCACACACGCGCGCGTGCGTGCACACACACACCTGTGAATTCATGTGAACACAAACATACAGGCGTACAAATGTGAGCTGATAAGCTCTCTCAGTGGGATAAATGTGTCTACCGTCAAACCTAATGACTGGAGCTCAATGCCCAGGACCCACCTGATGCAAGGAGAGAACCAAAACCCAGGAGTTGTCCTCTTAATTCTACAAATAGGTCTTGGCTCACATGTGCTAATACATATGAACAGATGCACATGTGCACTCCCCCATGTGTGGGGGATGGAGAGTGTGCACACGAGCGTGTCACACACAAATACAAAGAAATTAAAAATTCTGAGTTATTGCATGATAGGCAAATCCAAGATAGCATGAAGTAAATTAAATAGAACAAATTCTTTTTTATTTCCTTAAGAGAGGAACTAGGATAGCAAATAGTAATTTCCCAAGATCTTTGTATCAGATATGGTGAACTCCTTCCTCTCAGCAGACAGCCTCAACCAGACCTAACATTTGGGGCAGAAGGAAGAATAAAGAGCGAAGTTGGTAGGCGTTGTGATCCATGGGGCATTGTTTGGCAGGCACTTCACTGAGGTCTACCCAGGAGTGCTTCATCAGAGAGCAGGACAATGTCAGATTACATCAGAAGCAGATTTCTTTGTGTATATGGGTAAATCCGAGAAGGCCAGTGTTCCAGGTCTGGATCTGCAATTGCTAGTAAAAAGTGATCCTGAGGACAGAAGACTGGTGTGCCATCCTTCCAGCTGCCTGGCTTCTTCATGAGAACCTCAGCTGCTACAAACTCAAGGTTACTATTCCCTTCCTGTCTGGTGATAGGTCCCTCACTAGAAGTGGCCCCTGTTCGTTGCACCCTGAGTTCCAGCTGAGAGTTCTGTAATAAGAATTCATGGAATCTCAAGGGAAAGCTCAATGGAGTCTCTTAACCCTTGAAAAGCATCGCGTGTGTGTGCGTGTGCGTGTGTGTGTGTGACATGACATTGGACTTCCCACAGAGTTGCTGCTGGCCTCTATGGGGCTAGATTTCATGGATCCTCTCAGGCTTTCCTAGGGAAATATTTCTTAGCAGAGAGAGTTTTTGTTACATGAATTTGTAATACACGTGGCTGCTGAATCAAACCATGGGGACATCGATTGGTTCTTTTCCAAAGTCCTGATGAAAGTCCATGTGGCCTTTGTTTATGTGTGGGTACAGTCCAACTAAAAGTTTAGCAAGGAGAAATACCACTGGATTGTGATGTAAGGACTAGTTTCCTTCTCAGCTCAGCTATGAACTTGCAATGAGTGTCACATCTATTGATCACTCTGAATTTCACTTTCTCTGTCAAATGATCTCTGTCTAGCCAGCCCTATCAACCTTACAGGGGTCTTAATGAAGAATAGAGAAACTGGGGTGGGAGTGGTAAGAAAGCTCATTAGTTTATTTGTATTATCAGCTATAATTTTCTTGCACTTAGTTAGCAAAGTGCTGGTACAGGTAACTTGTGAATTACTGGGTTGAACTTCTGAGACCCATGCTTGTCCAACCTGTGACCCACTGTCTGCATGTAACCCAGGATAGCTCTCAACACAACCTAACACAAAATTATAGACTTAATTAAAACATGATTTCTTTTTATTTTTTTCCTATAACTCATGGTTCTCAAGTATGAACTGTATAAAGAACTATATTATGTCACAATATAGTAAAGGTTGGATACACCAATGGACCAATCAAAAAGCATCATTTTAAATGTACCAACTAATGACAAGGAGAAAAGGAGAGAAACGGATCAGCTGGACTCACCCATGACCACTCTAACAATGAGCAAAAGTTTTTGAGAGAATCATGGCTGATCCTGTGCACTCTCTGCTACCATAGAGATGAAAGGAAAAACTCCTCCCCTCCCCCTAATTGTTCTTGAAAACAGAGGAGTCTAAAGGCCTGAAACAAGTTGAGATGTATATGAACAAGATGTCCTCAAATGACACCCGAGGTGTAAATAAATCACTGGGGCTGATGGCATCCACCCAACAGTTCCCAGGAACTCGAGGGTGAAATTGTGAAGCTGTTGACCAAAACACAGAATGTGTCACAAACGGGTTACTGTGTTCACAACCTGGCGAATGGCCACTGCAACACTGAAAGAAGAGAGGCACAAAATAGGTGAGTCTTGCTTTTGTACATGGCAGGCATGGGGAGACTATCAGAGGGGCTCTTGTCACTGAATACATAGCCTCTCGTCGCACAGAGCATTTATTGAGTATCCACTAGGACTATGTTAGATGGCAGAGGTGAACAAGTGGAAGCATCTGGAAGGTGATTTGAAAAAGATGTCAGAAGACTCCAGTGCTGCAGATAAATTTGGGAAGTCACTGGTGCATGGTTCAGAGGAACAAAGTGCAGCCTGTGGAGTAACATCTCTGTCAACTTAACAGACCCTGCCTGAAGTGCTGTGCACATAAGGACTAGGTTCCCTTGAAAAGAGTGCTCGGGTGGCAAGAGATGTCTATCTGAGTGACACTAGATGCTCCATATTAACCATCTACATAGAACTGGCACTGAAGTTCCAAGAGTAGCAGTGATAACTTGCATGGGGGCAGGGGAAAAAAGGAGGAGAGGCAGAAAGGCTCAGGGCAGACGGTTAAGCTTTCATGCACAGGACCCTCTCAGAGTCTCGGGCACCATTTTATACCCTGGAGTCACCTCAGGAAACAGTCAATGCTCTCTCCTTTGGAGCACCAAGAAAAGTTAGCAGGTAATAAATACATCACAGGAAGGAAATGTGGCAGAGGGGGTTGGGTGGGCACATCAGCAGGTTTGGTCAATGATTGGAGGAGCTGGGATCTGAATGACAGGACACAGCCTGCTATGGAGCTTCCTAGGCAGAAGAAGGTAGTACAAAGCCTCACAGAAGAGAAAACAGCTAAAACCTCATCTTTTCAGAAAGTCCACTGTGTAAAACAACAGCTCAAGCAAAAGATGGTACGAGGGTTGGAGAGATGGCCCAGTCAGTGTTTAAGTGTTTGCTTTTCAAGTATGAGGACCTGAGTTCAATTCCCAGAACCAGTATAAAAATGCCTGGCATGGTAGTGGGCAAGGTAGGCGTATCTCTGAGATTCTTGTGGCAGCCAGCCTAGAATCCTTAGTGAATTCTAGGCCAAGGAGAGACACTGCTTCAAAATGTAAGGTAGACAGCTCCTTAGAAATGACAGGCAAGGTTGAGCTCTGGCCTCCATACAGGTGCTACACACACACACACACACACACACAGAGAGAGAGAGAGAGAGAGAGAGAGAGAGAGCGATAAGATGAAGATTTCTTGATAGTATTTAGGACTGACTAGTCAGCTACACAGAACTAGGAGCCCTGAGGAAGTTTAAAGACTCGGGAAAGGACAAATGAAGAAGGAAAGATTGAGAATACAGAAGAGAGAAGGACAGTCAGTGGGGCTGACAGCAACATCTGTCTTCAGGAAGAGCATAGAGCTAAGATGAAGGCAGAGACGGAAGCTTACAGCCTCCAGCAGGCTCTCCCAACCATTTTTAAATTTGTCAACTCATCATATACTAATTTTTATGGACATTTTTAATCATCTGATCATTTTGCATTTGCAAGGAAAGTGAAGTAATTTAATATTTTTTAAATATATGCCATTTAAGATAAGTATATATTAAAAGTTTCATTACAAAATTAATTGAATACAATATTTACTAATATTCATGGATTATAATAATAAATTTTGAATGAGTTCCATCTAACAAGTGATGCACATGATTTGATTTACTTTAATTATGCAAGTAATGACAATTTATAAAACACTTTTAAATGACATCCAGTAGCATGCTTAGCTTGGAAACCAAACAAATATTAAGCTGTGAGCCAGTATTTAATTCCCTGTCATTAATAAAACCAGACCAATCTGCTTTCAGAACTGGGCAGGAAAACCTTGTGTTTGGGGTAAAATAAAAATGTGACCTTTTTTCTCTCTTAAGTTTATTTCTAATCAGCAAAATACAAGGATATCTGACCACTACTGGTAAATACTTCTGTAAAAATCCCTAGAGGCCAAGTTAGATATGAGTAACATAAAAATATTAATATTTTTATGGCAAAGATTGCAATGGGGGACGTGAGAGGGAGGGAGGGTCCTGAAACTTGGTGATGAAAATCTTCAAATAGCTGACTGGAAAGATAGCTCAGTCGATAAAGAGGAGTAGAACTCAGATCCCTGGCACCCGTGTAAAACGTCTGTAGTCACAGCACTCAGGCAGCCAACCTGGCTTACATAACAGTGAGCCAGAGACCTGTCTCCAGCAACATGGACCGTCAGGACTGACACCGGGTTGTCCTCTGATTTCTCTGTGTGTTCTGTGGCAGAGACACGCCCACATCTACAAACATAAACACACTCCTATGTGCATGACACACATACACTTCTTAAGAAAATACAGTTGTCCCTCTATAAACTGAAGTTTTGCACCCACAGATTCAGCCAACCACGGATTGAAAAGATTTGGGGAAGTGTGTCCTGAACACACCAACCTTTGCTTCTTACACTTGTTGCTTATACAATATAGCCTAACATCTACTTAGGCATTCACTTGTTTGGGCATTCGAAGTAGTCCAGAGTGTCTCCTATAAGAGGCGTAGGCATCCTTAGGGTCCTGGAGCCGCTCTCACTAATCCCAAGATGCACTGCCGTCTGTAGAGTTACTGTCATTTCAGAAATCTGCTCTTTGCCTTTGCCAAGAAACAGTCGTAGAGGGGAAATCAGCCCACTTAATCAATGAAATGGCTAACAATAAAGCTTTTCAGTGATGTGATGGCTCAACTCTAGCCATGGCTAGGAACATTTACCACATCTCTTCTTATTATGGAGCGTGACTACAGAGCTGTGAATGATGGGTTTGGATTCTAATCTCATCACTCATGCACATGAATTGACACAGAGTTATACAATGACTCTGGGCTTAGTTTCCCCATCTGTAAAATAGGGGTGATTGAACTCTCCGCTCTCACTGTAGTTATAATTTTTTAAGCATGTGTGGAGGAAGCGGAGGACAACCTCCAGGGTCATACTCAGGTGCACCAGGCCCCTCCTTTGAGATGGGGCCTCTCATTTCCCTAGAGCTCACCAGGCTAGACTAGCTGGCCAAAAAGTACGAAGGATTTCCCAGCACTAGGCTTATAGAGCAGGCATCACCACACAGAGCTTTTTATTTGGGTACTGGGGATCTGGGCTCAGGGTGTCATATTCGCACAGCGAGCACTTTAGCCACAGAGCAGTCTTTCCATCCCTGGTTGTGAGACTTAATAGCAATGATAGATGGAGGGTGGTGGAGTCAGGGCTTATTCCCAGCCCTCCCTGCAAGGCAAGCCCTCCGGACAAGGCAAGGTAAGTTTCATTCCTACCCTAACTGAGACCTGAGCACTTGGGGCTGAGACCACCACAGCTGATAAACCCAGCTCTCACAGATTTGTGTTCAATAAGTATTTGTTGGCTGGCTGGATAAATGAGACAAAAGGATGGGTAAAAACCAATCCTGAAGAGAAATGAAAGAGGAAATGCCCTGTCTACCTTCCTGGATAAGAAAGCCCAGACCCAGAAAACTAAAATAGCTAAGGACGGTATCAGACAAGAACTAGGACCAGGACTAGCACAGCTCCCATCCGCCCTCCCAAACCCCCACATCACCACCACACTCCTTTGTAAACCTCTGGCTTTTGGCAGGCTCCTGGATTGCATTTTTCCGAGCTGCTGTCACATAGTTTAGAAAAAACGGAAACATTATTTGCCTCTGCTTTTATGGCCATGGCTTCTAGAGTAAAAAGCCAAGGCAACCTTTAAATGTTTCGTTTTTATAAGGGGCCATAAAGAAAAAAATCATAAATCCAGATCTCAAACATCTTAGACCACCCTTGGTCAGCTCGACATAGCTTCAGAAAATAGACGGGAAGTTTCTCGACGTTTCTTTCTCCGGACGCAGGAAGTGTGTTTGCTCCGTTGGCGGTGACTCACCGTGCCTCCTGCACCAGGCCTGGAGACAGAACCTTCCTTATTTATTGTGCTCCTCTTTCGTTTACAAGGTCAGGCTGGATGTTTTGGTTGTTTCCCCAGCATCGCTCTACTGACCGACTTCACTCTAATCCCCTGATGTCACTTAAATCAACTGGAGGCGGTGGGGGCGGGGACCCATCAGAGAGCACCAGTGACTGCCTCCCGCCCGTTGTTCTCGGAGGAAAATTAATTTGACGCTGCTATGGCTGTTATGTAAGTGTGATCGTCCCCTCTAATCACATCACAGGACTGAGAGCTGCCAGAAATAACAGAAGGGAACATTCGAGATATCAAAGGGGAGCCACTAAAATAGATTGTTTATTTAGGTACCGAGTGCAAACGCTATTATTGGGAGATGCAAAACAACCCTCCTCTCACACATCCCTGCCTCACATACTGTGCCTCCAAGAGATATGAAATCAGTGCTTCCAATGGAGTAGGAAGTGAAGGGAACTGGGGGTGTCAGCGTAGCGGTGGCTTTGTGGGTGTCTGCAATTTCCTTCTTGCACCTGCCTCTTCTGTGAAGCTTCCCTCTTGGTCCAAAGTTCTTTCTTTGTATCCACCTCAGTACTGTCTGACTCTCCTCACACTATTCCATTGCCACCTTGTTCTTCCACAAATCCAGATGAGATGCTTCTCATCAGCTATGAGTCCAGGAGGAGTTCAAACTGTATGGCTCCCCCAGCTTCGAGTACATGCTGAGTATCTGTTTCTCCTCCCCAAATTCTTCTCCTGCTCCCTTTTGGACATGAGTTCAAGTAAGGAGATATACCACCCTGGTCTTACCTTGGATTGAGTGTCTCGTCGTGGTCTACAGTGCATTGTGTGTTGAGGTGTGGGGGTAGAGGTGTAAGGTGTGTGTGTGTGTGTGTGTGTGTGTGTGTGTGTCTTCAGGGTATGTTTATGTGAGGGTGGTGCATGCATGCAGAGGTCAGAGGTCAACACTGAATAGCTTAATAGTTTCCCCACTTTATTTTTAAGAAATAGTCTTTCTTTGAAAACTGGAACTCACTGATTCAACTGGGTTGTCTAGCCAGCGAACCCCATCCTCATATTTCTGTCACTCCAGCAGTGGAGATTGTAGCCCATAGCCATGGTGCCTGGCTTTTGTGTGGGTTCTGGATCTCTCATGCTTGTAGAACAAGCTCTTTACCCACTGGGCCAATTCCTCCAGCCCTGAAAACCACTACAAAAGTAGGCTTCAGGGAGGTATGTCGTTGTCATGGGCAAGCCAGGCTCTCTTCCAAGGATCTATGATGTTCCCATTGTTTCTTCTTTGTGTTGATCACTGCCTGCCTTGAAATGCTTTTGGGCTGAATCTCCACAGAGGAATGAGGTGATTCTCTTGGGCCACACCCATGAAGAGGAGATAGGAGGCATGAGTCTTTGCTTGTCACCCTTGGCTGGCTTTGTTCATGGACTTAGATGGCTTTGGCCATAGGACTTAGACCACAGAAGTGTTATCTAAGCAACCCTGATTGTCCGAGTGTACACACACACACACACACACACCTTTTTTGAAACAATGACTGGTTCTCAGTGCTCCTTTTCTTTACTATTCCTGAGTGAGATACAAGATTTTTTTTCAAATAAAATGAGAAGGGAGCATCAGGAGGTCAGGCCAGTGGACATTGTTGCTCCCTCCATGGGGCTGCAAACTCCCTCAGCTCCTTCAGTCCTTTCTCCAACTCCTCCGTCTGGGACCTCACACTCAGCCCTACTGTTGCTGTAAAATGATTCTTGGGTATTCTGAACTTTTGAGCTAATAACCACTTATCAGTGAGTACATACCGTGTTTGGTTTTTGTTTGTTTGTTTGTTTGTTTGTTTTGTTTTTTGGCATGTTCATTCTTTTGTGACTGAGTTACCTCGTTACCTCGCTCAGGATGATATTTTCAAGTTCCATCCGTTTGCCTACGACTTTCATGAAGTCATTGTTTTCTAAAGAAAACTATCTGGATAAATATTTTCTATGCACTGCTTCTCAACATGATCTTTCCAAGCTGGGAGCTTTAGCCAGCTTGTTGATGCCCATCGTAATGGCACTACTGGTTGAAAGACCAGTATCAGTGTGTATGTGAGCCCTGTATTTCTCTGGGGCAGGCATTGCCTGGGATGCCAGGCTTTGGAGTTGAACTGTGTCAGTCTTTAGCTGTGTGACAAGCTACTTAACCTTCTTTGAACTGTAAGTCTGTCATGTACAATGGTATCTATCTGTAGGCATACATATTGTAGAGACACTTTGAATTAAGGAACATAAAACAGTTAGCAAATAGAAAGAGCTTGATTATTGTTACATATTGTTTGTGTGTGTGTGTGATTGTTGTAATTTAAATCTTCAGAGACCTAGAATCATAGAGCAGAGATACCTAGAATCTCTATCAGATTTCCCCAGCATAGGAGAGTGTCTAAATGTACAAATAGATATGCTGGCACCTTTATCTGGAAAATTCCATTCTATACTTGCTATATCCGGCAAACTTCATCCATTAGGGCAAAGGTTACATAAATTGGTTACTGACTCTAATTTTCCTCTCTTAACTAGTGCAAAAATAGCCTTTACATTAGCCTCTGAAAATAGCTAAGAGTTCAATATTTGAATATATGTCTTAACTCCTTACCATCACAGAATATTAGTTAGAAAAAAGGCAAAAAGCCAGAGTCCACAGAAATCTCATTAGTTCACATATCCTCAGTGCTTATGGCAATTTGTAGCAATTCAAACTTGTCCAGGCTGCATTAACTTTTATGTCCGTGTTTTATAGATATAATTTACAAGAAGAATTAATGGTGCAAACGAGATTGTAGAAAACACACTCAAAGTTTTAATGACAGCAAATATTTTCATAAAGAAATGGTCTATGTGAAAATAAAGGGTATCATTCACATGGGGCTGTGGTTCAGTGAGGAAAGATCTTGGGAGATGGCTCCCAAGACTGTACCTAATAGAAAGAATCCTGGGCAGAAAAGGTCAGTGTGTATTCGAGCGCTACCCTTCTCTGGAACTTCTAAGTCAGGGTCTCTTAGAGTAACCCACAGGAATGTGTGTTTTTACAAGCTCTTCAGGTAATTCTTATGCTTGCTTACTAAAGTTTATTGATAGTGTTCATTTCTCCAGTCCTAGGAATCCAGCCTGGAACCTTCTACATGCTAGACAAGTATTCTACTACTGACCGTCACCTCCATCTCCTATAGCTTAAGAATAATCACTAACCAGGGTATGGTAATGCATACCTGTAATCCCAGCACTCAGGAGGCTGAGGCAAGGAGACTACCATGAGTTCAAGACCGGCCTGAGTACCTAGAGAGTACTAAGACTGCCAGGGCTACATAGTAAGACCAAATCTTTTTTTCTTTAAAAAAAAAAAATCAAACAGAAGAAGAGAGTATTGACAACTGCTTAGAGTTTGATTAAAGTGACCCAGGAATGTTTCAGCAGATAACCAGAATTCTCCTGTGATGACAACCTCAAATGGCCCCTCTTGTAAAACATATTGTAAGTAAACCTAGTCCTCTTTCTAATCTTCCCTCACTGAACCTGCTCCTGCCTCACCAACTGTTTCCTGGATGGCAACCCCTCAATACTCAGAAATCCTTACAGCCCAAGGTCCTGATGGACAGAATGGAAACTAAATAATGAGCCAAGTAAGGAGGTAAACTGAAGCTCTCAGAGGTGTGAGTATAGAACAATTAAACCTGACTACTTCTCTGGAACAAGTTGATCTAAGGGTCAAGCCAGGAGCCCAGTGCTGGCATCTGAGTTTTCTTTCCATTGCTGTGAATTTAGGGGGTAAAGAGGTTTATTCTAGTACAGTCCAGCCTGTCATTGTAGAGAAGTCAAGACAGAAACTGCAAACAGCCAATCACGTCACATCCATGATCAAGAGCAGAGACTAATGAATGGCATGCATACCCACGTGCTTGTGCTGAACTGAATTCCCTCATTCTCATACAGTTCAGAAACCCCTGCCTAGAAAATAGTGCCACCCATCTGGGCCTAGGTCTTCCCACATAAGTAATTTAATAAGACAGTCTCTCACAGACATACTGAAGGCCAACTTGATATAGACAATCCTTCATTAAGACTGTCTTCCCTTGTTGCACCAAGTTAACAATTAAAGCTCAGCATCAAGGTTCAGGTCTTTGGGCTCATTTTCTATGACTGAGTTTAGTAATTTAAACATCCGTAGGTCTTCAACAGTCTTTAGGTTGAACATCCCTTATGTGAAAAACTTAGGACCACAAATGTTTTAGCCTTCAGAGTTTTCATGTATGGGGACAGCAGTATGGATGTCACCAGTTGAGTATCCCTAATATGAAAACAAAAAACAAAAACAAACCCCCCAAAAAAAACCCCAAACTCAAAAATACAGCAAAATCTAGAAGCTTTTGAACATCCTATCAGTGGTCAGACAGTTTAAGGTTTCCAACCCTTTCAGATTTGGAGATTTCTGATCAGAGGTACTCAAGATCTGCTAACTTGATCCGTATTTAGGGAATTTTCACATCCATTTTCACATGCTCTCTACATGTATGCATAGCCCATTTCAGCCCATCACTTGTATGTACACACATTAAGCCAGTCTCTTCCTCAATAGCAGCTTCTCCGTTCTTACTTCACAATGGCAAGGCCCATGCAGCAAGCAGAAAGCTGACCCAGAAGTTCCCTGATACTACTGGCTTCCAGAGATTAAGACCAGAGGTGAGCAAGCTTGCTTGTAACAAATGCACACAACTCTTGGCTATTTGCAACGTTTTAAACTTTAACAAGTGGGCAATGCAATATAAATGATGCTTTAAACTTTTATGCACTGGGTGGGAATCTGTATTAATTATAAAACAAAAGGCCAAGTCCTAGAAACAAAGAAGATGATTTTTTTGTTGTTGTCATTCCTGGGTTGCTTTCCTAAGAATCAGCTTCCTAAAGGAGAGGTGTGGAGCAGTTAAGTCTCTGCTTCCTTGATTTGAGACTTCCTGGAAGCTGGGACAGTTCTTCCAGAAGCTTGCCAGGACTGATTTACAGATTCTACTCTGTGGCTCTTACCTGTGTGTACCTCTTTTTGTACACAATCGTTCCTTCAGCTCAAATGCTAAGTGAAGCCTCACCTGTGCCAAAGATGTCAGGTAAATGAGGCAACCCAAACCACAGGGAGTTTTTATAAAGTGTCTCTGGTAGGTGACTGCTACTTCTTCAGCATTTTTCTTCAGATATTTAAAATATTTGTAGCAATTGAAGTGTAGCTTAGCAATAGAATTCTTAACACACTTAAGGCTGCTGGGCAGTGGTGGCATATGCCTTTAATCCCAGCACTTGGGAGGCAGAGGCAGGCGAATTTCTGAGTTCAAGGCCAGCCTGGTCTACAGAGTGAGTTCCAGGACAGCCAGGGATGCACAGAGAAACCCTGTCTCTAAAAACCAAAAAAAAAGAAAAGAAAAGAAAAAAGAAAAACACACTCAAGGCTCTAAATTATACCCATAGCTGAATGTGCATGTGTGTGCATGCATGTACACACACACACACACACACACACACACATACACATGAGTGCACACTTGCACACATTTCCGTACTTATCAGGTCAAAGTGAAGTGAACAACATTTAAGGAGGTATATGGGTTGGTAAGACGACTCAACGGATAAACGTGCCTGCTGCCAAGCCTGATGACCTGAGTACAATATGTGGGAACCAAATCATAGTAGGAGAACCAGGCTCCTGCAAAGTTGTCCTCTGACCTCCACTAGTGATGTGACACATGTGGGGGCTGTACACACACACACACACACCCCCACACACACACACACTAAATCTTTAAAAGTAGTAAACTTTTCCCTTTATCTTTGCTCTAGTTTCATTTACTCAAACCTACCCCACAGAGAGAGACGGGCTATTTGTACACATTATTGCTCAGAGCCTTTTCTGATGCTTCTTTGAAGCTGATGGATAAGCAGTGTTGAGCATCTCATCTTCCAATTAAAACTATCTCCCTCCCCAACTTGCCTTGAATCCAAGGATTCCAGCTTTTTCTTTTTCGCTCTCCTTTGAGGTTTTAAGCATTGCTGTTATCTGGAAGATGGGCCATAATTCGATCTTTTCTCCTTAACATAAATTATTTTATTGGTTTCTTAGGGATTAAAAAAAGTCATTGGTAAGTTTTCATTTGAACATGAGAATCTAGGGGCTAGGAAGATGGCCCAGTGGGTGAGCAGTTCTTGCTCAGAAAGCTTGAGGTTCCAAATTCAAATCCCTAGCCTCCATGTAAAGAAAGCCAAGCATATAGCAGGAGGGGTAACCTGGGCATTGACAGCTAGAGAGAGATGGATTTTAATGACTGCCTGACCAGGCAGCCTGGCTCAAACTTAACTTCCTGTTCTGTGAGAGACCCTCTGGAGAGTGGTCGAGGAAGACATCTGACATCCTACTCTGACTTCTGCATGAACACACACGTATGTGTGTACCTACACACTCATGAATGCAACACACATATACATACACGTTTAAAGTGTTTTTCATTATTCCTTTTATGTTTGAGATTATAATCTAATGACATCATTTCTCCTCCCTTCCTTTAGACCCTCTCTTAAACCCCACCTTGCTCTCTTTCAAACTCACACCCTCTCTTTCCAATACTTATTGTTACAGGCATATTTGAATATGTATCTACACATATATTCCTAAATATTCACGTGCTAAGTCTTAAAATGTTTAAAAACAGAGAGAGACTCCCTGTCAGCCTGGGCTGCTGCTGAGTTTTGATGGTGAGTCCTTCCTCCTGTTGATGAAAATCATCGAACAGTCTCTGAGGACCCACGGGAGCCAATTCGCAGTGTGCTCCAGACTGACACTTTCTCGTGAATCTGTGAGTGGCGGCTTAATGCTTCATGCAGGGTGATTCTAATACTTCTCTATGTGATTCCAGTTCATCCTCAGTAGACATCCGGTCCCTAAGTTCTAGGGTTTAACTAACAAAGAGGGCAACGTAGAGCATAAATTTGAAATTATCCATCAAAAAAAAAATCTAAATTATTAAAAGAGAGTACTTGCTTAGTCTTGTTAAATAGCTTGCTATATAGGCATGATGACCTGGGTTCTGTTCCCAGAACTAGTGGTGTTTGACTGATTGATTGATTGATTGATGATTGTTTCTTAAACTAGGGTTGGTGATGCATACTTATATCATCTTAGCAATGGAGAAGCCGAGACAGGGAGGTCTCTGGAGCTTGCTGGCCAGCCAAGGAGCCTAATTAGCAAGTTTAGACTAGTGAGAAATAATGTCTCAAACAACAAGGCAATAAGGATCAACACTGTGGTTGCTTTCTGGTCACTACATCCACCACCTACACATGCACTCACACACATAGGAAGGTAAACATACTCACAAAATAAACAAAGATCTGCATTATTTTCCAGACCACTGAGAATAAGATATTTTTAGGATCATATGCTTGAGGTGTTCTACCAGACCTAAATATTCAGTTAATCATTCCTCCTCCGTAGTCTTTGCTGCCAACTCTTGGCCTTAGCAGAGACCCATGTGCAGCAAGCCTATGCCCAGAATCTTTTCCTCAGAGAAGTCACTGGAAGCTTCTATCCCATCTCCTTAAGCTTCCTGTCCAGGAAGTTTCTGTTTTCCATGGCTGGGCAGGAAAAGAGTCTGGATCATCTCTTGTGGGTACTTTCAGGTCAGAGCATTTTCTCTCTTGCTCTTTCCAACTTTTAGCCATGTTTACCCAGGGAATTCCTAAGGCAGCGTGTATGGTTCTTGAGACTCTTAAACCGACTCCACCCACAGCACAGTCAGAACCTGTGGCCATGGAGTGGGCAGGGCACACCCGAGTGTTCTGAATCTGACAGTCAAGAACTGGGCAGCGAGCTGGAAAACCAAGCTTCCATTCATTTAAGGACATTCCCCAGTGGCCTGCCACCCCTGACTATTGCCAGCCTATAGTTTTCCAGCTGGGTTTTAACTTAACACCTTTTGAGTCGATAGCTTCCAAGGGAAGTATGTATATGCTTTTCAAATCTGACTTTTGGATTTAAATAAAAATAAATGGAGCCCATGGGACTGTGTTGGACACATACTTATAAATCCATGAAGGCTTAGCCTACAGAAGCCACAGGAAATACTATGATATTTTGGAAAAGGTCAAGTTTCATAGATTCTGTGAGGCAACTCAGCAGGTTGTAATTATTTCTTTTATTTAAAAGCCCTCCAGATATTATATTTTTCCAAAGGGTCTGCAATTGAGGGGAATCCACATTTTTTTCATACTGTACATTCTTTTTGGCTGAGTGCTGGAAAGACACAGGAAATCAAGTGGCTCCAGAAGACCCAGCAGAAGCCAGGCTGTGAAGTCACTGGAGCAGCGTAGGAAGTCTCCAGATCTGCAGGTTTTGACCACCTCTGCCTGGCTTCCTTTTTACAAGGAGGGAAAAAATGAAGCAGGTGAACGAACACACTGATCGGTTGTGTTTTAACAGAAACCAAATGTCACCGTGTCCGCAGGCGGGGCTCGGTTCCTGGAACTGCTCAAGAAGTTTAGACACAGGAAGACAAGACAGATTGTGCTGAGGCGGCCAGAAAAGTGGGAAAGACTTGCCTGTGTCTCCATTCAAGTTTCTGGTGCTGCACTGGCCCCAGCTTTTGCTGGCCTGGCACAGGGTGAGGGCAGAGCTACCCATGCCAAGGCCAAAGAAAGCAGCAGGCTCCCTTGTTTCCCAGACTCTGAACTGTCTCTTAGGAAAAATCTGTGATGACTCTTTGAAGACTCTTGCCTCAGAGGGAGTGAGGGAAGGGAAGGAGGGAGGGAAGAAAGAGAGAGGGGGGGGAGGGAGAATAGAAGAACACTAGAATATAAGACTTTTAGTTCAGCAACTCAAACCAAAAAGAAAGGACCCTATCCTGTACCCAGAAGCAAACATCTGCCCAGCCTGGCCTCCTTTTCATAGGCCAGCACAGGTCCTGGGCGGGACCATGTCTGCAGGAATAGAGCTCAGAAGACTCTTGGACCTTCCCTTCCCATTACCTCTGTGAGTGACGAACATACTGGTATTGGAAACACTCCTTGGCTACAAATCTCAATCACTGTCTGCTTCTGATTCTTTTGGGCTGTCTTGGACTGCATAGGGTTAATGTTAAGCTAAAGAGAAAAGTTAAGCCAGCATGAATGAGGCACTCCTAGGAAGAGTCACAAGATGGCCTTTCACAAAGAGCTGTCCACTGAAATGCAAGCCAGCTAATGAAGTCACTCCGAGTACAGGGTGAGGTGGCTGGGCATTGGCCAGACTCCGGGAATGGTGGCCTGCACCCATCACACCCTCCAGCATTTCCATTGAATCAGCTCTGGGTGACGTGAGGTGGGGAAGTTTTCCTGTTCCCATTAGGTTTACTGGGACTGAATTTATTTCTCCTTAGGCTCCCAACTCAGAGAACATAGCAGGAAGGTCAGAGGAGAGACAGCCTGAGCCTCAGGCAGGATTAGTCTGGAGGCCTCCAAGCCACCAGTTAAGAACAGTGGCCATGAGCTCCAAGAGCAGGGTAGACCATGGCAAATCATGGTGCCGGTGGCTCTGCATGGTTCCCTAGACTCTTATGTCACCTGAGCCTCTTGGAGGTCCAGGGTTCAGGCAAATGCTGTCATAGTTGTCTCTAGTTTACTTGTGAACACCTTAGTTTCAGGGAAGCTAATTAATTGGCATGATCTGAGCCACATAGCAGGTAAGAGGGAGAGCAAGAACTCAAATTCGGCGATTTAAC
This sequence comes from Rhynchomys soricoides, assembly GCA_019843965.1. Taxonomy (NCBI): domain Eukaryota; kingdom Metazoa; phylum Chordata; class Mammalia; order Rodentia; family Muridae; genus Rhynchomys; species Rhynchomys soricoides. Next base: position 7,645,900 of record JADRCH010000036.1, on the reverse strand, counting down.
TTCCTGATTCAGAGCTGTTTATTCTTCTCCTGTGATAACTTTCTGAGCATAATTAAAGGAGCTATGTAGATATGGGTCCCTAATCTCCAGAAACGGATAGCCCACAGCAAATACACAGGTGTTGGCATGTCACCTGTATAAAACAGAGCCGTTAGGCTGTGGGTATAGCTCAGTTGGTGGAGGCCTTGCCTAGCACACATAAAGCCCTGGTTCTATCCCCCTGCATCACAGAAACCAGATGTAATCCCAGCACTGTTAGGAGGTGGAGGTAGGTGAATCAGAAGTTCAAGGTCATCTTCAGCTACATAGCAAGTCTGGGGCCAGCTTGGCTACATGAGATCCTGTCTCTACAGTGAAAACAGCTGCTTCATATTGCCAGCGTATGCACAGTTGTCACATCCAAAGGAAAACATATTCAATTCCACAAACACTGGCAAGCAAATTCTATCTATCGTTGGTCCATCTCCACCTTCCATCAGGTTCTCTGAGAGACCCCCCTTCTGTCTCGTAGGCAACCACCCTACATACTACAGCCTTGATCATGTCCTACCTTAAAAAAAAAAAAAAAAAAAAGAGGCCCACCTCTTCTCAGGCTTAGTGCCCTCTGGTTTCTCTCCCCTACTCCTTATCTTCCAGATTTAGTATGTCTCCTTCCTTGAATCTGGAATTTTCTATGTAAACCAATCAAGTAGGCTTGGCTTCTTCATTCTTCTCTATTCCCACAATCCTCCAATTGGGATTCTAAAGCCCAGGATGAAGTTGAACTAATGCCATATTTCCCCTAATGGGAAGGACACAGAGAGAAGCTACTCATGGGCAGATGACAGAGGGACAGGACCTCCCACCTTCAAAACAAGGTAGTAATGCAGAAGTTATTCCTGGCACTCACTCATACTAAATTTGAGGCTGGACTTGAACCTGTGCTATCTGGGCATATGGAGGCAGATTGGCTTACTGTACCTTTGCTACACATTTGTCATCCTCAACCAGTCTGTCCTGCTAATGATCTAGCCTTTGAGATCATTAGTGCCTATAGAGAAGCAATAATGGAATTGACTTCATTTCCTACTTCAAGTATAAAGGCTGCTGTCTTAGTCCAGCCTAAGGTTTTCCCTGCATTGTAAAAATGATCCTTTCGTAGCAGGGATAGCTGCAGCAGCACTGACCGATGACAAGCTGCTTCCTCTTCCCTGCAGGAGTCACGTTCAGTTTCATGTTTGCCTATGTCACAGAGTCAATATCAGCCAAGAATCTGCACGTTTACATAAGAAACCGGGCCATGGCAACTCCTTCTGTGTTTCTCAACACCCATGTTCATTGCAGCAGTATGCGCTAGAAGCAGCCTAAGTGTCCGTCAGTGATGAATGGACAAAGGAGTGTCAGGCCTGCACAGAGAGAAATTCAGTGTGTATATTTCCTGTGATACTAAACAGGGAATCCTGCCACTTGGAACCATGTGTATGAACCTGGGAGACATTGATTTAAATGAGATAAGGGACACAGAAGAACAGAATGTGGTCTTAGGTATATTTGGAACTTAAAAGTTCATAGAAGCAGAGACAAACATGGTGTTCTCTGGGGCATCCACAGCAAGGCAGAGCTACCGGACTGCTATGGGGAATTATGGGTCACCTGTGAGTTCTATTATTTTTAAGTTCCCTGTGTCACTGGAAGTTTCTGGCTTGGCTAAGAACCTAAGCTGCTGGTTACTTAAGCTTTTGTCCCCTACAAGTCAGACTTGCCTGTGGCCAATGATGCCTATAGAGGATCCGTGGGGACATTTGGAAAGGATTTTGAGGTCATCCAGGCTGTCCGTGCTAAACCGTCAGTTGTCCTGTCCAAGCAAGAAGCCTGAGGCTTGAGGTTTTCTTTTGTAATGGCTGGATGCCATGTAGGAAACTTAGGAAAGGAGCATGAGCAGGAGGTGTGGCCTAGATTTTCTTTCATTCTGCTTTCTCCCGGGATGCACTATCTCTCTGTCAGGTAGGTTCTGCAGGAAGCAGAGTCTGACCAGCAGGACTGGGTCCACTCCTTGCATCCGGTCACAAAACCACTGTGTCTCTTTTGAGAGTAGGATATTTGTGGGGCTGGGAGATTCTCCATCAGTGAAGTGTTTGTCATGCAAACATGAGGACCACAGTTCGGACCTACAGCACTCACATGAAAATCTGGGTTTGGTGGCATGAATCTGTAATTCTAACACTGAGGAGGAAGAGACAGAAGGAGCCCTGTTGCTCACTGGCCAGCTAGTCGGGCCAAATCATTAGCTTCAGGTTGAGTGAATCTCAAAACATAAAGTGGAGATAGAGGAAAATACTCAACATCATGGTCGAGCCTCCACATCTGTATACACACAGGCTTGTGTACCCTCACACCCAATCCCATAGACAGGTATATATCACCAGCATCACTCCTAAACAGTAGTTAAAACGCTGTGTAAGTATACAGTTAAAAGGAATGAGTCCCTTCAGCTTTTGCAGATACTTAGAAATGCCATTTGCTTTTCAGCTAACAGAAACCTAAGGCACAGGCATCACAGTTAAACCACTGCTATTGCTTCCTTGTAATTAATGCTGAGAGAAATCCTCTTCCCAAGGTGGTTCCCACTGGCCCTCTACATGTATACCCTGGAAGCTGTGGCTTATTTACCCCTGTCTGCTCACAGACAACAGTCTCACAGACAATTAGCTTTTCACACAGCTTGACCACCATTGTTGTTGCCACCATTAAGCCACCATTAGCGATGTCTTGGGCTCAGGTTCACATCTAGGACTGTGAATGGCTTGGCCAGACCAGACTGCAAATAAACTAGACTCTTGCAATTTAAAAGGACAGGCAGTGTTCACAGACACACACACTCTCTCTCTCTCTCTCTCTCTCTCTGGGTCTCCCAGGCTGTAGCACTTTTATTCAGCTGTGTTTTGTTTTGTTTGTATGAGGTGATAATTTTTCTCCTCTGAATCGGGGTACAGTGGGGAAGCAGGAGCGTAGCCTACACATTGGGTTTAGCGAATCCTTTGGGACTGAAAGTATTGAGCCAGGGACTGAGAAAGAATCCGGAGGCCTTTGTTGCACTGACTGATAGTACCTTGAAAAAAATTAAAGCCAGCAAAAGGGAACTGCTAACCTCAGGTATCTCTTTCAGTTTCCCTTCTTTCTTTCCCTCTGGTCCAATAAAGAGAGAGAAGAGTCAGGTGAGGTGAGGAGAAGCTGTCCTCTGGGAGACGGACAGATTTCTTTGCCCCTACTATGTGTTCTATCTGCACTTAAGATCTAAGGGAAGTGGGGGGGAGCAGTTGTAGAGGGGAAGAAAGATTAACATGGAGAAAAGAAGGTAAGAAGGATGGAGTAAAAGGGGAACACTTTCCGTAGTCCCAGGGAGGGCTCAGGAGGAAGGAGAGGCAGAGAAACAATCACAGTACCATGCATGGTCTGCACACAGTGGGATTGGTTAACTCAAGGTCAATGTTCTTGTTGGACCTAAATAAAATAGGGACCAAGAGAAGTCAACTTCCCCCTGTTTGAAGTGGCTGGTAGTAAATTTTCCATGTGCTTGAATCATCAAGCCTATTCTGTAGCAAACACAAAAGCAAGAAGCACATTCCCCTCTTCCCCATCACTTCCTGGGCCTTTATCTCATACCTCCTGCTCCTTCAGACCGAAGACTTCCATGCGGCCTGAAGAATCCTTGAGCAGCTTTACAGGGGCAAGCTACCCATTAGATCCAGGCTGGGGCCCTGATATGGCCTGAGTTATGTCCCCAAATAGATATGCAAACATTCTGATCCCCAAATACCTCGGGATATGACTGTATTTAGAACAAGGCCACTTAGCACAGAATAGTTATGTAAAAACGAGGCCAGACCATGGTAGAGTGGTCCCTCATCAATGTAGAAGGAGGAAACTCTCAAGACAGACATGCATGTCAGAAGAATGTAACACCAGGAGTTTAGAGTTCAGCCTCCACTACCCAAGAAGTTGGAAAACCTAGAGAACAGACACCTCTCAACTGCCTCCTAAGAGAGCATGGCCCTACCATGAGGTCACTTGGACTTGGATTTGTAGCCTAGATGTGTGCAGAGGAAGTACATTTTTGTTCTTTAAGAGGCCTGGCCTGGCCTGGAGTACTTTTTACAGTGGCCCTAGAAAATGTGGTACCTTTAAGGACCCACTGAACTATTTGATTTCAAATAAGAAGAAAACGTGACTCTTACAATGAAACTCAGCCCCTATTATATTTGAATAGAAATTCAAACGTTAATGCCATGTGTGTGTTCGTGTGTGTGTGTGTGTGTGTGTGTGTGTGTGTGTGTAGATTAGAAGCCAACCTCAGCTCATTCCTCTAGCACTGCCCACTTTATTTTCTGAGAGACAGGGTCTCTCACTGGCCTGGAGTTCATGACGTAGGGTAGGCTGGCTGGTCAGTGAACCCCAGGAAACCCCCTGTCTTCAACTCCCTAGTCCTGGGGCTCCCAGCATGCACCACTGTGGCCAGCTTTGTTACATGAGTTCTAGAGGCTGCAGTCAGGTCCTGCTTGTTCAACAAGCATTTTGCTGGCTGAGCCATCTCTACAGTCTCAGCAAAGGCAGGCAGAGAGTGTTTTTATAGAGTAAGAGACTTGTGAATGCAGGAGTACTCCCCAGCCCACCCCCATCCATGATGCATCCCTGAAGCACTGAATTAACTTAGAAAAGATGGGAGGTCTTGGAACCTGTGGTTGAGGGGGGAATCAGCCCTGGGCTTCTGAAGAATAGAAAACAGACCATCCTCTGGCCTGGCTAATCCTCATCCTTCCTACTGAAGAGTTATTTTGCATTTGGTTTCTGTAAAGGAGCAGACCCAGAATGTCTCCATATGGACCTTACAGATGCTCTAATCTTTTTTTTTTAAGTTATATATTTTTAAATTATTTTGTTGGGAGATTGGTGCAAGCATCAGAGAGTATGTGTGGAGGTCTGAAGACAATTTGCAGGGGTCAGTTTCCTCCTTCCATCCTGGGGATCCAGGGGATTGAACTCAGGTACTGAAGGTCAGGCTTAACAGCAAGTGCCTTTACCTGCTGAATCATCTCACCAGCCCTGATGCTCTGATCTTGCTGAAGCATGGGATCCATCATGGCCTCTGTTTCTCCCTTGAGGAACTTCCTGCTTCCCTGAAATGAAAAGGTAAAGCTTGAAACTAGGTCTGTGTTCCCTCACCCGGCTCCCAGTAGGACTTTCTCCTCAGCCATCACCCCACTTCACTTTCCAAGGCCATATGACTTATTTATGACGCAATCCTGTAGAAATAATATGCACTCTACTTGCACTTGTAACCACTATTCTACTACTCAATGAAAACCCGTCAAAATGGACCTGCTACGATCCTCACAGAAGACAGCAGATTCACTGATTAGGGCTTGACCTTGTGTTGTGCTAAATCAGCAAGCACAAGCCATGAGAGCCCCCTGACAGAACAAGCTGACAAGCCAAACTAAACAGGAGGTCATGGTCAAATTCACCAATGACTAGAATCCCTATCAAGAACCAGATACAGTGGAGGGCTTGCTACAAATGGATCCCACACTTCTGGAATCAGTAGGCAGAGGAGGGGGCATTCCTACACCTGCTGGGCCAGGGGCATTCCCACCCATGCTGGGCCAGGGCTGTCCTCTGAGGAGCTTCCTCTGGATCTTGTCTCTGAATTGGTCTTGGTTACTGATGTTGGAAAGAACACTGTCCTGCAGTTTTTAACAGATGGTAAACAGAGGAGGGACCCCAGAAGCTACAGAGCCAGAGAAGACACCATCACCATCTCCAAAGGCCTCTTCAGTCTAGTTACAAACACATTCAAGAGTAAGGGCAACAGGGTTAACAAGGGTGTCCAATTTTTGTACCATTCACCAAACACATTCCCCTACAAATGAGTGTGATGCAAAGCTCTGGGGTAACAGCCCTGTAAGAGTTTAGGTTTCAAAATGCACTGACATGAAAAGCTGCAGGGATGGGGTCCAAAATGACCCCAAAGGTGGAGAAGCAACAAATAAAGGCATTGCAGGATTTCTGCCACCTGCTTTGACTCCTCACTCCTGTCCATCTTCAGGCGTGAATGCCTGCCCTGGGCAAGGGGGAAGAATGTGGGGTTGGCTTACCCAGCAGAGCTGATACAGAGATAAAAATGAGTCTCCAAATCACTATATTATGTCATTGACAGGGAAAAAAACCCAACCTGAAGTCCTTATTTACAAGAGCCTGTCCTTACAACCTGAAGAGCACCTCCTCCAGACTCAGACCCTCATGGATCTGCTCCAGCCCTAGCTGAGTCCTTAGATAAAAGGAAAGCAAGATAATAAAGGGGGGTGGTAGCTGTGCTGGGATAGGCACCACTCTTTCAGGGAGTGTATGGGTAGTTAACGACCTCCTGTGTTTAGAATTGAGGATGAAGGATGAATTTGGGCTTGATTGCTAAGTCACGCTGTATCTCTCTAATGGTAGATGATTCTTCCTGAGTGAAACTTGGCTATTTTCCAGGACTTTATGTCCAAAACACTGCTGCTTGAACCCATTGGGACACCATGATTGTGTTTTCTACCGAATCCACCTTGTGACATTTTACCCACCCAAGCCAAGTTCATCTCTTCTGTGGTTTCTTCTACCACATTGAGCTACGCCTAGCACACTATAAACATAGACATTTTGGTCCCAAAGCACTGTTTATCATGTCCCTTCTGGATGTGACAGTGTGACTCTAAATCACTAAGTATTTTTGTTGCTTAGATTTTGCTTTTGTTTCTCTCCCCTCACCCTAAGATGCTTAGCATCCTTCTAAAGATGGCAGGCTCTCTGTGGTGCCACTGGTTTTGTTTTAATTAAGTAGCATTCATTTTCATCCCGGAGTAGCAAATTGGGTGAGGGAAGTGGGTACCAGTTTCACGTGCTTTCCCAGGGCACAGATTAGAATGATGCCTGCTACAGATTTAATAATACCTGCTGGCCCTGCTCTTTTTAAAAGAGCTGCAAAAATAGTGTTTGACAATATTATATAAAATCAACCTTTTAAAAGTGAGCTATGTTTAGTTAGGGGTCAGAGGACGCTTTGTTCAGAATGTCTTGTCACAGATGTCTTTTATCACAAGCAACAAATCTTTCTGTGTTGGTGAACATCTCTGAGGCAGATGCCCTGTGACCCAGGGTGGAGGTTTAGCCTTTGTTCTGTGATATATTTGCCTTCTCTCCAGTTGCAGGCTCAGTGACTCAGCATCTTTCTTGCCTCTGAAGAGATGTGAGGAGCTGTTGTTTTTCTCTCTGATGCTTTCCACCCCAGAGCTCTGCTTTTGTAAACTGCCTCAGCCTTGCATGGATAAAGTGCCCACCTTAAATAACACCATTAAATAACTCCCTTCTATACCCAACTGTGCTGCCTGTGGTTTTCTGCATGTTGGGTCTGTGTGTTCACAGCAGAGGATATGAAACAATAATGGCGGAGTAGAAACAAACATCTGACTGGTGTGTTGGAAAATGCAAGGATCCATCTTAGTTCACCATTGGCAGAAGTGTCACAGAGGTCTCTAATCTCATCTGTCACTTCAAAGAGACCACACAATTACCAGGACATTATAGGTAGTACTGAATGGTCTGTAGGAAGAGTGGACTGGGCCCACCTGCAATGTGTTAGTAAGGCATGGGAATATTTCTCAGATATCAAAATCTATTTTTCTTGAAGTGTTTGAAAATGGAGACAGTGATGTTCAGTGCAAGGTGCAGTCAGGATTCAATGAACCCCAGCAGTAGAAATGTCCCATCTATGCCTCTCCTGTTAACACAGACCAACGTTCACGCCTCAGACTGAAAACCTTGTGTCTGCACTGTTCAGAAGTGCAGACAACCTCTAGTTCCCCAAACTGCCAACGCTCATGGATAAAACCAGAAGGTTCCTGGGCTTGTTTAAGAAAAGAGAGCTCTCCAGATGTTTCTCTAGGGGAATTCCAGATGTGGTCATTGGCCAGTGTTTAAGGAAGTAATTCTCAACCTTTATCAGAGATCAGAATCACTAAGAGAACTGGTTCAAACACAAATTGATGGGCCCACCCCTGGGTCTCTGATTCATTGGGACTAACCAGGGACCCAAGTTTGAGTTTCTAGAAAGTTCCTCAGGTAGCACTGAAGCTGCTGGTTTGAAGATCACTCTTGTAGAAACTTTGTTTAGGTGCCATGTTGAGCAGGCTATAGCTGGGAGTCAATGTGAAATCCCAGGCTAAACACCAGAGTGGTTCATCTCAGGGATGTGTATTGAAGGGTCCACAAACCTGCTCTGTCTCCACCCCATGTACTTTCTTCTCCTTATCATCTACTTCCCCTTTTCCTCTTTTCCCCACCCCCATCTCTTACTCTCATCTACACAAAGGTAACTGAGTACATACAAGTTAGAGTGGTCAGCTTCCTAGCCACTGAGAACAAGGTGTCAGATCCCCAGGCCTCAAAAATCCCTAGAGAGATGTAGCTCATATATATTTCTGTAACCCTCCTTTCTGTCTGCCTTCATGGACAGATGTGAATCACACACACTCACATACTGGCGATTTCTTTTTCTTTTATGTATTTGTAAATGTAGGCAGAGTCCAGCTGAATTTCCATTCTAGAAGGTTCTGTAAGGTGTCTACGCACCTCTGCTTTCTTTTTCCCTCATCACTACTCATTCTTTGGGGATACCCTCTGTAAATCCCCAATGCTGGCAACATTACTATTTGCATTTAGCTAAAATCTAAAGAGCTCTGAGATGTGTTAGTTTCTTCAAATCTCACAATAGGACTGCTCACTCTAGTGTGCTTTAGTGGTCACATAGGCGCCCTCCTTGCCACGGGGACTCACCCATTCTCAGAGTAGCTAGGATTAACTTTTGTTCCTTCACTTTCCTCTCTATTCTTAAATACAATCCCCTGTTTATGGTTGCTACCATTGGAAGTCTTAGAAATGCAAAGAAATCACCCCGAAAAAGCAAGGTGGGGGAGACCTAGAGGACTTTGCAGGGGACTTTGACTAATACATTTCCTTATTTAGCTCTATTTCCAAGTTTAGGGAGCTCATAAGAAGCATAATTGAGTCTACTCCTTATAAAAGTCCTGAGCCACAATTCCTCCAGAGGAACAGGCTAATACCATCTAGGCAATAAAGGGGCCAGCAGAGGAGCAGGTGTGAGCTTATTTGCCACACAGTCCCCAGGGCCTCGTGTTTATGAGACTGTCCCTTTAGACAAAGGAAATTTCTATCAAATGCAGGCCATTTTTGTTTAAAACAGTAGGAGTGCAGAGGGAGAGGGTCTGCTTCTCTGGGAACTGATGATAAGGAAGTATGTTTGTGAGAATGTGTGCCTATTCACAACGGCAGTACACACATGTGTGCACAGGTGTGCGTGCATAAGGTGCATAACAATGGGGAGGGAGGGAGTGACAAGGATATGTGGGCTTAACTGTAAGAGAGAAGGAAGAGACAGAGAGAGAGAGAGAGAGAGAGAGAGAGAGAGAGAGAGAGAAATGTATGCTCAGACAAGCAGCATGGGCTCACTCTTAGCCTTCTTCTGAAAGTTAAACCCAGCTGACTAAATGAGGTTAAGGCAGTGTGTGTGTGGTGTGGTGTGGTTAGGTGGTGTGTAAAGTGTGTGTATGTGTGGTGTGTATGTGTGTGAGGTATATATGTGTGTGTGCAGTGTGTATGGGGCGTGTGGATGCAGTATTATGATAGGGGTGGTGTGTGTGTGTGTGTATATGCACATATGTGTGTGAGAGAGAGGTGTGTATGGTGTGTGTGTGCATGTGGTATATGCATGCACATGGATGTTTTCATTTCCTTGATTTTTCTAAGGAGGATAAATAGCTTTAACATTAAAAATCTACTAAGCTTCCTGAACCAAGCTGGTATATTCTCTGGTAAGCCGAAGACCCAGGAGGCTGGCCACTTGCCAAGAATTACCACTAGGGGAATAATCTTGGCCTTCTACACTGGTCCGTCACTCTGCCACCTCTTAGGAACCTGGAAGGTTCTGGCTCACCCTCCTACCCTCTAACCTTGCCAGCTTATATAAACCAACATCTTAAAGCTCACATCTTTTTCCTGTTGGACTCTGTCTTCTTTGATATTTACTGCATTTTTAAACTTTATGTTGTAGGCTGGGAGTGGTAGCTCATACTAATAACCCCAGGACTTAGGAAGCTGAGAGTAGCCTGGGCCAGATAGTGAGTAGCCTGGGCCTGTCTGGAATAGTGTGTATAAGACCCTGCCTCCAAAAGGAAAAAAGAGGCAAGCCCTACAAACAAATCTGCAAGTTATACTTTTTTTCAATTCTTTGATAGAATTAAGTTTGTGGGTATATTAAGGTTTCTATATAGAGAATGTTTCTAGAGATTTTTCTCTGTTTCATGGTCCAGTTGATTAGATCTAGATCACACATCTGAACACAGTTCAGTTGGATGCTCTCTCAGACTCTGGGGAGGCAAAGCCTTTACCTGCTTGGAGTTTCTAGTCTGGTGTGGAAGGCTCCTAACTTGTGCAATGGTTTACAGAGACCGCCCTTTTTCCCTGGGTTGTGGCCTCCTCTGCAGACACTTGGCTGAAAAAGAACCCAGACAGCAACTTTAGGCTTATGTAATTCAAATTAACTTGTGAAATTCAAACTCGTGGTTGGTAATAATGGTGTTGGTGACTCCCAAGACCGAATGACAAGCTGGATACCACCAGCTACAGTCATTTGGTGGTGGCTGCTGGGAATGCTGAGTGCTGGAGAAATCTGAGGATAAGTCTTGGTTCAATGGGAAAGAGTACCACAGCTGATAAGTGATTTCTACTCTAAGCAGAGGGGGAGTGTGCTTGCTCGACTCTGTCTCCATTTCATTCTGCGGAAAGAAACCAACTTCCTTAGGAAAAAAAAGGCAGAAAACCAAAAATATAGACAGAGCTCACTCAGTACAGCGATTGCCTAGGGTACAAGAAGCCCTGAGTCTGATCCTCTGCACCACAGAGGGGCATGGAGATGCCACATTCTGTTAATCCCAGCACTCTGGAAGTGGAGACAGGAGGATTTGAAGTTCAAGGTTATCCTCAGCTACCCAGGGAGCTGAGGTCGTTCTGGGATACAAAACAAAAGATCATTTTTATTCACCTGAAGTTAGAATTTGCTATTAGTTGTTGGTCATTTCTGGGCAGGTGATTCTTCGGTAAACCTAGAGCCCTTAGCTTCTTTTTTCCTGTGGTCTTCCCTTAATGTAGTTCCTCTGAAGATGTCTGAGAGGCCTCTCCCACCAGGAATGCTCAATATGCTCAGCTCTGACCATCCTTTCTGGGAAAGGAAACATCCAACAAAGTTGTGGCTCATTCCTAAAACATCTGTTAAAGGAGAATGTCTAGATGATAGAATGAGCTTCTACTGTTGAAACTGGAGCCTTTTCTTGTCAACTGCTCAAGTGTCCATATTCTCCATTGCTTAGCAACCCTGGGCTTCTCCACTTGCTGGAGCCTCAATGTGTCTCACAATTTTAATAAGAAATATCTGGGCATGGTTGCAGTACGTGGCTGCAATCCCTATTAGTCAAAGGGGATGGGAACATGAGCTCTGTGCTTCCCTGGGCTATAGTGATTTCAAGATCAGTCTGGACAGCTTAAGATTTTTATGGTGACAAAAAAAATTTCTTCTAAGTTCATCAGCTAAAATGTAACATACAGAGACTATACAGAATATTGCCAAAGAAAACCACAAGTGAATCTATGCACACATACAAATTGAAGAAGATATTTGAAACATCAGAAGTAGCCTAGACGTTTAATTTAAAAGTTTATCTTGCAAGAGACAAGCAAGTGGTGATGCAGGAGAAATAAAAGAGATTCTGGGTTTTGCTGTGTAGACTACGGATATCTTTGTAATTATTGACAACTAGTATGTATTGCATTTAATAGTTTAAGGATAGAATAGTTTGCAAAATTTAGATGATAACTACAATATAGTTCAGTTCTTAAAAAGTTAAAATCACTGGACCATAGTAAAATATTCAGAGGCAAATGGCATTTTAAAGTTTTATTTCATGTGTGTGTTTGCCTACATGTATAGAAGCGTACTGCATGTATGCAGTACCCAAGGGGACCAGAAGAGGGTGTTGGATCTCCTGGAACTTGAATTACAGGTCATTGTGAACCACCACATAGGTGCTAGAAACTGAACCCTAGTTCTCTAGAAGAGCAACAAGTGCTCTTAAACACTGAGTCATCTCCCCAGACCCCAGAACAACATTTTTTACAGCCAGAGGTTCCAGCTCCTCACAGGCATCTCGGTGACTCTTGCATGAACTCAAGACATGCATCACCTTCCACATCAGAGGAAGACCATCTAGTACCTTCCACTTCAGGCCCATTCCATGCTAATTCATGAAACTAGGAGCTATGGAAAGTACTCTTTTTTTTATCCTAGTAAGGTGGGAAATACATAAAAATATAATATATATTATCTTATCTACTTTATAATATATTACATTATTATATACCTATATGATATATATAATATGCACATTTAATAAATTACATCTATAATACAGAAATATTTAAGTTATATGCTAAATGTAAACATAATATATGATAAATATAAAGGTCACGGAGTAGCCACTCTGATTCAGTGTTGCGTGTACTGCTATTTCTTGATGCCACAAGAAGAGAGGAAATCTAGTCATTTTTATTTAAATGTTGAAACTAAATCTAGTGTTAGCATCTAATCTTAAAGAAGATGGATAAATTGTTAGAAAATCCTATCCCTGGGCCCACAGGATGACTCAGTGGGGAAGGGTGCTTGCTACCAAGGCTGGTGACCTGAGTTCAATCCCTGGGAATTCCTGTCAAGTTGTCCTCTGACTTCCAGGTGTGCACAGCAGCATGTATGTGCATACACCTTCAGATACCTCCACTCATGTACACACACCCACACACAAACAACACATACATATAACTAAAATAATAAAATAAATATTAAAGCATGTAAATGATGCCTTTATTTAGTCTTTGGCACTTTGTACTGTATATTACAGACTCACAGCATTGCCAGGCTACCACTGTTGAATTTTACCACAAAGAAGGTAGAGGCTCAGCATCTCAATGAGTTTGCCCACCTTTACTGAAGGGAGTGACCATCAGACTTTCCCCACCCCCGGACTCCTGACTCCAGTTTCTTTGGTTTAAGATTCATCCCCAGTAAAGTGTACAGGAATGGAGGATAAAGCCTTTATAGTTACCACTACTCTTCTTGCTGGGCAATGGTGGCACACACCTTTAATCCCAGCACTTGGGAGGCAGAGGCAGGCGGATTTCTGAGTTCGAGGCCGGCCTGGTCTACAGAGTGAGTTCTAGGACAGCCAGGGCTAAACAGAGAAACCCTGTCTCAAACAAAACAAAACAAAACAAAAACCCACTACTCTTCTTCATAGCAATGATGGGTGCTCCCAAGACTTAGTGCTTGGTGGTACAGACAAATCGAGTGATCTAGTGTACGGGGTAGAAAAATCTGAGAGGGAACCCAAAGTGAGGATCCACACCTCACAGCAGAAGTGGAAGATAGAGTCAGAACCTGCTTGCTTTCTTTCTTTTGGTTTCTAGTTCCTGCCTGGGGACCGACTTCAACCTAGAAGGAAAGCCCCAAGCCAAGAGAGCTGTCTGTAACCCACCCAGGCGACTAGCAAAGTACTGGCTCTGGTCACATGGTGTCACTCAAGGGGAGACCTTAGAGAACGACTTTCTGTGAAGTGTTTTTAACCCTACTCCTCTGTTACAGACTTGCAATTTGACTATACATCATGGTCAGTCTATACATTTCTTAAGGGCAGGCTCTGTTCCAGCCTCCTCTTTAGGGGGTGAATAATGAATAGTGCTTCACATATGGTAATGTCAATAAAAGAATTACAAGAGTTACCACAGATTTGTAATGTTCTCTTAGCAAATTATAGTTATAAATACATCGTGTGTCTATATTTTAGCAGTGGTATTTTAAAGTGTGGAGATAAACCAATATCCTGTGTTTGTGTGTATTGATGAGATATAACGCTCTGTTCAAATGAATAAATCCTTTAATAAGAACAATCTAGACCTTAAAAAAGCCAGAGTAGTAAAGGTCCTACTATGTATTGCTTGGTCGAAGGTGGGTGGGCACTTTGCCAATCCTTAACTCATGTTACTGAATGAAATAGCGTATTTGTCTCTGGATTACAGATTCTGGTTTTAAAAGTAAAAAAGAAAAAGAAACATTTTCTATCTTGCTATGTTCTCCATAAAAAAATAATAATCACTCAGATGGGTCATAGAAATGAGGTCTGGGTTCCAATAGCAAGCAAGAGAAAATGGAAAAATTCCTTTGGCGTTTGCTCTTTTGATAGAGAGGAAAAGCACTGTCTGAGTGCTCAGCTAACCCTGGCTGCCCCATCTCCAAGTGAAGTAGGAGAAGTGGCCACTGTGAACTGGCTGTCCTTTCAAAGTTGAGAAATTGTGGAGAGGGGACCCTAGGTCTAAGAGTGCAGGATTGTGGGACAGATGCCCCCCCCCCCAGGGCACACCCACCTTAAATGTCACCAGTGACCTGTGCCTCTCCTAGAGTTTCACTTGGCAGGCAGGGGCCCCATTGAGACAATCTCCCCGGGGATCTCATGGGATCAGAGATGCAGCTTCTTTTTCTTACAGGTGGGATAAGAGTAACAGAAGGTTCAAGTGAGGACAGGGATGGATTGTTTCCACTTTCAGGCCATTGAAAAAGAAAAGAAAAAGTCACCAACAGTCTCTCCCAGCCCCTTCTCAGCATTCACTGGTTCCCCGTGGCTTTACTTTTATGTTTTCTCCCCAATGAGGTCCTGGACACCTGAATCGTTACTGTCTACATCCTCTAGTTGGTTTGTTTTGTGCCTGAAGTTTTCTAGTTGACAGTTGAGACGCTTAGGTTCAGACAGGATCAGCTGTCCACAAGAGGAATGTGGGGCTCTTATTTTGAACAGATGTGAACCTGGTTGTCTGCATCTGGGCGTTCAGTGGGGTTTGTTACAAAGGCATCTCTCAAGCTCCTAGGAAAGGCTGAAGCTGCAGAGGGAAGTGATCACGAGGCAGGAGAGGGAGGCAGGGCGGTGGAGTTGAGCGCTCTCCCTGCCAAGGGAGCGATGAAGTTCAAACAGGCAGGCAAGTGCTGTGTGGCAGAGCCTTGGAGTTAGCAGAGGGTAGCCCCATTTGTCTTTGTGCCAGTGGACGATGGGGTGATCTCCAGGATGGTTGGCAAAGGAACCCCGGGCCAACCTGTGAGAGGTGCTGTTTGTGAGTTTGCGATCAAATCGATTGCGAATATGGAAGTTATTACTGCTCAGAAAAAGCACTTTATATCAGGGTTAATTATAAGGAGGTTCTGTGGTATAATTAGTATTCTTTCTATGGAGGATTAAGAGGCTCTCCTAAATGGCCTTTTTGATTGCCTTCTTCCCTTTTTTAATTTCCTCCTTGTCCTTTTTGATTATCTACCCCACGACCCTCAGGGCTCCTCAATGTAATACAATTAAAATAACATTTTTGTGTTAGAGGGTTTTATTTTATGAGCTATTAACCCCCTGCTTGCCCAAAGACTGCTCTCCTCTGCCTGAATACCAGAGACTCTCCCTCTCCCCAGTCACGGTGGGGCATCCACAGCCCCAAGGGAGACACCTGCAGAGGAGGATTCAGGCTCGGCCCTGTCCTAAGCAAGACTGAGGGCCTGTCTAGGCCTGGGCTTTGAAGAGATGATGGGCTGCTGACTCTCTAGCAGGAATGAAGGATAATCCAGACCTCCTCCCTCAGCCAACTTTCCTCTCAGTGGAAGACTGAGCAGTATGAACTTGCCCCATTCTATTCTGAGACATAGCAGACTGTCCTGTAACACAGTAGGTGCTTAAAACTGGTCAACGGTGACCCTGTTTGGGAACATTTACCTCTTCTACCCCCCTTTTTTACAGTCCCAAGAGAAGCAGAAACATGAACATCCACCTTTCCCTCCCACTTGAGGCTGCAACCTTTTGTATATTCGCCTTCTGGTCCCACTTCTCACTTTACACCCTTCTTCTGAGCCTAAAGTGGGAAAGGGCAGTCCTTTTGGCCAATGCAGGAGTGAAGGACTTACAGGAATGGCTCAGCAGGTAAGAGCACTTGCTACACAGAGACCTGGGTTTGGATACCCAGCAACTATGTAGCAGTCATGTGTTGTCACTTGTGCCTGTACACCCAGAACTGTGAAGTGTGGAGTCAAGAGGACTTGACCAGCCCATCAAACCAAAAAGGCTTTGATCTCCAGGTTATCTGAGAGACCCTGTCTGAAGGGAAGTAGGACAAACGTGATAGAGCAGGACACTCGGTGACCTCCTCTGGCCTGGGTATGCACGGGAGCACGCGCACACACCATACAGCATATGCAAAACCCACATACATACATTTTCTTTTTTAGAAAGAGGACAGCAATCAAAAGAATGAAATAATTCTTGGAAGCCAGATAGAGGAAGAAAGGGAATTTGGGGAGTCGCAGTTCAATCCCACTCTCTGCTAACTATGTGCGCCTGGCTGGGTTACAGGAATTCCTGGAGCCTCATGATAGTTACAGGTCAAAGAAAGAATGAATAAGTTAGTATTTGGGGTTTGTCATGATGATTAAATAAAATCAAGTGCATGAACATTTAGCCTGGATTTTAATGTTGAAAATATAACCTTCTCTAACCACACACACACACACACACACACAGAGAGAGAGAGAGAGAGAGAGAGAGAGAGAGAGAGAGAGAGAGAACATTCACCCAAGTTCGATTCCCAGCATCCACGGGGCAGCTGATAACCACCTGTAACTCCAGTTTCAAAGGATCCAGCATCCTCTTATACCCCTAAGAGTAATTTAAAAAAAACAAAAAACCAAAAACCATAAATCAGCATGAGAACAGGATCTGAGATCTGCCTCTCTGTTCCTCTCTGAGATCTTAAGCATAGTACTCATAAGAAACTGATGCAGTCATTTAACCAAACCACACCAATTTTTATTAGGTACTCCCAAGACTCATGCATGTTCCAGTCACTGACACTTTGAAAGGGAGAAGGCCACAGTCTGTGTGTGCTTCAGGTATCACCCTTCAGGGATGTATGCTAGCATGGGGTCAACCTATGAGGTCAGGGAGGAGCTGCAGAGAAGATGGACTAGTATGTAAGAAAGATGAGTGTGAAATAGGACATAGCATAAAGAAGCATGTTAAACATTAAGGAAAGCCTTAGCAGTAGAACTCCTGAAAGCGGAGGATCCTATTCCATCCATCCACAGTCCCACAGCACTGCAGACCTACACAGACCTTGCAGTACACCCACAATCAAACTGTGTGGCTTCCAGATCTGGCCTTCTTAAGCTCACTAGCAGGGTATGCTCACTCTCAGAGCTCCATTTCCCTCGAGTACAGTAGGGAGAAGAATTGTACTGATCTCCAAAAACAAAATATTTTGAGTCATAAAGAAGGGGGTGCTTGACTGGTACCTTCAGTGAACCTTTCATCTGAAAATAGAAGTTAGCACTTTTGTTTCTTATGGCCTATCTAGATAACTGTATGCATTCCATAAGAGCCAACCCTGTTTATTTCCCAAGTGACAAATGCCATGCCTTGTAATACAGAGAGTCCCAAGATTTAAAACTCAATGACTAAATCAAGGTAGAAAAGAAATAAAGGAAGGTATAATGAAAGGAGGGGAAGGAAATTACACACTGCCAGATTAGCACATTTGCTATGCTCTGAGAAAATTAACACCTTTAAGTAGTCAAAGAGAACATCAAAGCCCAAGTCACTTCTAGCTAGTCTCTGGTTGGGCTGAGGCTCCCTAAAGCCTGACTTTACTCCAAATCTTTTTCCTTTCCGACCAACAGCTTGCCTTAGTTTTTGAAGCCTCTAAGCCCTGAGAGTGAGGTCCTGCATACAATAAGCACTGAATAAATGTGTCTGGATTTTTTTTTTAAAGGAATGGGTGCATGCATGCAAATCAAGGTGTGTACTTGGTCTCGTAGAGAGGTCTGCATCCCGATGTCTGTGAATTTGACCCATGGTTGTTTGGTTATAGGAAGATTTCATTTATTTTATTTCTTTAATTTTATAAACTTATTATTTGAAAAAACGCTTGCAAATAAATAAAAACTGTGCACCAAAATTAACAAGACCCAAAGCCTATGCAATAATAAACTTCTATACAGTTAGAGTAGGCATTTGGAACAGAAACTGTGAAGTTTCACATTGAATTTTACACTTAGAGCATTGAATATATTTTGTGTATTTACCATCAAAACTAAAATGTCTGTGACAGAGTAAGAACTAGAAAGATTATAACCTTTGTGTCCTCTCGAAAACTCGTGTTCACATTACTTAAGGAAGCTTATTTACTTGAGGAAGCATGACAATGTGTCCAGCTAGTCTGACTTACTTACTTACTTTCTTTCTTTCTTTCTTTCTCTCTCTCTCTCTCTCTCTCTCTCTCTCTCTCTCTCTCTCTCATCTCTCTCTCTTTCTCTCTCTCTCTCTTTCTTTCTTTCTGTCTTTCTTTTGTATTTTCTCCACTTTTCCTCAACCCTCAAGCTGACCTGATTGAGAAAATTTGGAAAGAAATTGGAATTTGCACATGAACTTTCAAGGAAAACGGCCACCCGTGTGCATGTGTGCCCGATATGAGGTGAACTGACAGACTGACACACTTGTCAGATCCCTGTCAGCTTTATGGGAGCAAACAATCCTTCCTTCTCCCTAATTGCAGCTCACTTTCAGCCCCTCCGTCCCTCTAAAGCTTAGAGTCTAACCCTAAGTGAAAGTGATGTTGCGAAGAGAAACTTCATCTGTTAAGTCATCGGTTCGTGCAGAATCCGTAAGCTTTTTGCAACACCTAGTCTTGGTATTATCTGCTTGGCTCCCTTCCTCTCGTAAGAAGCTTTGTACCTTAAGAAGACATCAATGTATTAATTATAGCATCATCACTGAAAAGGGTGAACTTCAAGTATCTGCAGGCCACTGCAGATCTCTGCAAGCTGCCAGGTAACCCAGAGGGCTCAGTGATTCTTGCTCATTTTGTTCCTTCTTTGGTGAAAAGTTAAGGTCAATGGGAAACTCACATCGAGGGCTTTTAGCTACTTGCTTTACTGCGTCCACTGACCATCACACTGGGAAATAATAATTGTTTGTGGGATTGAGGGGATTGAGAAAGAAGGCTGAGTGGAAATGTTCATCAGAGACAGAAGGGCCACATGGACTGAGGGCGTGGCCCTCATTTCCAGCATTCTTTCTGGATGACCACAGGACAGGTCTGGCCAGCAATGACCAGAGTCCATCTTTTTTTTTGAGGGATCTGGCATGCATCACGGGCACTAGCTCACAGAGAGGTTAGTCCAAGGCCGTGAGCAAGAGCTGGGTTGAGTCGGTACAGAGAGAAATGGACAGGACCTCCAACCCAGGTGGTTGTCAGGAGGTGACAGCCAGCAGCAAGAGGAGCTTGTACATACTTGTTAGTGACATGCCCTACTGATAATACATAGATATTAGCTTGAATTTTAGAACTCAGTAAATAGTACCTAGCAAGCTAAGAGGGAAGAGACTAGAGCCAAAAAGAAGACAGTCAATAATAAACAATGATATCTCAAGGGGGGTATTATTAATGTGATGAGTCTTCAGGAAGAGGGGGGAACTGTGATTATTTAGACTCCAGCAGCTAGGCAAATCTATGACAAATGACTGAAGAAGTCAATGAGCATAAGCAAGAGCTGACTGTGCCCCGCACTGTGAGTGCTGCCATAGATGAATCACTAGGAATGGTCCTGAAGGAGGAAGCAAGCACTTCTTGTAGAGACAGCCCTTCATTTCTGTGCAGATTGAAAAGGGTTTTATCTTTTAATAAACAACCCTGTTCTCTGATTTCTCTGTTTTAGAAAAACGGCATATGTAAGCGTTCCCTGTATCTGGTTTATTTTAAATAACCTGTAAACGGGAAGTATAAGTTTTCGCAGTTATTTTTTCCTGCCAGTTTACTAGTACTTAAGAGATAGCTATTTAAGATTCTAGGGAGAGAGCTCAGTGGATAAAACACTTGCTCTACAAGCACGAAGACCTGAATTTGGCTCCCCAGAACTCAAATTAAAAATCTGGGTATGGAAGCACATGGTTTGTAACCTGGATTCTGGGAGAGGGATACAGGATGGACAGCTCCCTGGCTAGCCAGTCTGGGGAAACAGTGAGGTCCATGTTCAGAGAGAGACATTGTATCAAAAGATGAAGTAGAGAGATGGAAGGCTTCACCCAGGGTCAACCTCTGGCTACATACTCACGTGCATTGGTGGGCCCATCTTGCACACCCCTTCCCACATACATAAAGAAAATAACCACCAACCAAGTTCTTTGAGAGTACAAAGCCTCCCTTGCCTTCACTGGGTCACATCATGCTATGATTGCTACATTGTGGTACCTTATGAATCTGTCCTGTACAAATATATAAGTGTCTGCCAAAAGGATGTAGATAGTAGGTTGCAAGCAAGAACAGGAATGCATAGCACAGTCTCCCTCCTCAGAGGGGAGCCAGGCTATTGAGTTCAAATTTCCCTCTTGTCTGGTTGGGACACAAAGCATGCACTGGCATGCATGTTTACCCAGCTCTTCAGACCATATATAAGATAGCAAAACTGTAGTTTGATCATTCCAAGTTTTTGGTTAATTTGGACTGCCTTCTCCCTCCCCCTGGGCAATTAGTTCAGCTTAATGAGGTCATTTTTTTTTTTTCTGGTGAGGCTGGTTTCTCTCTGAGACCAGTCAACTAACCCATGGCATCTGCTTCTCCTTTGGCTTGACTCACTGTGTGACCTTCCCAGCTACTTTGGGAAAGGTGGCTCTGACTGTATTGATTGCAGTCAGAGGTTTCTGGGCTTTTCGGTTTGTTTGATGGATGGTGTACGCCACAGGGAGAGCAGCCTACAGGGAGACCCTCAGGTGTGGGGGTGGGAGGAAGGAAGATCATGAGGACCACAAGGTTGTCTCAGTTAAACCAAAAACTGGGGGTTTTGGTCTGAAAACACTTGCAAGCCCCCAGACGAATTATATAGCTGATTCAGACACAAAGACAGTCGTCAAGTCATACCCACAGACTCTGGGAAATTACAGACATTGGTTATTAGTCATTCTTACAGGCAATTGAGAGTATTGTTGAAAAAAATTCAAATTGGATGCTATGAGTGAAGACCTGTGCTTTCCTGGACCAGATAATAATATTGCCAGGATCAATATGAGAAAATTAATAGGAGACCTTGCTGTGTGCAGCCAAGCCTGCGCCATTTCTGTCAAGTTCAGTCTGGATGCAGGTGTTCTCAAGTTCATAGGATGCTATGATAGAATCCCAAGACTGTCACTAATTTAATCACAAATGTAGAGTCCCTAAGGGGGGGTTGCTGGCAAACACATGAACAGAGGCAGCTATTAAGGAGAATTGTTAAGTTTGCCATTGATAGAAGATGATGGGGGTGTGGCTTGGTAATTAGAGTATTTGCCTACCATGCAGGAGCTCTGGGTTCAATCCCCAACACTGTGTAAAACAGCTTAGTGACACAAACCTATAATACCAGCCCTTGGGGCAGAAGGGTAAGAATTTCAAGGTCATCCTCAGCTGTGTTGTGAGTTTGATGCCAGCCTGGGCTACATGAGATATTATCAAAAAAAAAAAAAAAAAAAAAAAGATGACAGTCCCTCTTCTTTGCCAGCTTGGAATCACCTAAGAAACACAGCTGTGGGTATGTCTCTGAATGTGTTTCCATAGAGATTTAACAGAAGATGTTAAGACCCACCCTAAAAATGGGTGGCACCATCCTATGGACCATGGTTCCAGGCTGAATAGCACAGGCAGAAGGAGAAGGTACCACTCTTCCTTTCCTTCTGGACACCCAGTGCAGTATACCCAGCAATCACACACTCCGCTGCCATGCTTTTCAGCAGGACTGACCGCGTACCCTGAACCTCAGTTGCTATGCCATGAATTTTGACACAGCAGTGAGACAAAGAACTAATGCCCTGAGGAGAAGCACAAGGATGAATGAGGACCCATGGCTCCAGCTGTCCTGCCTGAAGCCCATGTGCTCAGAAAACCTTTTGTGGTGTGAGGGGTTGTTCTTCTGTCATGGTAGTCACACGTGCAAAAGGAAGAAAGCTACATTTTGAGTTCCTGCTGAGCTTCCCCTCTCCCTCTCCCTCTCCCTCTCCCTCTCCCTCTCCCTCTCTCCCTCTCCCTCTCTCCCCCTCCCCCTCCCCCTCCTTCCTTCCTTCCCTCCCTCCCTCCCTCCCTCCCTCCAGAGCCTGGAATAGGGACAAGAAACTATCCTGGTGGGGAGGTTGTGGAATATAAATGCCTCTCTAGTAAGGTAGCCCATTTTACATTTCTGAAAGCTATGACTGTGGTGTAGCGATGCCACGAACACCCAGAAATGGCCTCTCTGAAGCATACAACACATGCCTTCTACCTGTGAACCACCCCCACCACCTCATCACCCCCCAAATCTAAAAGGCCCAGACCTGAGCACCTCCACCCATCCTTGAATTAGGAATTCTGCAAGGTGAATTTCCTAAGAAGCTGGCTTTTCAAAGGCTTTTCAGCTCTCAAAAACATGAAAGCTGTGTTTAAAAATTTAAGGTCTGCTATGCACCGCTCTGTGGAGCAGCAGCAGGGCGTAGCTTTTTGCAGACCCACGATTCCCCAAACCCCAACTCTTTAAATTAAGATGTTCACGACAGCTGCTGTGGTTAATGGCATGCACGTAGAATTGGCTATTAATTATTGCTCTGGTTTTTGCACCTCCCCTCACATTCCACCACAGAAGTCAGAATCATTGTGTCAACTATTTTTAGTGCTTAAAAAACAGAAACCTTGTTTATTAGAAGTTAGATTGTTTTTGTCTGTCTGTCTGTCTGTCTGTCTGTTTGGTTTTTGGGTGTTGTCATTGTTTTACATTATGGTGAAATTTCCAGAATCCTTCAGGGTTGAAAGGGAAATGCAATAATTTAGCGGATCCCCCCCCCCCATTTGCCTCAGCCACCATCCACATTTTACCATGGTATTTCATCTTTCCTTCATTCCCACATATGCACGTTTGTTAATTTTGCTAGCACATTCTAGTGGAAACCTCAGCTACTCTATCTCAGACCTACATGCTCTGTGGCCGATCTTCTTGGAAGACTTTTAAATGACCAGAGCACCATTATCACACTTAGTTAACAATTCCTTCATACTGTGTAGTGTGGAACTGATATTCAACTTCGTGGTTCATTCATTGAATAAACAAACGAGAAAAGCGTTGCATGATAACTGTACAGTGCTCACGAGTTTCTCCCATGGCCCGAAGTGGGCTGTTAACCATCTCTTGGGAATGTCTCACACTAACAGACACATATATGTATACACATGCACAAGATGTGATATACACAAGTACATATACATGTAAATATACACATACATACACAACACATGCACACACACATATATATATATATATACATTTAACTGTACATTTTTTACATGCACTACAATGCAATCACACACATACACACATGGATACTTATAGGCACATACAAGCACATGCAAATACATATACATTCACAACATATACGTACACATTCACATATATGCACACAAATGCAAGCATACATGACGTACCTGCACATACACACATATATGTGTATATATACACACATACACATATATACACACAAGCATATATATATGGAAAACACATTCAAGCGCATATCCATGCACATACATTCACATAATCACAACCATGTGTGCGCACATGCACAGATACACATACACACAGATATTCAGATAACCTAGTGCACACACACAGCTGATTGTCTTCAGGAAAGGCTCGGCAGAGGTTCATCCTTGAACATGGACTTCTGCAGTCCTGAGAGTGGTTCTGTGCCCAGCAGAAGGCTGGCCTGGGTAGTGACTCAGCCCTGGAGGGCTAGTGTGGGGAGTCTCCAGCTTTGGGACAGAAAGTATCGTTTTCTTACAGTAATATTCTCCCTGCTCTTTTTTAGTCTCCTCAATGGAAGATTCATGGTCTTCATGTGCCTTTGGGAGCTCTTGCTCTCTCTACATGAAGTCCCCAACTCTTTCTGGCAAGATCTGCTCCTTGGGTTAGGAGGGCAGGATGCAAATGGGTAGATGAGCTCCCTGGTACCCGAGATTTGTAGACTCTGTTCTCATTAGTCTCCTGCCACTCCAGTTCAGTTTAAAGCCTCTTCAATGCAGTGACAAATTTTACAGAAAAGCTGAACTTAACAACAAACCAGTATGCAAATGTGATCAGGCCAGAGACACACATTTGGTTCACGTTTAGCTTGAAAACCCTCTTTGGGGGATGTTCTTTCCTTGTCAGCCTCTGAATCTAACTTCCTTTTATTTGCAGAATTAGTTTTATAGGAGTGCACCCTGCATCTTTTTCTCAGGGCTATCTTTACTCCTGTACTGTCTCATGAGCCTTGAATTCCACAGCACACGTTCAGAGACCACACTCAGGAAATCCAGAGGTAGAGTGCTTGAATCCAGGATGAGATGAGAAATGAGCATCCTAGAAAAAGCCATCTGTGACCAATGAGCAAAAATCCCACCTACTTATATCCAGATTATTGTTGAACCACATGACTTGCTCTCTCGTGGTAGCATAATTCTGCTAAAGTGGAAGGCCCTCTGAGAGAACATCAAACAGGGAAATGAAAACAGCACATTTGATCAATTATCCACAGTTGTTTTTTGCTCTTTTTTTTTTTTTAAACCTACAGTTCAGCTAATCAGGTTGCTTTGAAGGGTTCCATTGAATGGCTGATGTGTGTCTGTCACATAACAGGAGCTCAGTAAAAATGAGTTAATTAATCAACATGGCTGAGAGATGAGAGAACAGAGCAAACAATTCTTTTTATTACTTACTACCAAAAGAAGAGGGTCATAGCGTACTTTCCAACCTGCCTGGTGTGTGTGTGTGTGTGTGTGTGATTCAGGGTACATGAGACAATAGAGAAGAATTTTCTCTGTGTGATTTAGGAATTAGAAGCCTTATGCCCTCCTTAAGTCTGTACCACATAACCCATACATGAAGCATCCATGGGGTTATTCTCTCTTCCTGTGTGTGTGTGTGTGTGTGTGTGTGTGTGTGTGCTTTTACATATGTATGCGCTTCTGCGAGAGTGCTTGTGCACATGCACGTGCAGGCGTGCACAAGCCATGATACCAGCAGGGTGGTCAGAGAACAGCTTCTGTGTTAGTCCTCCACTCCCTTCTAACTTGTCTGAGACAAGGTCTCTCTTGTAGGTCTCTGCTGCGTACACTAGGCTGGCTGGCCCATGAATTTGCAGCAATTCTCCATCCCTGCCTCCCATCTCACTTCAAGAGTTCTGTCTGGGCTTACAGAGATGTGAGCTACTATGCCAATATTTACGTGGGTTCTGGGCAACCCACTTGCGGGAAGTTTCTGAGTGTTCAGAACCTCCATTATTGGGATTCTGTTCCCCTCCTTAGTCTTTGCCTCTATGTTGGGTCTTTGGGCACTGGGTTTCTGCAGCAAGCACTTTAGCCACTGAGCCATCTCTGAGGCTCAGGTCTCATGTCTGAGCCTTATCTGAGGCCTAGTCTGTGTATGACACTTTAAAGACAGGACGGGAGAAGGCATGCTGTTATTGGACTGTATTAGATACTGTACAGTCTTTCATTTCTCTCCACTGGCCAGCTCATAGGTGGGTCCCTTGGTCCCATATGACAGATGTGGATTAGAAATGACACTCACATACCAGCGGTCAGAGTGACACTGCTGAAATTCAAACCCATGCAACAGGGTGCCCCCTGTAGGTTAGAAACTGCAAGTGCACCCAGAAGAGATAGAGGGGGGATGACTCCTGAAAAGCAATCAAATCAGTTGCTATGTTTGCCATGACTGTCTGTTGCCCACTTCTCATTCTGCTGAGAGCAGTGTAAAATGCTCTTGGTCTAGAATCTTGTTCAAAATTGAACCCACGGACTTGAAGTCTCGGCTTCATCTGGAATCTTAGAAGTAGAGCCTCATTACCTGTCCCAGACCTGAGGCAGAGCTCTGATATTAGCAAGTTCTTGGGACAATTCATCTGAGCATCAGACTTTAAGAAATACTAACCTAGAGGCTGGTAGAAAATGGCAATCAAATCTGCTGACTGAGTAATTGTAGTGAAGCATAAGATGATTTAGATAACTCTTCTGCATTAGCTTTACAAGGAGTCTTCTTTTTTTTTTTTAAGCTTAAAAAAGTATGTAAGAATTTCTTCCAACTGTGGATTTCATGGCTAGTAACTTGGCCTAGGAAGATTTTTCTCCTTCCCAAGATGATGATGATGATGATGATGATGATGATGATGATGGTGGTGGTGGTGGTGGTGGTGGTGGTCGTCATGGTGATGATAACAAAGATGTGTGTGCGTTGTGTATATGATGTGTGCAGTGGCATGACTATGGATATCAGAGGACTACTTTGTAGAATCAGTTCTCTCTTTCCGAGTTTATGTGGGCCCCTCAGAGTGAACTCTAGTCACTAGGTTTGCATAGCAAATAACTTTACCCATTGATCTGTTTCCCTGGCCTTACACTGTTTTACCTTTAATTTAAACCATGTGTATGGATGTTTGGTCTGTACATATGCCTGAGCACTGAGTATATACCCACAGACACCAAAGAAGGATCTCAGATTGCCTGGAAATGCAGCTACAGGTAGATATGAATCACCATGTAGATGCTGAGAATTAAATCTTATTAACTAAGCCATACCCCCAGCCTTCCTAGGTTGTTTTTTGAACCATGCATGGGTTTGCGCCCAAGTACATAATCACGTGCTTAATGAAAACAAAGCTAGCCTATGAGTTTATTTGAAACCCGTCTTGGGCGCTGTTTGGAATGCACCAAAACACCAATTGTCATTTCATTATGTTTTCTTTCTAAAAATACAGTTTTGTTTTGTTTTTCAACATGCAAAATAATGTTCACAATTGACTCAAACACAAACCTTAAGGAACGAATGGAGTCATGGTTTTTGTTGAGCTGTTTACTGAGGCGTCTTCTAGTCTCCTCACAAAGTCTCCAAGGACACTCTTTCTAGGCCACCGCATAATCCATGTGGAGGCCTGAAATGGATCTTTGTGTTACCATGAAAGTTCACCACTTGTCTATTCCTGGGAAGTTTTCGCAGGCTGGTAGATCAGACATGAAGGTTGCTACAGCTGCCCCCATTGTATCAGGATGAGAGAAGAAGGTTCTGCCTGTTCAGTGTTCAAACCTCAACTGCTAAATTCAGTCTCCTTCCTTGTCCTCATGTCATTGTGCTCTGGATCCTTGCTCCTGTGGGTCTTCCAGGTGGAAATGATGCCATGTTGGGAGGTGTGGCCAGGGCCTTGCCTTTCCAAGTGTGGTAAGAAAGGCATGAGAAACTTCGTGCCTTCATAGAATCGATCCTCTCTTGCTAGAAAAAGCTAGAATCAGAAAGGATGGCAAAGTCTGACCTCTGACATCAGTGTAAGTGGCCAACCAGCTGCCAGAGGGAGCTTTCTGACATGTGAACCCCACTGATGACTAATCAATAACACTTGAATTCTGATCTCATCCTGGGTCTTAACCAGGCAAAAGACTTGGGACAGATCCCTTCAGTTCACAAGATCAGGACATTATGTCTATGCCTAGAGGCCCCATGCAGCCTCTGCTGATCTGCTTAGGTGAGACCCTCATTGTTCCATCTGCAGAATGAGGCCAAATTTCGAATGCAGTGCTGGCCTTCTTTTGCATCTGGTCACATGTCACACTATAGGAAGTCACGTGAGCTGTTCGTATTGACACATTCTACTTTGGCAGTGCCTTTAGTACATCCGTTGTGCTTTGATGGCAGCTGCCCTCCTCTTTGTCCTCTCTTGTCCTCTCCTCTCTTTCTTTCCTGCCTGCTCCAGTTTCATCCTGTCGCTAGGACAAACACTCTGACCAAAAAGCAACTTAGAGGAGGAAAGGGTTTATTTCATTTTATACATCTAGCTCCCAACCCATCATTGAGGGAAGTCAAGGCAGGAACCTGAAGCAAAAGCCATGGAGGAGCATCACTTGCTGACTCCCTCTCATATAACCATGCTTAGCGAGGCTTCTTATACAGCCCCGAACTGCCTGCATCAATTACCAATCAAGACACCCCCCAAAGATATAACCACAGTCTATTCTGATTTGGGCAATCCCTCTTGGGAGGTTTTCCTCAAATGACTGTAGTCTGGGTCAAGTCGACATTTAAAGCTAACTAAGATACCACACCCCTCTCTCTCTTTCCCCCTACTTTCACGTTCTCCTTCTCTGTGTCCCTCTCTGTCTCCCTGTCTCCCTCGCTATCTCTGTAAGTGAAGCAAACTCCACAAAGGTGGCCCTGCTGAGACTAGCTTATTTCATTTAAGGTAATGCTCTCTGGTTTCATCAATTTTCCTGCAAACCTCGGGACTTCTTTATGACTGAATACTGTTCAGCGTATGTATGTATGTATGTATGTATGTATGTATGTATGTATGTATTATGTATGTATATGTGTCTATGTGTATCGTATGTGTACATGCATAACATTCCCTTTATCCATCATCAGAAGCCCATTTTAACATCCCAGAGTCCTCTTGCTCATGGATACAAACTTGCTACACTGTAAGGAAAAACAAGTTTTTAAAAAGAGTGGGTATTAAGAAGGGGCTAATTCTGTTGCTTTTGGATTCCTGGAGAGGGGCTAATTTTGTCCAGGGGGAGCTTTGCTTCAGCATCCTATGGAATTTTAGCTTGAAATACCAGGCACCCACAACCCACCAGCTAGCTGTTGTTGCTCTGTGCCACATGTCCCGTTGTAAAGTGTTCCAAATAAAGTGCTTTCATTAGATATTGAAATGCCCATAAGAGAGGGCCGAGGAGATGGCTCAATCAATAAAGTGCTTGCTGCACAATCATGAGGACCTGAGTTCAGATCCTGGCATTCACATAAAAAGCCAAGCATGCTGTGCACCATTGTGGTCCCACCAATAGGAGACCGAGACAGGAGGATCCCTGGGGCTCATGGGTCAGCCAGCCAAACTGAATGAGTGAGTTCAAATTCAGAGAGAAACTCTGGAGAGGGTGGGGTTGGGGGGGAGGGGAAGAGACATCCAAAATCGATCTCTAGCCTACGAGTGAACACACGTGTGTGAATATTTGCACATATACATGTACATACACAGGGACATGTACACATACACAGATGTAAAAAATTGTATATATAAAAGATCATAGCAACTCTTACACACTGAGCCCTTACTGTGTGGAAAGTTCCAGAACTAGGAACTGTGACTCAGCTCTCTTTCCTGGAGACTGGCTTGGTTCTGATATTTATTCACATCTTCCCAGCTGCTTAGGAAGGACTGAGAAGTGAACAGAGTCAGCCTGGGGGCATTGCATCAGCCTCTCTCCTGGGGGAATGCTTGTCCTCCTCCAGAGAAGCCTGGGATCTGGAGGAGAGCAAGAGAGGACTTGGAAAGGATGGGGGAGTGGATTTCAAAATGTTCCTTTTCTTCGGATCTCTTTCTCCTTCTGGCTGCTATTTAGTCTCAGTTTCAAAAAACACCTCTACAAATACCCATTCAGGGTTCTCTGAGAATGCCAACCGTAGGAACCAAGAATTTTAAGTTCATTCTCTTTGTCTTTTTGCCAAACTGATAAAAGGCACCTTTGATTTTCTTAGTGGGTGAAGGGGAGAGAGGAGGAGCCAAAAAGCCATTTCCTCTTGTCAAGGGACCTATGGGGCTGGACTTGCAGTAAAGAAGAGCTGCACAGTCTCCTAGGTCACAGGGCTCACCCTCCCAAAGGGTCCCCAGCACAGATAGCTGGCTTTATGGGGATCATTTTCTTGGGGAAGATGATATTAATGGCAGTCCCTCTTCCTCCCTCATTTAGAGCAATTTAGGGTAATCTTTCATTGCCAGAGAGGTCCTGGCCACAGCCTGAAAAAATAATAAAAGGGGCAGGAAGTGAAAAATCTGTTTTCCTTACTGATAAACGTAACCTAAGCTGTTGGGTTTTCCTCACTTCCTCCAGGTTCAGAGCACCTGCCATGTTGACAGTTCAGTAGGGAAAAGGCCTTGTGTAGGCCTCAGCTTCCTAACAGAGAGATGAGAGTCTCATCTTGAAGCTTTTGCTCCCAGCCTTGTTATAAGCTAGCCACTGCTGGACAGCCCGAGTTCTCACTGTGAATGGTAAATCCTTAGCTCTGGCTGCCTGGGAAGCTCCATGGCTGAGGGAGGAAGCTACTGGCACCAGCAATCCTGAAAGGTTTCCTGGGACCCACAGGGACCTGAGTGGTCCTGGTACGTGATGAAGGAAGGCTAGCTAGCCTTTCAGCCTTCTCAAACACTGTCCTTAAGTTCAATTGACTCCAGGGTTTACCTAGATGGATACCCTGGTCTAGCTGGGACATATTTAAAAGACAAATCAAAATAGCCCTAAGATCCTATGCAGTCCTGATGGCACAAGGAGTGGGACCTCACTTCTGCCTTGGTGTGGAGAGGGCGGTTACTTGGGTGGACTGGGAAGTGTGAATATGAAGGACAGTGGAACTCCATCAAGCCAGTTTTCTTCACATGACCCAGGAACACCAGCCTTGCATTGCTCTACTCTCTGTACTCAAGACAAGGCAGATACAGGCCAGCAAGGTAAACCGTCAAATAAAGGTACTTGCAGCCAAGCCCGATGGCCTAGGTTTGTTTGATGCCTGGGACTTCTATGGTGGAAGAAGTAAAGTGATTTCCTCTAGCTTATATACATTGCTATGGCATGCTATGTGTAGTCAATTAATCATCAATCAACCAACCAATCAATCAATCAATGTAAAAAAACAAAATATAGATACATGTTTTACACATCTGGGTGTTTAAATGTAATATACTTCAGTTTAGTTTACTTTAGTTTTATGACAGTGTCTGGCTATGCAATCCAGACTAGACTCACATTTAGTATCCTTCTGCCTCAGCTTTGCATGTACTAGGATACTAGCCATGCCCCATCTCACCCAGCTGTATGTTATGTTAATTATAAAGTTCTAGATAACATGTCAGCTGTAGTGATGCACACTTGTGGTCGAAGTGCTGGGAAGACAGAGACAAAGGAATCCCTGAAGCTTACTGCCCAGCCAGTCTAGCCTCACAGGTGAGCTTCAGGCAGAGAAGAGACCCTGTCTCAAAGGAATAGACAGCTTTACTAAGAATGACACAAAAGTTGTCCTCTTGTCTCCACACAAAAGCACACACTCACACACAGGCACACATCCACAAACACCTGCACATATGCTCACATGCAAAGCACACACAGTCACAGAGACATGGATCAAATTCATTATACACACATGTTCATAAGACAATGTACACACATGCACACATATGAACGCACATTCACACATTTACACACACATGAAAAAAAAGTGCTAGATAGTCATTTATATTGCAAACAGGTCTTGAGGGAGCCCTGCAATCTCACCCCTGGAATAAACCATCTCTGACATCCACCACATCCTGTTTAGGATCTGAGTTCCTTGTGAGAATACCAGACAGTGTTTCTATGATAACAAACACCACTTCTCATATTCAAAGTAGAAAAATGTATTGTCACTGGCATTCCAATATATTACATTTCTAAGGAAACAATTAGTGCCTTAGACTGCACATCACCAAAATAGTCTTGCTGTGCCGTTACAGAAAAGAACTGAACCCACTCCATTGTATTGTAATTTACAGCATCTTGGGAGTAAGTGTGGAGCAGCTAAGGAATTTGCTGTTTTAGTATAATTTGTTTCAGGAAACATGTTTTAAGTGTTGAATCTTTCTCATCTATTGTGGGTAAAAGAGTGCATTGCTCCAAGCATATGAAGAACTTGGAGGGCTGAACAGTGGAGAAGCTTTCTGACCCAAAGGAAGTCATCTTCCTATAGCCCTCGAGCTAGGTCATCTCAAGGCAAAAGGAAAAGACTGAATAAGGGGGAAAGGCAAGCCATTCCTCAGTCTCTGCTCCATTTTTTGTCCCTGCATTTCTTTGAGAGAGGAACAAGTTTTGAAGGTAGGTTGATGTCCCAATCCCTCCAATGGGAGCCCTGTCTATCCACTGGAGTTGGTCTCTTCAGGTTCCATATCCCCACTGTTGGGCATTTTGGCTAAGATCACCCACATTGAACATACAAGGGGTGGTCTGAGGCCCCCAGCAATATGTAGTAGAGGTTGGCTTCAGTGGGAGAGGATTCTCCTAATACTGTAGAGACTTGATGCCCCAGGGAAGGGGGATTCCCCAGAGTGGATGTACCCTCTCAGAGTCTAAGGGGAAGGGGGATGGGAGACCAGAAGGGGGGCAACATTTGGGATGCAAATAAATAAAATAATTAATAATGATGATGATGGTGATGGTGATGATGAGGAGGAGGAGGAGAAGGAGGAGAAGGAGGAGAAGAGAAAGAAGAAGAGGAGGAGGAGGAGCAGGAGGAGGAGGAGGAGGAGGAAGAATCAGCAGCAGCAGCAAGGAGTCAACGAAGAATGGATAAGACAAAATTAGTTACTATTAAGACATTCTCCCGAGATAGATATTCCTTAGTATAGACCCCTTCTGCTGCTGAATAGTTCTAGTTGCTGGCATGTGCACATGGAAGGTGGGACATAGCACCGGGCAGTAGGATTCACCTTATGTTACCCTTTAGCATGCAGCTGGTTTCTAAGTAACTGCTGCCCAAAGCTGTCCATCTTCTTGAGTACTGTCGGCAACTTTTTGACATGTGTTCATTGCATATTCATTTCTTTAATAAATACATATATTGATTCCCAGCTCTGTGTTTGGCAGCTATTTGAGCTGAAAATGAAGTTGGCAGTTAAGGAAGAAAGATGAATCAGTATGCAGTTTCAAAGTGGGAATGAGCAATGGGTATCAGTGACTCTCTGGGTGAAATAAGAGATACCCAGAGCCTGGAGGGTGTGTAGACTGTGTTGGGAGCTGTCCAGAGGAGTGACATGGGCACCCCATCTTTGTAAAGAGAAACTCTCCTTTGGGCCAAATTTGTTAAAATTGGGCTGCAGGGGATGAGTTGACTGGAAAATCTCTTGTATGATGATGAGGAAAACCAGCCTGGAAATTCTAATCTCTACACCCAACTTTCAAGCTGAGGGCAATGCTCAGCATAGAGCCTCTTTCTCTGTTGTATTGGCTTCCCACCTCCAGTGATGGAGATGGAGAAATACTTGCTGAGAATCCTGGGCATCCTGCCTCTAGAGGGAGAGAGCTTTATAGATGCTCAGTTCTATAGTTGACACCATGACTGTAGGAAGAGCCCTGCCTTTCAGAGGGACACCCTGAGCCATCCAGAAGGCTTGCCAATCTTCCCACTGCTAAGAGCAGAGCTGGTATTCCATAGTGAATACAGGACTTGATATATTGTAGTAGGTATTTTTCTGTTGCTATAATAAAATATCACAGCCAAGGTAACTTTATAGAAGGAATGCTTATTTGAGTTTGTGGGTCCTAGGCTATAAGAATCCATTTAGGCCGGGAGGCATGGCAACAGGAAGCTATAGCAGCCAAAACAAGAAGCTAAGAGCTCACATCCTCAACCACAAACACAGAGAAGAGAAGGTGAACTAGAAGTGGCATGAGCCTTTAAAATTCTCAAGACCCATCTACAGTGCCGTGCTTTCTCCAGCAAGGCTGCACTTCCCAATCCTCCTCAGACAGTACCACCAACTGGAGACCAAGTGTTCCAATACCAGGACCTGTGGGGGACATTCTTATTCAAACCACTACACACGTGGTGTGTATCCTGTTCATTCAAATGAGCTTAACATAAGGGGCCTGTCTTCCCACGCCCCAGGCTAAGACGGGGTCAAGCTCGTTCAGAGTGGCAGAACCATGATCAGATTCCAGGATCCAGTTCTACTACATACACCTCTGAGTGCTCCTGAGACTGAAATCAAGGCAAAAAGCATAAAATGAACAAACACTTGATATTTATTTCCTGCCTCTTCGCCAGAACCCTTCTTGGCCCCACCATGCAGCCTTGATTTCTATGCACCTGATTGAGGCTGGACAACTCAAAGAACCTGAGAGGCTTCAGACTCCCTTGAGCCTATTTTTTTATACTCAGCCTGCTTCTTATGAGCTTATGAGATTTCACATCTTTGAGGTTTGAGGTTTTTTGGTTTGTTTTTTTTTTTTAATGAAATGAGAATAATACTGTTTCTTATGTTGTAGATTTAAATGAGAGCTACAAGTAAAATATCTGGTACATAGTTAAAACTCAATGAATAAGAGGAACTATTAATTACTGCTCCTAGAAAAAATAACCTAAATGCAGGCAGCTCAAGGATGAGTTTATATGGAGCTCATTGAGCTATAGGAGAAAGTGGAAGGGAGCACTGTACAGCAGTGTGCTACCTGTTCACAGGCCATTTGCCAGCTGCCCTGGGGTGACATCAAGGCCTTGTCCCTACGAGGCCTGTGGTGTCTGAGGAGCTGGAATATAATTTTCTTTGGAGTGTGAGTTTTACCTTATCATCAGGGCTGGTTTTCAGCCTGACCCCTGGATGCCCTGTTAGCAGATAGATCTCCCGATTCACTTCCTTCTCAGAATTCTACCACGTAAACAAGCTAGAGCTCCAAGATATAAATAATTCTAACTCTAATACCAAACAGACTTAGCCACACTTTGCTGCTATAGCCAGGGAGTGGGGAGGGTGTACGTGTGGGGAATTGAACGGGCTGGGAAGGAAGGGGAGATGGTAGAATGCAACTGGGAATCAGGGGAGTTGAGTGAAGGAATGCTGTGCACATATTACTGAGCATTCCGTCACAGCCTTCTACAATAGAAGCTATTTCTGAGTGTCTCCCCTACCCACTGTTGGACACACATAGACACAAATG
>JADRCH010000036.1:7592297-7609506 GCA_019843965.1 Rhynchomys soricoides | reverse complement strand
TGTGTGTGTTTAGACATATATTCCCTTCACATGGGCATGTGAGGTCAGAGGTAGATGCTCGCTGTCCCCTGTCACTCTCTATTGAGACAGGGTTCCATATCGCACCTGGAGTTCACAGATTGGCTAGAATAGCTGGCCAGTGAGCTCTAGTGATGGTCTATCTGCCCCCTCACAGATTTACATGACCACATACATTGTGGGTGCTGGGGATATGAGCCCGGGTCCTCATGTTTGCATGGAAGATCCTTTCCCACTGAGCCATCTCCCTTGCTGTTTTGGTTTTTGGGGTGGGTGGGTTTTGTTTTGTTTTGTTTAAAGAAAATTCAAAAGACCAAGTATGTGAGTATACACCTTCAATTCCAGCACTCAGGAAGTAGAGGCAGGTGAACTCTATGAATTTGAGGCCAGCATGGTCTAGGCCAACCAGGGCTATGAAGTAGCCCTGGCTCTAAACAAAATAAAAAAAAAATCTTTTTTAGAGGGAAAAGCTTGTGGGTTAGTAAAGGGAATAGGGTGAAGTTTTCATTTGAATGTAACCCTGGAAGCTTGTTCTATATGGATTCCATTACCAAAGAAAATAGTTCCCGCTGTATTTGCCTGCTCTCTGATTTCACCAAACGCCCTTGTCTCGCATGTGCAGTAATTGCATGCTAAGGGCAACGCTGTGTGTCTGAGTCTGTTCATTCTGCGGCCTTTGCCCCTGTGCTTGTTGGATCCTTTGATTAAATCACGCTGTAGTTAAGAAAGTGTTCAGAGGTCATAGGGTCGTCCTTCCCAACATACTTGTGGCCATCTTTTTACAAATTGATAATGTAAGTTATGAGTGGAAAATTTTTAAATCCAAACTCCAGTCCACAGAAATTTCAGAAAAACTCAAACCAGCATTCTGTTTAACTTTGTCTTGTTTTTCACTTTGTGTCAAAAATTCCTTATTTGGGGTTTGAAATGGCGTGGGTCTTCAGATAAAACCACCTGGCATGCCCTGTGGATCATTTGATTTGAGGACACGAAGGCATCCCAGCTGTCATCACTGTGTAGATGGGGGACTATTCTTTCTCACTTCTCTTTGTTTAGGAGAGGGACACATAAATATTAAATTAAGAATAGGGAAAAGAAAAATTTAAAAACCTGAGATTTATGTATTCTTTTATTTCTTTAGTGTGTGTGTGTATACTTGTAGTGTTGGAGGGCACACACATACCACAGCTCACGTGTAGAGGTCAGAGGACAAATCCACAGAATTGATTTTCTTCTGTCACCATGGAGGTCCCAGGCATTGAATTTAACTCCTGAAGCTTGGAAGCAAGAATTTTAACCCACTGAGCTATCTTGCTGACCCCCCCCCCAAAAGAAAGCCCTTGAGAACTTTAAGATGAGTCAGGGAGAGCTTTAGGAAGAAAACTCGGCCATGCCTCCACGGGCTCGTGAAAGGTATTGTCAGCCTCCCAAGGTCACACAGAGATGCCCAGGAATCAAATCATGGCCCATTAAACTCAAAAACAGGAAGATGTCATGCAGGCCAGCCTGAAAAGCAGTGTGGTGTCACACACGTTCTCCTTTAGCATCCAGAGCCGAGTGACTTCAGAATACTGATGGGAAAGAATTCAAGTCACCATTGTACCACACCAAAGGGTGTAGAAGTGAACAGTTGGCCTACAAGGCCTACTGTTCTTATCTCTAATAGAGTAACCTTGGCTTAGGGCTCCTCTGCCTAGATGATAGATTTGAAGCCTGGGTGATCAGTCTTATCTCATTCTCCCCAAGATGTTCTTCATCATCCTTTTCAAGTTCTTGTCTGTGTATCTAGGGCCAAGGAAAAGGAAACAGCTGAGAAGAGGCCCACTGCTGATTGGTTTGATTTTTTTTAATCTCAGCCTCCGGTCCCCACCCTGTAAGAGCATGCCTCCAGTATCTTCAGGGACCCACCTAGGTGGCTTGACAACCCTGTTTGTGGGTTATGATGGGTGTGATGGAAAGACAGGGCAGGATCAACCTCTTTCTCTACAACCACACACAGCCAAGGCCCCTCCCACAACTCACCTCCAGGCTGAAACCATCAAGAGGCACCAGGGGAAGGAAGCATGTAAACAGCTTTGAAAAACACCCGAATGGTACCCTTTGCCCAGATGAACTTGGAGTTGTGGTTTTCATCATACATCTACGCTGCCTAGAGTCCAAAGGGAAATTCTTTGAGGTTAGGAAGGGCTCTTAGCACCCGTAAGAACCGTTTTTCTAAAGGCAACTTCAAGTGTCAAAATCACGGTTATTTTATTGTACACACTGTAAATGGAAAACTGTATCAATTACTCTAAAAACTATTATTTTTTTATGTATTTCATTCTGGTTTCTTTGCTTTCTTCTTTCCTTTGCCCCTCTTCCTCCTCCTCCACCCCCTCCTCCTTCTCTCCTCCTCCTCCTCCTCCTCCTCCCCCTCCTCCTCCTCCTCCTCCTCCTCCTCCTTCTTCTTCTTCTTCTTCTTCTTCTTCTTCTTCGTAATACCTATTTGTATGCTTCCAGCACAACGTGGGGTGTTTGGCACTGTATTGCATTAATCAGAATGCAGGGGTGGTGGGGAGCATCTTGCCTGCTCTTGCACCTGCCCCATACCAGCCATCTTCAGAAGAGATAACATGATAAGAGCTGCCAACTCCTCAGTCCTGGAGACAACCAGAGAAAATGTTAGGGCAGTATCAGTCTAATTGTCAGTTAGCAGATTAAGCCTCCAAGCTTCAGTGGTAAAACCTGCTTGCCACGGTCGTCAACCTAGCCATATTCCCCTGCCCCACTGCCACTGCTGATTAATCATTAGTCTCTGAGGCAAAGGGAGGGACACGTGTATCCACTTGGTGCTCTCTGTCTGTTCTATAGGCATAGAAGAAAGTTGAGAATGTGGTCAGCATGTCTTAGTTCTGTATTTGTCAGTGGGTTAGGTCCTCAGAGAACTTCCAAGGTGAAAGCTAATATTGGTTCTATGGGCATCGAGGGTAAAGTCCTTAACCCTGCGACTTAATGAGAGAAAAATTAAGGGCTTCTTTAAGCAGCTTAGATTTATATTGTCAATATAAGTGATGGGAGGTTTCTTTGTGCACTTTAGAAAAGAGATTGTGTGTGTGTGTGTGTGTGTGTGTGTGTGTGTGAGACATCACTTCATTGTGTCACTATCCACACTGTCCTTTTATGATAGACAGGGTTCATCTATTCCCCTGCTCTAAACTTAATTACTTTGCAATTAATTCTTTGTTGAAAATAGCAAGGCTCCTAAACTCAGAACATCTCTTTGTGAGGAAAGCTGTTTATGGATAGAGGTCGCGGGGACGTGTTGGAATATTCCACCGTGCTGCCACAGATATTCTGAATGAGAGTGCTGGGAGGGGAGAGGTCCTGCCCCACACAAGGTGGCGGTGGAACCAGAGGCTTCCTCCCAGGCAGGCTGAGTTAAGATCGGCCTCCAGGAATGGATCTTAGGAGCTGGTGATGTTGTGCAGTGGGCAGAGTGCACACTACCATGCACAAGGCCCTGGGTTCCATCCACAGTTCCCTACAAAAGGATCAGGGAGCTGGGCATGGTGGCACATGCCTTTAATCCAAATACCCAGGAGGCAGACGAAGATGCATCTCTGTGAGTTTGAGGCTAGCCTGGTCTACATAGTGAGGAGGAGGAGGAGAAGAAGAAGAAGAGGAGGAGGAGGAGGAGGAGGAGGAGGAGGAGGAGGAGGAAGAGGAGGAGGAGTATGTTGTTTCAAGACTACACCCCCAGTACTTAGGAGGAGGGTCAGAAGTTTAAGCTCATTTGCTTAGTTTTCTTTCTATTGCTTTTATAAATGCCATGACCAAAAGTAACTTGGAAAGGAAAGGGTTCATTTCAGCTTACTACCCTCAGGTCATAGTCTATCACTGAGGGAAGTCAGAGCAGGAACACAAGACAGAACAAAACAGAGACCATTGATGATGCTTTTTGCCTCATTACCCATGGCTCACACAGCCTGTTTTCTTATACACACGAAGATCACCTTCCCAGTCATGGCACCACCTACAGTGGGCTAGACTCTTCTACATAAACCTCTTGGTTTATGCCCTACCAGTTTGCCTACAGACCCAACTGATGGGGATATTTTCTCAATTGAGATTCCAACTTCCCAGATAACTCAAGTTTGTGTCAAGTTGACAAAAACTAACCAGCCCAGTAAATTCAGTGCCAGCCTGGAACACATAAGACACCCATCTCGAAAGCAAAGGAAAAGAAGAATCTTAAATACAATACCATAGAAAAGTCTCATTCCAATCATCTCATCATGTTTTAGGACCCTTAGTATGTATGTAACTGTTGCCTATGAATGAATTGTTACAGTTAATCTGGATAAATTCTTGACAAAGATAGTTAACAGAAATGCTATCCTATACATAATGGGATTTTTTTTTTCTGAGCTTACATACATATCCAGAAAGTAGTTCTCCCCATCCTGGTCCTTGTCAAGTGACTTCTATACCTAAGGTCACTGAATCCAGACCATATCTCTATGAGAAAGACACCCTGAGTATTCCAGTTGCCTGAGAATTTGGGAGGGGAAGGGCCATTATCTGGTGAATGGTGCTTTAGCCTCATACTGGTTGTCTGTGAAAGTCTAGGATATAACCCTAAACCATGATCCAAGAGCCTTCTTCTTTACCCCCACCACCCTTTTAAGATGCTCTTCTGAGACTAACGTGCACAGAGTTTAGCCAGTTAATGCTTTGTGGGGGGGTGATCTGGGAATCACAGAGATATGACCTTTCTGGGCAGTTGGCGTCATTCTAGAGAGTCCCCTGGCCTTCAGAGTGCCAGGGACTGATGGAGCATTGGTTGGTAACCTCGAAGCCCTTCCCAGGGCTGCCTCATCAGTCTTCCTGTCAGATTCTGAGGTCAGCATTGAGTACTTACAGAAGGATGGGGCATCTTTCAAAAATGGGCTGAGTATTCAAGGACAGGACCAAGGGGAAGCAGTGTGCTGAGCCAGGGTCAAGCAAATGCAAGGAGTGTGTGACAGAGGGGAGGGCTGCCAGGGTGCTGCGAAAGGAGCAGGTCCTACAGACAGTGAGCGGGTTCCTGGGTTTGTGAAGGAGTAAATGAATAAGTGAGCAGGCTCTCTTACCTCCGAGTGACAGAGGGGGCATGCATTAGAAAGTTCTTAACATTTTACCCACTTCCCCCAAACATTCAGAAAGCTGGGTCTCAGATAAAGCTTTCCCTGTGAGCCTCTGTGTGTAAGATACTGTCTTGTTTAGTGAAACTTGTCCTGACCAATCCTTCAGTCCCTACCAGTTCAAGTCTGTTTTTGCCTATCACCCATGTCAGACTAAGCAGTAGAGTTTAGGCCTTAGCATGTCTGAGAAGACTGAGTTTTTGCTAAGAGCTACATGTTTCTTGAAAACACTGTTTTTTTTTTTTTCAAGTGTGTGTGTGTGTGTGTGTGTGTGTGTGTGTGTAGCAAGGGTAGAGGTCAGAATGAAGTTAGTTTTCTCTTTCCACCTTTACATAGGTTCTGGGATTTGAACTCAAGTCAGCGGGTTTGCTCAGCAAACACCCAAATAACTGGGCTATCTACACAGCCTTTGAAGGCATTTTTGATTCATCCAACCAATATTCAAGGGCTGTTTTCCAATCAGTTACTGCATGACAGATGCTCAACCAGGGATTTAGAATGCAGAGATAAAAAGACGTGGTCCTTGTACTTTAGCTAGAAAGAGCAGTATTCTCTAACAACTAGAAGGGAAGAGAGTGAGGGTGGAGTGTGCCGCATAGGGAGGAGCATGGATAAGGGGTTCACAGTGGTTTGGAAGCATTACCTCTTCCCTAGGGATGGATGTGGACCTTCACCAGGCCACAGGGATTAGGGAGTGAACTATGGTTCCACCTATCCATTCACTGATGCTCTTGGGCTCTGTGTAACCAGCACAACAGAACACATCAAGTCAGCATGTGGGTGAACTTCTGATAAACAGACAATATACCATGGGTGGAAAGACATGGGTAAGGCCTTTACTGAATCTTGATGGATCTATGAAAATTAGCCCAGAGCCCAGTCAAGAAAAAAAAAACAAAACAAAACAGAAATGGAAGAGAATTTTTGACAAAAAAGAAACAGGAGACCACTGAAAACAAAAACCAGAGGTCTCTCCTCTCTACTAACATAGGACATTAGGGGAAGTGTTGTGACTGAGAAGCCAGGTGCCTTTCTTCATTGAATGAGTTCCTTGAGGATTCAGATACATCACAAGGAAGGAGCGTGTACTAGAGGGGAAGCTGCCGTGAAAAGCCAGAAGCTTTTCCTTGCTGAAATATCTCCTGCTCTCACACACTGGAACTCAATGTAAGTTTAACTCAGTCTCCAAGACCTTGAGGAGTGTGTTGAACTCTTTGAGCACCCTGTTCTGTCAGGGGGAAAGGCAAGAGCTCCTTGAAGCATCCTCATCTTGCCCTAAAGAGGCCAAGGATTCAGGGTGTGATTAGTCTGTCCCAGAGGCCTACTCCCCGGATCAGTTTCACCTCCTCTTTAACAAGTACAGCACTGCTCTACAAGAACCCTCAGAGTGGTAGTGATTGTGGCAAAGAAGAGTCATAAGGATGAGTGGTCAGACTAGCAAGATGGCTCAGTGGGTAAGGGCTGACTATAACTACCCATAATTCATTGCTTAAATAATTGCCTGCATGCTGGACAGAGGATCCCTCATACTCTCCCTTCTGAAAGGCTTGCTTGGCATGTGCTGCTCTGAGAAGAAAAGAAAAATAGTGACCGATGCTCAGTTTAAACAGGGAGTATGCAATAATGACTTGAAGGACTGAAGAGATGCCTCAGGGGTTAACAGCACTTGCTGCTCTCATGAAAGACCAGAGTTCAGTTCTCAGCACTCATATCAGACAGCTCATAAGTCCCTATAATATCAGCTCCAGAGGATCCAACACTTTCTGGCCTCCTCAGATACCTGCTGCACATATCTCACACACACACACACACACATACACACATACACACACACACACACACACACGTACATATGCACGCACATGCACATATACACACACATATAAATAAAAAATAAATGTTTTTAAAAAACCATTGAACACATGCTTTATGACAGTTTCCTACAATGCAAGGAAGGCCTGACCACTTGCTGATGGCAGCCCCGGGCTCTTTGCATGATACTCAGGTGTTCCCACTACAACAAAGTGCAGCCACGTCTTACTCTACAGGCCATTCTCTAGGATGGGGCCGGGGGAAGAGCACAGGAGTTTATTTGTCATTGCTATAGAGCAGCACCGCAAAGCGGGAATGCTGCCCACTGATGGCAGAGTAAACTCCATGTTTCTATCCTGGAGGAGCCGAGGATGAGACACCATCGAATATGAATGGAGTTCCCCCCAGGCACCCTATACATTTATTATAAAGAGTTGGATTTTTGAAATAACAAAAATAACATAGAAAATTGGAGGAGAGCCTCAAAGTTATATGGCGATGTCTCCTCAGGGTCATGCTCCTGCATCCTCTACCAAGCAGGAGGCCTGATTTCAGGAACTCCTGGGCACTCCTGCTTTATCAAAATGGGTGCATGTGTTGTGGGTGGATCGCCTTTCCCAGAGGGAAAGTACAGATAGATTGAAGCAGTAAGAGCATCAGTGTTTATTGTGTGTATGTTTGTGTGCATGTTTGTGTATGTGTGCAGGAACATAGTATGTGCATACCTCTGAAGGTCAGAGGTGACCAGCAAGTGTCTTGCTCAATTGCTCTCTGCCTTATTTTTTTAAGACAGGTTTTTTTCATGAATCCCGGAGCTCACTGATTCAGTGAGGCTGACTGGCTAGTGAGCCTCGGGGATCCCGTTGTTTTTGCCTCTCCAGTACTAAGATGACAGGCATGCACTGCCATGCTTGGCTTCTCTAGGTGGGTACAGGGGTCGAACTCAGGTCCTGAAGCTTTCATGACCAGCACTTTGCCAACTGTGCCATCTCCACATCCCTAAGTTCACTTTCAGTATAGACTTCATAAAGGATCCTTAGTAAG
Organism: Rhynchomys soricoides; assembly: GCA_019843965.1. NCBI lineage: Eukaryota > Metazoa > Chordata > Mammalia > Rodentia > Muridae > Rhynchomys > Rhynchomys soricoides. Next base: position 7,601,470 of record JADRCH010000036.1, on the reverse strand, counting down.
GAATGCAGACAGGGATGGTGATTTAGTCCTATAATACCGGAGAGGTGGAGGCAGGAGGATCATCCAAAGTCCAGGATGGCCTGGTCTAAATGGCATTTTCAGGACATTCAGGGCTACCAATTCCTAATGCAAAATTCTACAGAAAGCACCATGCTAGTTAGTAGGCATTGTTCTTAATTCACTGGAGAGGGTACCTCCTCCTTTTCAGCCTGGCAGCTGCTTGTGTAAACAGATTTTCAGCCACCCCTAGAAACTGGGAGATCCCCACTTTTCTCCTGGTACAAATCCTTAAGAACCCCTGGAACCAGTTTTCCCATGCTGATTCCCCACCCCAGAAACAGTTCGGATTTACCTGTGGTCTCAGATTAAAGAGAGAACTGGCTCATGTTATGTCAATTTAGTTCCAAACCCAGAGGAATCCAGACTCAATCCCTCGGGAATGGAGCTGCCTCTCTGGAAAAGCAGGTCTTACCTTTGCCCTAGCTTCCCCTCAGCATTTCCCTCCACAGGAGAAAAAAAATATGTCCCGTGGTCCTGGAACAACAGATTGGTGCATGAAGGATTTGCCAGCTCCCGTTCTAGAGTTTGGGCTCTGCGAATGTTCTATGGATCCAGATGAGAGTCTCAGACACCAGGCATTCAGTGAAACCAGGCTATCGTGTAGTATAAGAGGGTGCATCTCACATCTCTAAAACAGTCCAGGCATAAGAACCCTTTAGACTGCTTAAGGCAGGGGGAGCTGCATTAAGGGGGCTGGGAGAAGGGCAGGCAAGATGGAAGAACAGGAAGATGGACAAAAATCTGAGAAATAGGGCTGGGGAAGGCTCAGTGAAATAAATGCAAACATGGGGGATTGGGTTTGATTGCAGCACTCACATAATGGGGTCAGGAGGGGGCCATGTGCTGAGGAGGCAGACACATGAGGATCCCCAAGGCTCGCCAGCCAGCCATCTTGCTTCCAGCCTTGACTAACTTCCATCCTGTGTGAAACTGTCATGAAAAGTTAGGCAAGGCCAGAGAGGTGGCTCAGTGAATAAGGACCCACATGGTGGGTGGAGGAAAATAGCTCCTGTAGGCTGTCCCCTGACTTACACAAGATCACACCATGACACATACACGCACGAGAGGACTCACACACACACAGTAAATAAAATTTAAAAGGCTGACAGTGCCTAAGGAATGACACTGGAGACTGAGCTGGGGCTTCCACAAGCACATATACATATGTGTACACACAGGAACACATACACATGTGCATGTACACACATGTATACAGAGAAGGAGGGAGAGAGAAAGAGGGTAGAAGAGAGGAACAAGGTGGAGGGGGGAGAAATCTGAGAATATGCTGGCTTCCTGTTCTTAGCTGCTGGAATTACAGACTTGTTATGTAATCCAAGCCAGCAGCTTGTGGGGATTTGGCTAATAGTTAACTTAATTTCTCAGGAATGTCCTTTTTTTCCTTAGCAGAAAGAAAGTAGAACTCTGGTCAATGAATCAAATGTTGGGAGGGCCAGCTGGGAGGACTATCCCCATGGGACCCACCCAGTGCATGATACTTCGCTCTTTAGTTGCATCTTGAGTGCAGGCTAAAAGAATTGTTCTCAGTAGGAGAGAATGGCTCCTGTAGATGAAGGAAGCTTGAACTTAGAACGCCATCACGAGAAAAGGTTGCAGTTGACAATTCCACCAAAACAGGATCTTACTGTCCTTATAAAACTAAAATAAAATGATGGCTTACAGTAAGGCTCTAAGACTCTGCATAGTATATAATAATAATCAGATGTATACCAGTGCCCAAGTGATGAAGGAATTCTTTGCAGCCCAGTGGTCCCACAGGCCACACCTGCTATCTGGGGCTGGCTAGCTCTGCAATTGAGACTCCTGGCTGAGTCTCACTCTGTCTGGTGAGTCACTTCTGCTTTTATTACTTGTGATAAAATTCTGAAAGTTTGCCTGCTCCATCCCTGTCGGTTTTTGGGGGTGAGGTTGGGGGAGGGTTTCGAGACAGGGTTTCTCTGTGTAACCCTGGCTGACCTGGAACTCACTCTGTAGACCAGGCTGGCCTCAAACTCAGAAATCCACCTGCCTCTGTCTCCCAAGTGCTGGGATTAAAGGCATATGCCACCACTGCCCGACTCATCCTTGTGAATTTTAAAACCACTTTTAAAGCGCCCTTTCGAACATGACGTGAAATCCAGACTGTGAAGGGAAGCATTCAAAGTCAAGAGGAAACTGACATAGCTGGAATGTTCCATGTGTCTGGGTTCAAAGCCTTCCAGCTTTACCAGTTCTGGCCTCTGGGATGACTTGTTTTCCAGGTTGTTACCTTGGAAACTGAGGCATGGGTTTCCTCTGTGTCAAGAGGAACAGTATCAGCGTCATCATTCCAAGATTATTGGGAATACTTAGGTCATGTGGCAGCAGCTTTGGAACCCGAGTAGGAAAATCAAGATGTTTGCAGGGGGCACTGTGGTCACACATTCCCCAGTGACAGGGACACATTCTGCAAATCGCATTTCGGATATCCCACCACCACCCTTTGTGGTTTTATGCTTCTTTCACGGGGACATAACAAATTCCAGTACAAATTAAGCTATGCTCCTAAAACCTATCCTAGTTGACAAAGTCAAGATTGGAAAGATTAAGACCTCACTGCAAATGGGAGTTTAAAGAAAGGAAGAGATTAAGTATTTTTCATAAATAAAAATAAAGGAATGTTTCTTTGAAGTGTATGTATATGTGTGTATATGCACAGTGTGTGTGTGTGTGTGTGTACATACCACAGCACACGTGCAGAGATCTGAGAACAACTAGAGTTGGTTTGCTCCTACCATGTGGATCCTGGGGATTGAACTCTTGTCTTCAGGCTTAGTTGCATTAACCTTTACAAACTGCGCCGTCTCATGTGCCCCTAAACGAATATTAAGTCCAGGGTGTCTCTGTAACTACTTCCCAAGGCACTGAAGCTGCTCTAGTAACACCTTCTTCAGCTGCTGAGGAAATTCCACTGTGTTCACAGCCCAGGCAGGAATCACTCACACTTCTTGTGAGGGAGACACGACTTCTCAGTTTTCTGGCCATCCCTTTCTAGCTAAAATTATCTTTCTATTATGAAATATTCAAGGGCTAGGGATATAGCTTAGTAGAGTAGTTGCCTTGCTTGCACAGAATCCTGGGTTCGAGCCTCAGCACCTCGTAAAATGGGGATGGTGGCACATACTTGCAATCCCTGCACTCTGGAAGTGGAGACAGGAGCATCAGAAGTTCAAGGTTATCCTTAGCTATATTGTGAGTGTGAGACAAGCATAGCCTACATAATACCCTGTGTGTAAGAACAAGAAAGGAAGGAAGGAAGGAGGAAGGAAGGAAGGAAGGAAGGAAGGAAGGAGGGAAGAAATCAGTTGAGCCAGGACAGTGTTTACTATGCAAGCATGCATAGTCGGCGATTCCCAAAACCTACTTAGAAAAGAAAAGGAAAAAAATGTGATGCTATACATTTTAATTCCAGGTCTGGGGAAGCACAGGCGGGAGGATCCCAGGGGGTGTTGCTCTCTAGCCAGTCTGGTCAATCAGTGAACTCCAGATTCACCCACGCTCATCAACAGGTTAACAGTAGGTGAACCCTGATACACCAATACCCAATCCGTCTTTGGCAAGGTTTTGTTACATTGTGCCCTTTTCCCATGGTAAAGCAAATGCCAATCATTGTACTGTTACATTCAGGAATATTTCCCAGTGTGTCCTGTTTGAACAGAAAGCTGCTCCACTCAGGAAGGCCTTGTGAATATCACTGTGTTTTGCCTTCTGGATCTGACACGTCCACAAACTTGATTTCCTGTTCTGTGCTTCTCTAGAGACCTTGCAGTGTGGGTAGCTGAAGTGTTGAATGTATCTTTCTGTGAACATTAGAAGACTTCTCCTTGGTAGATAAGGATGCTTGTTTTCCCAGGAATCAAAACCTAGACAGTGCCTACATCTTTACTGCCTTCATTCCAACACTGCATAAAGCATACTGAGTTAAGCAGGGATAATTTTTCAAATGTAACGTCTGGTTAGGCTATTAACCCTATTACACATCACTATAGATCCTCATGAAAGTAGCTAGTTCTGTCACGGCCCTTTTTCTTCACAGCATAGACAGTCCCCTAAGAAAGGTCAAACGTGCAATTAGCAGTTGCCATGAGAAACAGGATCTCACAAAGAGATACCTGCAATAATAAAAGACAAAGCAATTCTGCATAAGCATTCCCATTCATAAGCATTCCCATTCATAAACATTCCCATTCATTGTTTTGTTTTATCTTCCCAGTAGCCCTTCAAGATGGGTGTTTCCGTACTAGCTTTTTTCTCATGATTAAATTTTTATTTATATAAATTTATTGTAGAGATTTTAGGAAACATAGACAAGGCAATGAAAAAGTGACCCATCACTTCTTGCCACCCAGAAATAACCACTCTCATTAATTTAGTGCATATATTTTCAATCTGTCTTTTCAGTGTGCTTGTTCTTCAGCACAAATTATTCTCAGGTGTTTTGCGTGTTTCTGGTTCCCTTGCTTCATGCTGCTAGAACATCCTTCTCTGAGATTCATGTTATCCTGTGACATAGACATCCTTTTTTTTTTTTAAGATTTATTTTATTTATATGAGTACACTTTTAGCTGTCTTCAGATTCTCCAGAAGAGGGCATCAGATCCCATTACAGATGGTTGTGAGCCACCATGTGGTTGCTGGGAATTGAACAAAGTACTTCTAGAGCAGTCAGTACTCTTAACTGCTGAGCCATCTCTCCAGCCCCATCTTTTTCTTTTTTTAAGGAAGAACTCTCTGTATAGTCTAGGATAGCCTCCAACTTGTGGCAACCCTCCTGTCTCAGTCTCCCTAGTGCTGAGATGACTATCACATGGCACAGTGACTGTCTCAGTTGGGTCTATTTCTAATGGTAGAATTTTATGATGAAAGAAAACAATCTTATCCCTGTTCAATTAGGGAAACTGAGGCACGGGCAGTTAGGTGCCTTACCCAAAATTACATATCGGGTAGTTGACAAATCTAGGAATTCCTGATTCAGAATCCCATAGGGGAAATAGTTTACCCATCTAATCTGACAAATACAAATTCATGAAAAAATAAATACTTTGGAGATGGAATAAGGACTCAAATGTTGTCTTAGTTACTTTTCTATTGCTTTGAAGAAGCACCATGACCAAAGTAACTTGTAAAAGAAACCATTTAATTTGGCTTAAGGTTACAGAGTGTTAGATTTCATGACCAACATGGTAGGGAGCATTACAGCAGGCAGGCAGACATGGTGCTGAAGCAGTAGCTAAGAGTTTCCATCTTGTTCAACAGCCACAAGGCAGAGAGAGCTAACAGGGAATGGTGTGGGCTTTTGATGCATCAAAACCCAGTGACACACTTCCTCCAACCCGGACACACCTCTTAATCCTTCCAAAATAGTTCCACCAACTGGAGATCAAGCATTCAAACATAAGAGCCTATAGCAGCCATTCTCATTCAAACCGTGACAGCTGTTAAGAAAGCCTGTTGTTCTGGCGGAAGACTAAAGTCCATTCCCAATACCCACATTAGGTAGCTCACAGATGCCTGTAACTTGTAGTGCCTGGGGTTCTGATACCCTCTGCTGGCCTCCCTGAGCACCTGCATGCATGTGCACATGCACACATACAATTTGTCATTGTTAAGAATATCCTTCTTTTCTTAAATTACTTCCCAGCATGTCCAATCCAGACAGCTTGTTTAAAATCCTAAAATCCTGTAATTAAACAGAGTAGATGCTGCAAACCATGCTGCTTTATGATTGAATTATTGATGTTTTCATACAGTCTGGTTTTTTTGTGGGTTTTTTGTTATTTTTGTTTTGTTTGTTGTTGTTTTTAATCTTTCTTCCTCAAAATAGTAACCATATTGAGTTGTTCTGTGTGTTTGGGAGATGTAGGTTTCCTTGCCCATTGTTTTTGAGACATGGTCTGTCTTTGTCACTCAGGCTGGCTAATTTTGGCATTTTTTTTTTAAAAAAAAATTGTGTATAATCCTTGGTTTTCGATATATTCTAGACTAACGGAAACCCTCTCCTTTTCTAACTGTCAGTTATCCCACTGGATTCTGAATCTCTTTTCTCTTACCTATTCTGACTGTGCAGATCATTTCTTCCAGATTTAGATCCAATTTACCTTGTCCCTACCTTGTCAAATTTGTTTCTTTCCTGGGTTATCTGGGGCAGAGTCAGCAATGGCTCTGGTCTCTTATGCCTACTATCAGCAGCAGACATTGGGATGGAGGTCACTCATCTTCACACACCATGGCCTGGTGTACTGACCAGGACCCATGTCCTGTAAGCTATGGTCGAGCTTGCATGTTGGTATAATATATTGATGTGTGGTATCTGTCGCCCTCCCCCCCATAGCCTTTGGGTTAGCCTTATCTAACCAGTTCTGTTAGCTCTGTTTTCAGGGATCGAAACTCTAGCCTCCTGCTGACAGCATGCTGGTGAGTCAGCCATAGCAGTTCAAGTCTGTGCCTGCCCCATGAGTGTCAAGGAGAAATAGATTCAAGAGATTCCCGAAGTCCCTAAAGGAAAGCATTTTCAGGAAAAAAAAAAAATATCATAAGCTCTACTGTTGAATTAAAATGTAATATATATGATAAAACTTCTCAATTATGGGAGGGAGAGAGATGGCTCACTCAAAGCAGCATTTGCCTGGCAAGTAAGAGAACCCAAGTACAGTACCCAAAACCCAGAACCCAGTACCCACGTACAAAGCCAACTACAGAGCTGTCCGATAGGTCAGCAGGTAAATAAATGCACTACTGCCAAACCTGACAACCTCAGTTCAGGCTTAAAGCCTAATGAAAGCCTTAAAGATGAGGGTCTGGCTGCTTGTGGAATAGGCAAGATGGAAGATAGAAACAGAAGGGTCCTCTGGTAGGATCTACAAGCTGACTAACCTGATCTACATGGTGAAGTTTCAGGTCTGTGAGAACTCCTGGCTCAAACCAAAGATGTAAAGAACCTAAAGTCATCCCCTGACTCCCACATGTGTGCTGTGTGCGCGCGCATGCGCGCGCGCACAAACACACACACACACACATTTTAATTTTAAAAAAGAAAACAGAAAAAAGAAAGAGCTCTTCACCTCATTCCCACAGCCGTTGTTCACACCAAAGTGGAATTGCTTTCATGGCTAAGAAAATCCCCTTGGTTGGTCAGAGAGTTGAAATATTCTTACCAAATCAGCTCGTCCTGTGCTCTACCCTAACATGAAAGAAACTCACATTAAAATAATATTGATGCTGATAATTAGTACTTCTAAATGATTTTAAAGGCTTTTTATGCAATTATAAAGGATTTGATTGTCGTAACATTGCTAAATGCTCTGGTGCCTTCTGCCTGTTGCCCTTGGACCCTGCAACCCTGACATGTAATTTATTTCTCTTTTGAGTGAACTCTAAGCATTAATGTCCATTAAGAATTTCTGAAACAAAGTCCCGAGATTACTTGGAGCACTGTCAATAAGATTATCATTAATGGCTCTTCTGTCCTAGACAAGGACAGCATTTTGTAACATTGTTTCTATTTGTCCAGCCTCTTCCGAAACTGTATCCTGATTCCCCCCCTTCCTGATGCTTTTCTCCTTGACCTATAGAACCCAGCAAGCTCAAGTCTGCCAGCTCAAGGTGGAGTGGGAGGGGCAGAGGGTGAGCACAAAGTGAAATCGCTTTCTTTGTGAAACAATTGTTTGCCATTCTAAAGAAAGAAAGAAGAAAGGAAGAAGAGAGAAAGAAAGGCTGTGCCTTAGATCTTAAATGAATGTTCATTTGCTGCCTGTGAAGTATGGCTTTCCCTGCTGGCTTCCTCCTTTCCTAGATAAAGTCAAAAGAGGAGCCTGGGTGCCCCTTGATGGTACACAAAAGGTTAAGTGCTTGATGCTTTGTTTGCTGGAATTTGCCTAAGATTTCAAGCACTGGCTGCCCAGATTAGACACGTTTAGCATCAGTTCCCTGATAGGCACACCTTCATCTGCCCAAGGAATATCCTCCTATTTGGTGCAAAATATAGTCACACAGTGAATGCAATTAGAAACATCGTTAGCAGAAATGGGTCCCAAGCACTGTGTCCCAGGAGAATTGTCTTCAGCCTTAGGGAGGACTCAGTTTACCCACTACCTCTTTTGTAGTTCAGAGGATCAAAGCTGGAGCCTCCTCACACATGCTCTGGCCATGAAGCCACAACCCAACCCTTTCCTTCTTTATTAAGGACACAGAAACTGAGACAGGTTAAATGATTTATCCAAGATGCCACATTTGACAACAAATACAGCATGTCCCTTGGGTGTCTTGTAAGAAGGGATTCACAATCCTGTGGAGGCCATTAGATCTGGGGACTCTGCTTTCTTAGAATTAAACCACCAATGTGTGAAGGCTGGTGCAGTGTTGTGACTTGGGCCAATTAAATCCCAGATTATCACTCTGGCAATCTGCTCCCTGCCACAGTCACCTGAAATGCAGGAATGTGGATATGTTGGAGGAGGTAAAACTAAAGAAGAAAAGGATAGCTTTCCTCAGTTTTAGTCAGTGCTTGCTCTACTGTGATTACCTGCTTTGATATTTAACTGAGAAGGGACCACAGTTAGATACCCCTGCCTAGGTGTTGTGCATCACAAGAGGACCAGATGAGAAGGAGCATACCCACTGAGCAAGCCCTTGTCTAGCACACCAGGCATCTGAAAATTCTCGGAATTTGCCACACCAGGGAAGGAAGACAGATGTTGCCCTTCCACACAGAGAAAATACCTCTGTACCCTGACAACCGCTCCCAAAAGCAAGCCTCCCAGAAGCCCGTGGAGGAAGTTAATTGATGTAAGATTGGGCACAGATTGGAAATAATCAGATTACATTCCTAAAGCACTCTCCTCCAGGAGTCTAGAATTCTGAAAGTCGTCCCCATTGATAAGCCTGCCAGGGACAAATGTGTGGTATTTTCATGGCATGTACCTTGATGTATCTTGAAATGTTGGCTGCATTGAGTCAGGCAAGCTGATGATACTGGAAAGCATACTTTGATTTTTGAGTTTTGATGGGATTTTGTTGTTGTGTTGTTGTTGTTCTCTCTCTCTCTCTCTCTCTCTCTCTCTCTCTCTCTCTCTCTCTCT
>JADRCH010000036.1:7576443-7592287 GCA_019843965.1 Rhynchomys soricoides | reverse complement strand
TCTCTCTCTCTCTCTCTCTCTCTCTCTCTCTCTCTCTCTCTCTCTCTCTCTGTCCAGAGTCTCTCTGTATAGCCCTGGCTGTCCTGGAACTCACTCTGTAGACCAGGCTGGTCTTGAACTCAGAAATCCACCTGCCTCTGCCTCCTGAGTGCTGGGATTAAAGGCATGAGCCACCACTGTTGTCTCCTTTTTAAGGATTTAAATCCCTAGGTTTTGGGAGAGGTTTCAGGCAGTACAGAGTTTGTATGACAAGCTTGAGGGTTTGGCCTCTACCTCCCCAAATCTATACTTTAAAAACAACAAACAAAGGAAGCATGGTGACACCTGCTTATAACCCCAGCGCTGGGAGTCAGGGCCTGGAGGATCTCTGGAGCTCACAGGCCAGTCAGCCCAGCCTACTAGGTGAGATCAAGTACAGTGAAAGACCTATAGCAAAAACAGCCACAACAGTTAGATATCATACACACACCACACACACACACACACACACACACACACACACACGCACGCACGCACGCACACACTCACTCACGCACGCACACACGCGCACACACACATACGCATTTCCAATAACAACTTTACAATATAACAGTTTTGAGAAAAGGGCTAGACTTGACCAAAGCAGGATGCATAGACCCTTTGTCAGCCAGATAGAAGGGTAAAAAGGGAAGATGCAGTCCCTGTAGAATGTTCCCTCTCTTCTAGAATATTCTAGATTAAATTTGTCTTCTAGTTGTTGAGAGAGTTTCTTTGTGCGTTTGACTCTCTCCCCCAAACCTGAACTGGGGCCTGGTTTAAATAAGCTGGAGTCAGGGCTTAATACTCTTCCCATTGGTTTAAATTATTTACACAGTTCACTTCTAAGAGGCACATCGGAAGGAATAGACCCCCTTGTTGAGTACGCTTTGTAGAGGTGCTATCTACACCAGGGTCTTAAAGACTTGCCTTGGGTACTGTTTACCAAAGAGCGTTAACTTCCACAGAGGAAGGTTAAATATGCTAATTAAGTTTGCCAGGGCCTTAGTTTCTCAGTCTGAAATACAGAGATCGTCTTCTTTGTCCTGTTTTCCTAGTCTGAGGAGTCCCAGATACAAAGTATCACAAGTCCGGTAGGGGAAGCACAGGGACAAATTCAAGCCACCCGCAGGATCAAGATAACTATTTTTTTCAAGAGGGGAGGACAAAGGGAGGTTTATAAAATGTCTCATTATCCCATAGAATGTATCTTTCATGCGTTTACACTGTTGCTCTTGCTTGCTTTTTCTAGGGAAACAGAATTCTGTCTTCAAAATAGCTCCTCAGTAAAAACAACAAAAAAAAGTGTAACATACCCAGTTAGAGTGCCATAAATATGACTTGAGCCTTTAAAAGAAAAAGCATAGTATTCTTTTTTTTTTTTTTTTTTTTGGTTTTTCGAAACAGGGTTTCTCTGTATAGCCCTGGCTGTCCTGGAACTCACTCTGTAGACCAGGCTGGCCTCGAACTCAGAAATCCGACTGTCTCTGCCTCCCGAGTGCTGGGATTAAAGGCGTGTGCCACCACTGCCAGGCTAAAGCATAGTATTCTTGAGAGAAGGTGTGGCTTTATTCTTTTCTTCATTTGATTGGTTAACATCTTCGTTGTAAATAATAATGTAGTTTAGGATTGTATTTATACAGACAGGAATTGCCAGATAGAATCCTCAAAGCTCAGTAAAATACAAATGCAAAAGAATCAGGTTAATGGTGAAGTTCAAACACAAGCTGCCAGTCTGTTTCATCTGCTACCTTTAGTAACCCCAACATTGGCACGACCTCCATTTGCCAATATAGCATGTTAATTGCCGGTACCACAAAACTACAAGACCAAGAGTTTGAGCCATTTTGAAAGGGAAGACATGCTTTCTTTCAAGAGACAGATATGAAGCTTCTGCTCCATGACTGTTATTGTAACCTCCTAGATCAGGCAGCTTTCCTGGAAAGAGATTCAAAATCTATTATGAGTGTAATCATCATGAAAAATTTTGATGAGAACACGGTACCACGCTGAATAATAACTTTAAGTAGAAAACCCAACGCGGTGGGATTTTCATCAGGCCTTCAAGTGTCAGGAGAAAAATAGTTCCACACTCAGCGAATATAGATAGGTCTGTTTGGGGTTGTGTTCAATCCAATTGCGTGTGGGGGGTTGAATAATCAGGAGTGACAGCCTAAGCGCTTTCTCTTCGAGGTGATTTTACAGAAGGCACTATTTCCGAAGGAGAGTATGCTCGCATCCCCAGTAATGCTGAAAGGGCACTAATGTATCAATTTATTGGCGCGGGTGTCATGAGCTGGAGTCACAAATCATTTTTGGATTTTAAGATTCACTCACTCACTGCTGCTGTTGGGGAAAGGGGCTTTCCTAGAATAAATGAGGCTTCTGAAAGTTCTAGAACACTCCTGCTGTTTCCTTGGAGAGTCTTCGAGGGTCTTCACAGAAGATTCTTACTCATTCTGCAAAGCCAAAGTAAACATGATGAAAAATAATCTCTAATTTTCCTCAATAAAGGGGAGAGGTGGGGCGGGATGGAGGGGGGGGAGGCAGGGGCAAGAGACGACAAATTTGAGTTGGGCTATGTAATTTCAGCTTCCTTAAATAAGGCCTTTGGAAAACTTTGGAGAAGCAAGTGTGTGATTTTGGTCTTGGCTCACAACTTTGAAACTTTTTCCCCTTAATTTCTACCAAGGTTTTTCGTAACAGATCTCTTCCCTGAACGATGTGTTCCATAGTTAAGTAATAGGCCTGATGCAGGGTGCCAAAATTTCCAGCTTCGTTTACTTTCCAGAGGAGGGTTAAATAGTTCTCTTAATAACTTGAAAGGAAAAAAATCAAGGTTTACCACAGTTCTTAGTCATAAGTTAAATGTTTTTAACAGTTTGATTATTTTTGAGCCTATTTAGCCCTGAAAGTGTCTCCTAAGAAGAATGACCCATGAGAGCCGTTCAAAGCTTAGCTACACTGAAGCGAACAAAGTTAGAACTGCTTTGCTTATAGCCATCCACTCTGTCAGGTGCCATTTGCCAGCTACTACTTAGTTCCACTTGTCACCTGTCACCCGTAAATCATCTTGGGAACATCCAGGGTGCTGACTCATGCATCCTCTGTGTTACCACCATACATATCCGTGCTATTTGTAGAGAGTTAGCCACTGTTCCCCTATGGACTTTAACAAATATAGACACATAAATAACGTTGTGTATGGTTGTATTTTCTTCACTATAAAAAGCTATGCTTCGAGTGAGCAGGAAGAAACATTTTCATTAAAAAGGAAACTTGGAATCAATGGCTGTGCCAAATGAATGGCTCCACAACTCAGCTCACTCTTGTCAGAGTGGGTTGGCATATGCCTTCTGCCTGCCTATTAACACGATCCTCTCCCATACTGACAATAAAGCAGTGAGCTTTCTCTCATCTCCTTCATCCTGGTGTACTACTGTCTGTGCATTTGCTTTGTGTATGCATGCATGTATATGCATATGTGAGAGAGGGTGCACATGTATATGCAGGTCCATGTATACACACGTTTGTGTGGAGATCAGAGGACAACCTCAGGCATAGTCCTCATGCCATCCGCTTTTGTGTTGAAGATAGTTTGTATTGGCTTAAGATTCACCTATTAGACTAGGCTGGTTGACCAGCAAGCTCCAGGAATGTGCCTTCTACTGCCTCCTCAGCCAAGGGATTACAAACATGTGCCAATACACCTAACTATTTTTAAACATGGATTCTGGGGTCTGAATCCTTGTGTTTGCAAGGCAAGCACTGTGCTGACTGAGCTATCAGCCATGCAGTTAGCTAATAACAAAGTGGATGAGCTCACTGTCCCTGCCAACTATGGTTCATGGCTGAAGGTGATATGTTTCAAGCCCACAACTGCATGACCTATGACCACAGAGATCCTCACAAGACCTTGCTTGACCTTTGTCTCTGTCTCTTCTCTTCCAGGTATCTCAGTCACAAAGAAGACACACACATGTAAGTAGTGCATTTTGTTTCTGTCTCAAGTTTTCTGAAGAGTTGGAATTCGCATATGTCTGGCTGCTGTAGCCCTTCAAGCATAAGCCAATGTTTCCATGGTCAACAGTGGTCATACTCTCAACCTGTGGTGGTCGGATTTGGCACATCTCCACCTGTTTGTGCTGAGTGTGTGTTAATGAGAGAGGTCAGGCATAAGCTGATGAATTCTGGTTTTCCAAGCCACAAATCTCTAGAGACACCACGAAACCTAGTCAGGAGGATCAGTTACTTACTGTTCACCTCTTATTCTGGATCCTTCTTAGAAGAGTTTCTGGAAAACCCTGATTTCTTTTCAGCTTCTCTCTCCTTTTCCTTCCCACTAGCTCACAGATGAGCTTGTTTTGTTCTTATGTCTGTGGAGCAGATATACTGAGGGGGATAGAGGCTCTGTTGAATAACCATAGCATGGCCCGTGGGGGCCCTGGTAACTGGCATTGATAGTTTGGTGTGGAACTGTGTGCTGGGTCTACGCTCTGTATTCATCCCACTTCTCAGGGTCAATCGCCTTCATCAACTGCCTCAATCCAACTCCACCATAAGCTTACCAACTCACATCAGTGTAAGGTGCTGTGATCTGCAGTCAGAGCAGTGATATTTGACTGAGCCTTGAACTTCAGGATGAAACACTGTGTTACTGATGCAAGCAGTCAACCTTCGCTGTAGTTGACCAGCATATTTATTTAGGCTTTGAATGAATGGAGTCTTAGAATTTGATGAGTAGTTTAGTGCTACCATAGATATGTGCTACCTACGAGATGTGTCTGGGCATCTTCCTAAGCCGAGCATTGGATCTATTTTTGGCACGACAGAGGAATGACAAGGATATATCCCCACATTTTTCTTCATTCAACTTTTTGGATTTTTTTTTTTTTTTAATTTCACGTGAATCATTTGGTGCGGGGAAAGCAATATCTATGTAACATCAAAATAGTTTCGCTTGTGCCTCAGTTGACTCTCAAAATCTGCTCTTGGGTTTGTCTGTCTGTCTTTCTGTATTTGTAGAAAAGAGAAATATAAGAAGTTAAATTTTTATTTTTAAAAGTAAAAGAAATATCGTGCAATGAGAAGCTGCCTGACATTTAGGGCCCAGTCTTGTAATTCCTCCATGTGGCTCTCATGGATCTCCATGGAATGCTTGTTTGAAGTCCCATGAAAGGTCCACCCAAGCTAGATGATGTATGCGCAGGATGGCACCTCCACATTTGCAGTCGCTGTGCCCCCCTCCATCAGGGTAGTCTGTGACCCTTAGTTTTTTGGGGTTGTTCTGTCGTTGTTCTTGTTGTTCTTGCTGTTGTCGGTGCATAATTGAGCTCATGCTGACTGAGAGATTGACAGCGCAGGCCACTGAAGTCCTCTGTATATCCGCAGGGCAGGCATGGTACAGAGAGCTTCCTTGCACAGCCTTGCCCATGAGCTCGTCCCTGGCCTGGAGGGACCCACTCTAGAGGTGGTAAGTAATCCAGTCTTTCTGCTAGCTCCGTCCTGGGCCTCTCCCAAGCAGGGGCTGCTGATTGTGCCTACTGTGTATGGTGGTTTGGGGTGTGGACTCCTGGCCACCTAGCAATATACAGAAAGCTACAGACAGTTTGCATTGTGGATTGGCTCTTAGATAAGCAGACAAAAGGACCCAGTTCAACTCCATTAGATATGAAGAGGACACCGCAACCAATGAGAAAACAGAAGGCAGAGAGCACAGATGTTGCTATTGTATAGACTGTAGTCCATCTACAAATACAAGGTATTGCCATCACCGAAAATAATGTATGGGCGTATACAGAAATTCATGGAAGGATAGGAGACAGCAATGAGAGTGCTGACTAGAGATGGAAAAATTATACTTTAATAGCAGGCAACTTAACGAGGTAGGCCTTCCCACCAAAGCTTACACAGTTTCATCTCTGTCAACCTTAAAAGATATAGCCAGAATGGTAGTCTCTTTCTAACCTCGAAGGCCAATGTGGGGTGTCCAACCTTCTGACTCCATTACATGACATCACCATCTACAAAGTTCATATTGGAAAAACCTTTCAATTCAATCGAGTTTATTATCATAAAGTCTAAGTCAGTTTATGGTTTTATATGGAGCCTCATTTACATGACCCTGAGCTGTACGAGGCCTGAAGGTTGCAGGTTGGACACCCTGAAAGACAAGAAATTAAGTACCTGTAGAAAAACTCAGAGCTTGTACATGTCTTGACTGAAAGATTTAGGTTACACGATGTCAGAATGTTCGGGGAAGGGTAAGATGATATTTAACTCTTCTGAGGGCCGGAGATGCCCTAGAATAAAATACCCGGCAACAAGTTGGAAAGAATAGCGTTCAGACAGCGGACATAGGACTGAGTGTCCAGAGAGATTTAACTCTTGGAGCTGCATGCGTGTAGACGTCTTCTGTGCCACTGGAACACAGATTGTTTTTGTCACCCAGCTTGACAGATAGCCCTTGGTGTTTCTGGTCTTAGTGTCTCTATAGGGCCCACAATGTGTGTGGGAAAAGAAAATCAATCAGTTCTTTCTTTAAAAGCCATCAGCCAAATGGTTTCTTCCTTACAATCCGCCGGGTTTCCCTTGAAAATGAAACCGTCCTAACATGCTTCACCATTGTCTTTTTACTTTTCTTTTTTTTTTTTTTTTAAGATGTTAAATTTCAGCTCCTCTTAAGTCCTCTTGACATCTGTTCTTCAAGAAGTTTCACTATCAGTGAAGTATATGAAGTCGTTTCTGTACTGGCTCACATATTTCACTTTTAGCCAGGGTTCTGGAAACCTTGGTCAAGCCTTGACTGTATAATGGTTGACAACTTGAGTCACCCTGAATTAGTGGTTTCAATCTGAGCTTCCAAACTGCCCTCCAAAAAGATCGTTAAACTTACAAAATTAATAGGTATAGTTGCCAAATATATTATCAGACCAGTGTGTCAGGTCACATGTGCACTACTCAGAGGTGCAAGAACTATCAAGAGAGCCTCAATCATTATGACACTCAGAGGCATGTGAGCACACACACACACACACTCACACACACACACACACCATGGTTTGGGGCAAACCAAGCCATAAGTTTCATGAAATGACATGAGATCGCTTAAAGCTTGGGGGTTTTTCATGCTAAGCCATCATGCCCAAATTGGCTGAGAAATTCTTGCATCTGTAATGTTTTTCAATTGTTGATAGCAAACGCTGCTGTTAGGATTTAGAATGTGAACATGAAACAACATCTTTGCTTGTGGGATAGGGACATATTAGATCAATTTCACACTGTGGTGTGGAATTTCAATTTCATTTTCATGGTGATTACACAGCTCTGGTTGGACACTTGCAGGAACACTTTCACTTTGTTCTCTCACAGGAGTGCTCTGGTTTCTCATTCTGAGGAAATAATACTGGGGGGATAATCCCCTCCCCTTGGAATCAGCCACTGTTTAGCTGTTTAGATTTCTTAGTTGTAAAGGAAAACTAGCCATTCACTCCTGACCTCCTGACTTCTTAATCTAATTCTGCTTGGACAGTTCTGAATTTACTAAAATGTTAAGCAAGGGCAAATATGAAGCTGAAAACCTGCAATGGGAAGGGGGCCTAGAGAGATGGCTCGGTGGTTGAGAGCACTGGCTATTATGTTTCTCCAGAAGACCTAAGTTTGGTTCCCAGCATCCATAATGGGTGACTTACAACCACCTTTAACTCCAGCTCCAGGGGATCCAACACCCTCCTCTGGACTCTAGACAGCTGCATTCACAGGGCAGAAACAAATCCATACTCATGAATGAAAATTAAAAAGAAAAAGGAAACTTGCAACAGGACATCTTCTCCAGTTGCTGTGAAGATTAGCATCATAGAATTGTCACCAAACAGAATTAAAATGCAGCCACTGCAAAGGCAGGCCCAGCAGACATTTAGAAAGCCCTGAGGTTACACCAATGATGCCTGAACACTGCCATTTCTTCCTGCTGTCATCTTTATTTGTATTTCTGATTCTTCCAGTCCAAGCCTGCCCTGTCTCTTTTCTTTACACACAGAGAGGTACATATGTCCAGAAAGTATAGGTGACTTAGTGGTAAACAGCCAAAAGTCTGACTTTTTTATCTCAAGTTGATTTGTCAACTTTCCAGACAACTCCTGCCCCAGATACCAACAGAAATACTATATCCAAATATTCCAAAATATTTTAGTATTAACACAAATTGCTACTAACAGATAATTTAGTACATCATTTTATGTTTGGTTGTAACAGGCTAACACCTAAAGTAAATAATTAAAGCACTGTATTATTTATAAATAGATTCTGATTCTCAGCAGTCAAAATATTTTAGCACAAATCTGAATATTTCTTTTAGGTGCTATCTTTTATATCCCTTTAAAAAGTGTTTATTGCATCCACTTAAAATAGACTAGATTAATGTATTCACCATTCTTTAATGTATCTATATTTTATTATTTTGAGTTTTTAAGTGTTTCGCCTGCATGTATATAAATGCACCACATGTGTGCCTTGTGTCCAGGACAGTCAGAAAATGGCTTTGGATCCCCCAGGACTGAAACTACAGATAGTTGTGAGCTGCCATGTAGGTGATGAGAATCTACTGCTGGGTGCCCCAGGTCCTCTGAAAGAGCAACAAGTGCTCCTAGTCACCCCTCCAACTCCCAAGCCCTGTGCTCACACTTTATTCCCAGAGGCATGGCTTTGAATTTGACTTGAAGAAAATGAGTTTGGGGGCCTCTACTTTTCTTCCTGGGTCTTTGTGAATTCCACAAAATAAACCCAACCATTTGTCACAATTGTACTCAGGAGAACCAAAACCCCAAAAGCCCATTTTCCAGTGTGTTCTCCTTCTCTGGAAGCCAGTCTTTGATTGTAGAGTCCCAGCAACCTCAGACTTGAGACCATTCACAGACCAGAGAAAGTCAGGCCGTTCTCGGCAAAACTATAGAAGGATGCTTTGGTGATGGAGTTTGTAGGTTGTCTTGACAACCCAATTGACTCACGGTAATTATTATTTCAAGTGCTGGCAGGATGTTTCGTTAGGACATTAAGACAGACATGAGCCTTCTTTTAGTGGGCCTCCATGCTCACCACTTGGCTCATAGACAAATAATCCAGAAAAACTTAGGTTAACACTCATAAAGTCGCTGGAAGTTTCATTTGCTAGAGCTATTACCCGTCCCAGACATAAAGCTCGATGACAATGGGACATAACCAAAATGCAAACGTTCATGCCTCACACTGCTCTGTGTTGGCGGGTCCTTTAACCTCGAGGATTCCATAGAATGAGCGACAGGGCTGGGGTCAGACATGGAAAGCAGGGGCAAATAGTCATAGGAAACAACTTAAGATGCAAGTATCAAGTACATCCGTTCCAGAAGATTCCAATCATAACTAGAAAGCAAGTTTAGCTGGAGTGTTGGAGAAAAGAAAAGACTTAGTCTTTCTATACAGGATCCAAATGCTGTGATCCAAACATCTGGGAACAACCAAGTAAATACAACAACTTCACCTGGGACCCTAGAAACAAACAGCCCCTATTGTTCACCTCCCTTTGTTCTCCTCCTAAACAATAACTACCTACTCCCTTCAAGAACGACTAGATGCAAGAAGCCAAGTGTCTGGCATAGAGTCTGGAAATGATTTCATTGTTTAGAATCAGTCTGTGAGACTACAGCTACACCCTCCTAAGCTGTTCTGTGGCCCATCACATTAAAAATAAATGGGCTGTGCTTGGCCTGGGGGTTCTCCCAAGGCAGACAGTTCTCATAGTCTTAAAACCCAATTTCAGGGTGAGGACTTGTGAACTCCATAGAAGTCCAGCATTTCCATCAGCTATCAAATGCTCCACGCAGGGCTGAGCCTGCTAAGTGTTTCAGTAGACTCCAGATTCACGAA
Organism: Rhynchomys soricoides; assembly: GCA_019843965.1. Classification (NCBI taxonomy): domain Eukaryota; kingdom Metazoa; phylum Chordata; class Mammalia; order Rodentia; family Muridae; genus Rhynchomys; species Rhynchomys soricoides. Next base: position 7,582,372 of record JADRCH010000036.1, on the reverse strand, counting down.
CTGACTTTAGAACAAAAGTATCTAGGTTCCTTTCTGTCCAAGTTTGTTTTCTATTGCTTTAATAAACACCCATGACCAAAACAACTTGGAGAAGAAAGGGTTTGTTTCTTTATGCACTCCAATCACAGTCATGCATGAAGGAAATCAGGGAAGGAACCCAAGGCAGGAATCTGGAGGCAGAAATTGTAGCAGAGACCATGATGCTGCTTCCTGGCTTGGAAGCCCCATGGCTTACTCAACTTGCTTTTTTGCACTCCCAGTACCACCTCCCCCAGGGTGACACTGTCCACAGTGTCCTGGCCCCTCCCACATCAATCACTAATCAACCACAAAAATATGTCCCACACACAGACTTATGTATAGGCCAATCCAGTGGAGGCATTATCTCCATGAAAGTTCCCCCTTCCTAGATGATCCTAGCTTGTCTCAAAGTGACAAAAACCTAATCAGGACACTGTCTCATAACATAGGTTCCATGGGTGTGTTGAAGTGTAGTAACTGACTCTTTAAAATTCTTGGGGAAAACAAAAGAAATCTGGCCTACCAGTTACTGGTGTGTGATTGGCAGATCTATTACCTAGTTAGTAAACTCGTATGTGCCATTGGCCTGAACTTTAAGAGAGAGTTGGGGGTTATGGAGGAAGATCAGTTTGTAAAGAACTTCCCATGACAGTTCAGATGAGAAAATGTATACAAAGAGTGGATCACTTAGCTTAAAGGAGTCAAAAACCTTGTTTCCTCACCCAACTAGTCATGGGCAGAGCCCAGACTCAGAACCAGATGAGACTGACTGTTTCTGTGCATGGGAGAGCCACCCCAGCATCTTTAGCACGGACAGTGCCTCATGCTTTGGACCATTTGGTAAGAGGCACTTTTTGAGAGAACTTTACAAATTCTCATGTGTTCTGTCCTGGCCATGGCTTTGATGTTGTTCCTGTTCCACAGATGGGAGCTAAGCCACATACATGTCCCAAGGACACAGGAGTTAAAGGCAAAGAGCGCTAACTCCAGCTGGCCTCCTCAGAGTGGTTCTCCCTCTCCACAGCAGAAAAAAAAGCCAAACACAACTCAGTCATGGCTATAGCTGTCTGAGGTTTTACTTTTAAAAATCACTTTAGATTTTAGTTTCCCTCTGTTAGTGTGTGCGTACATGCGGCCATGTGATGTCTATGTGCAGGCATGTATGCTGTAGCATACATGTAGACATTAGAGAGCAACTTTGTACAATCATTTCTCACCATCCACCTTTGAAGATCTGGGGATCGAACTCAAATTGTTGGGCTTGTACGGCGATCTTCTTTACCTACGGAGCCATCTTGTAGGCCCCTGGTGTTGGTTTTGTTGTCGTTGCTAGTTTGCTTTGGGTTGGCTTTTTATCTTATAACTATTTCATGTATGGGTAGGCATTTCCACTTGAAGACTCAGTTTATTTCAAGGCAGAAGAATGTTATTCCTGCCATGTGGAAAAGTTTATCTAGCCAAGGTGGTCTGCTGGCAACTACCCAGCCTTTCCATGTTCAAAGGATCATGTTTTATTCTGCGTCCTAACCTGGACCTTCAAAGACAATGAGCAGTCAGTATCATTGTTCATACAACTCAGCTGATCCCATGATAAGAGCAGCTTGTCTGAGGTTCCTAAGCTTCTAGGAGAGCCAAAGCCTCAACCACTAGCCATGTGCATGTCTGGTGACATGAACTGTTCTCCCGCTGAAACAAAAAAGCCCTGCATTATTGTCCATGCCATGTAGAGTTCTCATTCTTTTAGCTTAATTTGATCATTGATGCTTAATAGTCAGTGTCCACACAGACAATGTGATTCAGCGCACTGAGGTTTTCTTGACTCCTCACCCAACCAAGCCAGCAAGATTGCAGGCTTGAATACTTGGAGACTGGAATATATCTGAAAGATGCAGCTACAGGGCTGGGGAGGTGGACCACTGATCGAGAGCACCTGCCGCTCTTGCAGAGCATTAAAGTTTGGTCCCTAAAGCCCACACTGGGCAATTCATATATGCCTGTAACTCCAGTGCCAGGAGATCAGATACCTTCTGGCCTCTGTGGGCATGAGCACGCGCGCGCGCACACACACACACACACACACAGAGAGAGAGAGAGAGAGAGAGAGAGAGAGAGAGAGAGAGAGAGCTGATCTGAGTAGTAATATCTGCAGGCGAGGAACAAAAGTGGAGGAGCAGAGATTCAAATGTGTTTGAAATGTGACAAAAGCCACCACTTTATATTAACTTAAGCAATTGCCCTAAAACTTTGCACTAACTTTTGGTTATAGTTGCTGCCTGTGTCTGTACGCTGTTGCAACTAAGGTTTCACTTCCAAGCTAACTCCCCTCTTGTCTTAGATTTCCCAGCCCTACCTCCTAATGGAGTATTCTCCACTTGCTCCACTTCCATCTTTGGGCAAATGTTTCTCCTATACAGCAAAGGAAGGCTCTTTTCATCTTTTCCTGGGTTGACCACCTAAGCATTAATTCTAGCATTTAATGTCTTAGTCAACAGCCAAGTGTAACTATTAAAAAAGAAAGCTCCTGAGCCTGGCATGGTGACACATACCTGAAGTCCCAGAACTTGGAAGGCTGAGGGAAGGAGATGGATTGCTAACAGTTGGAAGCAAACCTGGATGCGGTTGTGAGTTCCAGGCCAGGTTAGGGTGCCCAGTGAGACCCTGTATCCAACAAACAAACAACTGATAAATAAATTGTCAAACAGAAAGTGCTACAGTAAGATAGAGCATGGTTTGGATTCTGTAAAGGCAGTTAATAGAGAAACCTTTCATTTTTTAATTATTATTTTGGAGGTGAAAAGGATATTTTATGACAAAATGTCCTGAAATTTAACACCAGAACCTAAGGACTACAAGCAGGCTACATAGCAGACAGCAGCCGACACCTGTAAGAAGGTGGGGCCAGGAGGCAGGCAGGTTTACAAGCAGAGATGCTCATAATTCCTAACTTGTGCCTGGAACTGCATGAGGCCCCATGTAGAAAGTTCACCACATTCCCCTCTGACTGTAATAGCTTAATCTGCAGGGAAAAGCAAAACAAACAAACAAACAAAAACACCTCCTTTTGGAGAGAGAGGGAGAGAGAGAGAGAGAGAGAGAGAGAGAGAGAGAGAGCATGCGTGTGCGTGTGCATGTGCGTGTGCGCCGGAGGATAAGCTTGGTCCTTGTTCCTCAAGCACCAGACACCTGGATTTTTGAGACACTCATTAGCCTGGAACTTGCCAAGTCAGCTAGGCTGACTTGCCAGTGAGCTCCAGGCATTTGTCTGTCTCTGCCTCTCCAGCACCAGGAGCATATTCAACCATATCTGGCTTTTTTGTGACTTGTGAGGATTGAGCTCAGGTCCTTGAGTTTGCAAGGCCAGCACTTTATCAACTGCCCATCTCCCTAATGTCCCTTGCCTCCCCCTGATTTGAGGGATTCTTTGTAATAAAAGTACCACAAGGAAATTCAGGACTAGGTTTTCATTTACCTGCTGTGTTTTAATACCTTGTGGGCTCAGCTCACAGGTGACGATGATCCAAGCTCTGTCTGAGGCCATGGCAAGATCACTAGGTCAGTCGATGGCTCTGGGGACAATGATGTGAGCCCATGTAGCTGGAGTCGACTGGTACCAAGGGAAAAATGGATAATGAAAAGATATGGAGGTTTCCTTTCTCTCATGACTGACAATGGCCTACAGAGCACACAGGGAAATGCAGTGACCTAGAAACATTGCTTTCCTGCCTTGTCACTTAACATCATATGAATCAGATGTTTCCTGCCTCAGCCCCTTCTCTGAACTCAGATAAAACCCTGATCCTTAGAAAGAAGCTTCTTTTCTGCCTCTTCCTGTGTTGGACTGCATGGAGAGGATGCTTACTGGATGCTTACTGGGCAGTAAAGATTTCGGCCAAAAGAGACAAGTCTATTCTGACAGTAGAGAAGGAGCTGGTCCCTTTTGCTGTCTCCCCAGCTCTCAGGTCTAATTGTAAGACCAGTTCTTGCCATGTCATTAAAATCAGAGGCATGGAATGAGCCCCGAAGCTTAAAAAATACATATGCACTTTGAATTCCATGGCTAATGGTTCTCCATGCTTGCTTTCATCCCAGGGCTAATTGGCCAGGGCTCCTGTGATACACTGGAACCTGTGTCTCTCCAGCCCTTTTAACTCAGCTACAAATAGCTTGATAAAAATTTGAACCCCAAGGTCCAAATCTTGCTCATGTCTCAGGTAGATGAAGGGGGCTGCACCATGTTAGCCCCTTTTCATCACGAAGAGTCTTTCCCTCAAACAACTGGAAAAATGGGGAGAAACTATTTTTCTCACAATTGATATTTCTCCCTTTCCCTAAAGTGGATTTCTATGCTTCCTCTTAAAAATTAGGAAGGTCCCAGCAAGGTATATCCACTGCCTGACCATTCTTTCAGCTTCACAAAGTGATGGGTTCATTTTATCTGTCCCCCTTACACCATGTCTTTTTGTGTTGACAAAACTCAAAATCCATTTCTGCTCCCCACCAAGTTGAGGTATTGTCATAAGTGTTACCAGCCTATGCTGTCTGTGCACAGACTGGATAGCACCTGTGCCCCTAGAGATGAGGTGAAAACTAAACTCTGTCCCCTGAGGCCAATGAAATAGCTGTTTGGTCCCTTGTGTGAAACTTCCTAATAACTTAACTGGGCAGCCTGTGGGTCCCTGGAGGGCTTCTCCACAAGAGTGTTCCCTCTCTTTGTTAAGATTGCTTATTAAAAATGATTTTATAATGAAGTTGCCTCAAATAGCAGTTCTTTTCCTGGTTGTCCTTGAAGCGGCAGCAAAGAACCTAGAGACAACTGTCTAGGGTTTTCCTCCTTGTTAAACCGTCTCCGTTACCACAGGTGCTCTTGATTTTTAAGGAGACAGAGTCTAACTGACACAAGTCCCTCTCCACTTGATTATGTCCCTTAACTCACTGTGCAAGGCATTATTGGTACCTTTGCTTGTCGAGCAGGCTCGGGAATCGAATTGATCTCTGTCAATTGAGGACATGTTAGTCTTCAGTGGAAACCAGACTGTCAGGATTCCCCAGGAGAGCAGAGTGGCTAAGAGATGCCCGCTGTCAATCCAGCCTCAACTCAACCAAAACAGTGATTTCCAGTGATCTCGTCTCTTTGGTCTCTGATTTCTCCTATTAACTGACCACTTTTCTGCCATAAAGGATGGACATAAAGAGGAATTAAGTAACAGTAAAGGCAAGGTGGGAGTGGTACAGGTTTATAATCCTGGTACTGGGGAGAATGAAACAAGGGGACCCCTGGGGCTTACTGGCCAGCCTGCCCATCCTACTCAATGGGTTTCAAGTAACATGTAAAGAATAATGCCTAAGCTTACCCTCCAGCCTCTACCTGTATGTTCACACTGCACCTGCAAACCCATGGATACACACACATACAAGTAGTATCATACTCCGTGTTAACGACACTGTACATATTCATAGCTTCTTTGTACATGTGGCAATTAGGAGATAAACAGGGTTTGGAGTGTTCCCATGGTCTATCAGCCTGGTTTTTTACTGTATCCTGATTTATTTAACATAAAGAATGATAAAGCAGTTATCTAAAAGGTTCACCACTGGGTATATCCATCTCCAACATGGCCTCCTGTGGTCTTCTCATTAAGTGGTGCAGGAAGAAAAAGCTATATGAAGTTGTTAGTGACAGACTTAACCTGGAACATTCTCCCTAAGATAGGCTGGCTTGTCAAACAGTGAATCGATCGGGTATTGAGATGTGACTTGTGGTGTGCATGCAGGAGAACAGATGTGGTTCTGCAGTGTGTACTCAGGAGAACAGATGTGGTTCTGCAGTGTGCATGCAGGAGACAAGATGTGGTTCTGCAGTGCATATGCAGGAGAACAGATGTGGTTCTGCAGTGTGCATACAGGAGAA
>JADRCH010000036.1:7526588-7576433 GCA_019843965.1 Rhynchomys soricoides | reverse complement strand
TGGTTCTGCAGTGTGCGTGCAGGAGAACAGATGTGGTTCTGCAGTGTACATACAGGAGAACGGATGGGGTTCTACAGTGTGCATACAAGAGAACAGATGTGGTTCTGCAGTGTGCATTCAGGAGCACACTAGATGTGGCTCGTGTGCTTGCAGGAGAACACCAAAGAGAGAGGCACTTATGTGCATCTTCTAACTGCAGAGATCAACCCTGACTGATTTTGCTCAGAATGACTGAGTACCAAGATTGTATCTCAAGTAACAGCTTCAGTGTAGGAACCATTTTACTCACTAAGACTGTCAGAATGTTGTACTAGGAACCTCAAATGCACACAATACAATTACTTTTATGAGAAGAAGGAAAAGAACACAAATTTCCTTTATTCTCTCCTCTGAGATACTTTAAAAAAAATCCTTACATTTAGCAAATCCTGCCTCCCTCTAACCAGTAAGGATAAACAATAAAAAAGGCAAAAACAAAACAAAACAAAAAACCTGTTCTCGCTGGCATACACCTTTTATCCTCTACTTGAGAGGCAGAGATTGGTGAATGTCTGTAAGTTCAAGGCCAGCCTGGTCTACAGAGTGAGCTCTGGGCCAGCCAAGACTATATAGTGATACCATGTCACAAAACAAACATAAAAGCATGCAACAGTGTCTCTAAAGGTGCACTGTGTGGCATATTAGGGTGCATATGCACAAGAAAAAGATGGAGGGGGAATGGAGGGAGGAGGGAGGGGAGAAGGGAAGGAAGGGAAGAGGGGAATAAGAGAGGGAGGGAGGGGAGGAGGGAGGAAGGGGAGGAGGGAGGAAGGGGAGGAGGGAGGAAAGATGGAAGGAGGAGGGAATTAAAGAGGATTAGACTCTATGTAGACTTTCAGGTTGTCCCATTTATGTTCTCTTACTGTGGAAACCAATGCTTCACCCAAAGATTTCTTTAAGCTTCAGCCTCAGAGCTTCTTGCTTCCTTCAGTATCTGTCTGGTCATAATGAGCTCAGAGTCTCATTCTGAGGTTTAAAGGCATCTAAAAATCATTCTAAAGATGTGATTACTAATATTATCTGGGGGATGTTAGCCTCTTAAACACCATTCGTTTTCATAATTGGTGAGAAGTTTCTAGTACAAAGTGATCAGATTTGCAGGATAAAGCACCGTTCTCAGTTCTCATCAGTATCTGAGTAAAGCGAGTTGGCTGGCCTTTCCAAGGATGGGAGGTAGAATATTCTGTCACGGGGATTGTCTATCTTTGTCTGGTCTGTTGAGGAAAGAGCAATCCAAAAATGTTAAACCATTTCTGAAGTAGATGTTCTTATAAAACCAGATTACTTAATTGAATTTCAGGGTAAATTCTAGAAAGAATTTTACTGTTCAAGGTCAGAACATGTAACTAGCATCCTTCTGTCTACCTGGTGTAGCTTATGTGCATACTGTCTTGATTTAGTAGGCATTGATGTTATCAAAGCTGTTATTGAGGATGGAGAAATGGCTCAGTGGGTAAGCTTGTGGCTGTGGGTGCAAGCCAAAGGATCTGAGTTCAAATCCCAGCACCTCAGTGAAGAAGCCAGACATGTCTATGCGTGTAATTCCAATGCTGGGAGGTTGAGTGGGGTGGTTAGCAACAGAAGAATCCCTGGGGCTTGCTTGCTGCCAACCTGGAGTCTAGGGTGACACAGCAGGACAACTGATATCTTCCTCTACGCTCTGCACATGTACACAGGTGTGTGTACCCAAACATGGCATATACACGTGTTGCATATGGATCACCACGGGCTCAAATCTACAGCACACACACACATCAAACAGAAGAAAACAAATTATCTACCTCATGCTTGGCTTTACACTACCACAGTTGCTGTGGATTCTTTCCTGAAATTTTTTTGTGAATATTCTTTAAGTATCGTGCATAGCTACCCTCTCTGGTTCTGTTTATAAATTTTTCTTGAACCAAGAAAACAAGAGGAACCAAATTATCCCCTGCAGGATCAATTCCTTGAGTGGAAACCTTGCTTATAAATGAGAGAATGAGACGTGACCCAATAAAAGAATCTATTTTAATTTTAATTTATTTCCTGGTGGCCTTTTATGCCTCCTTAGGCGATGACCTAACCAATTCTTTCTTAACACTGATTTTTTTCTTTCCAAGGTCAAAAAGCACTTTGCAGTTGTTGTAAGAAGAGAAGAAATGGAGGGGCAGGGGATTGCCTGCCACATAAAGCCAGTCTCTTCTTAGAAGATGTAAATTCGGGTTTTCTCAGCTTTACAGTAATTCCTATCTCATTAGACAGCTGTTAGCAGGAAAGACACTCAGAATGAAGTATGACAAACTTTGAGCTTCCATAGTTGAACTTTGGGTAGCTGCTGTCTGTGGTACCCTCGTTCATCCCCTCCACTCCTTTCTTATATGGAGTCTAATTCACAGGGAGAGGGTTGATTTCCAGGGCATTCCCACTGTCAGCTCCATTTTCAGAGGGCAACATGCAAGCAAGGTAAAGACTGTTCTAGAAGGCAGCCCAACCTAAAGACTAAGGCTGAATAGGAAAAGCTAGTTCTCAAATCATGCACACACACACAAACACACACGCACACACACGCACACACACACACACACACATACACACCACCCCTCCCCACTTCACAGCACTCCCAGCCCCCAAAGCCAACTCCTGATGGATAAACCCTGAAAGTACTTGCCATGGCCTGATTGTGGGAGTTAGTTACCTAATTCTCTCTATAACTGGGGTGATCTGAAAGACAGGAAGATGTTCTCGTTTTCATTATGGGAGTCACTCTGGGACAGTATCACTTAGAAGAACATGTTTTTATTGCCCTAAATTACTTTACCTGAGAGTCTGTTGGTGTGTTTCTCTTAGGTTAGATTTCTCATGAACAAAATGGCTCACATGGGTCCTATTTCCACAGTTTTTCCCAGGGCTGAAACTACTCTGGTGGTCAGTGAGGTGGCAGTCATTCTCTCCTAGAGTCACAGTTCTAAGAGAAAGTTCTAGAAGAGTCAGCATGCACTGAAACATAGATAGAACCTTTGAAGCTTTGCATCGTGTAGGATAGCCATGTGTGGAGCTCACCGTACAGTGCCAGGCTTCGAAACACCTAAAGGCAATCCTGCTGACATCAAAGCTGAGGCAAGTCTGCTTCAGACTGAGCCAAGTGAGGTTCTATCAGTCTCATCTAAATAGCATGGCAATTCCCAACATTTTTAAGTAAATGGGTGTGTCCCACATGGAATTCTCTGTAGAATAGATGCTGAGACTCTGAAATTTGAGGGAGTGCTCTTAGGAACAATGTCTGTGAGGCGGACAAGTGGGATGATGGGAGGACCCAGCGGCTGTGCTGGGACAGCCTAGATTCAGGAGGTGCAGAGGAAGATCAGAAGTGGTTCCAGACAGATGCAAGATGGATGCACCCTTCACTGTGCACCAGACATTTGTGGATGCCAGCGGTATCTAGGGAAGCATGGAACCTTGGACAGGGCAGCACTCTTTAATTAAGAATAAAGCTCAGGGGGACAACTTAGCCGTGCACCTTCAAGCAATGAACCCCCTGAAGGCTGGAGATTCAGGACTTGGTGACACCCCATGTACTCGCCACAGAGGACGAACATGGACCTGGAAAAAACATGTTTTCTTTAGTTAAGATAACCTACATTTTAGTGGCTGAGCTAAGACTTAAATGAACGCAGTATATGCATAGCCTCAGAATAATAGCATACCCAATATTTTTTAAAAAATGCTGAGTTTAAAATGATTTTTTTTTTTCTGTTGAATAAGTGTTTTCCATTAGGGGCTCTGGTACTGGATGTATGCTTTATAAATCATACATGTACAATCCCATAAAATGTTTTTCTTCCCTACACATGGACATTCCAGTGTGTTAACACATTTTTCTCAATTATAAAAAATAAATAACACATGTCCGATGATTGGAGCTCATGTAAAATGGATTTGCACAGGAACAAAGAACAACTATAAAGTACTAGCCACACACGCTGCACTGTCTGCCTGTCTGCCTGTCTGCCTGTCTGCCTGTCTGCCTGTCCACAGCTGCCCTGTGATTCAGATGCACCACCACAGGGATTTTTACATCTCCCACATATGGACATAGTCTCTCTGTTTGGTTATTTGTTAGGGTCTAGCTCCTTTGTTCAGCTGTTCTCATAAATAAAGCCAGAACTAAGTATGAGAGCAGCTACGCTATCAGACAGGAGCCACTGAGAGTACTGATCCTGTTCCTCACTTGTCTCGTTGAGCAAACTTCTCAGCCATGATTAGTGGCAAAGTCGTAATGAGCCTTCATTTGTGCCTCAAAATCCTGGCATAGCCTGTAATCTAGTGACATCTGACTTTGACTTCAGAGCATGGGGAACCCCACAACAAGAAAACAAACCCCTGCTATCTTCATAAAGTATCATCTAATGGAGTATTTCTCTTTCCTTACGATTCAAAGACATTTCCCAACATTCTTTTACAACTTTAAGATTGTATTTCTGATTGGGAGTGAGGAACAGGGATGACTTTCAGGAGCCAGTTCTCTCCTTCCATCGTGGGATGGTGGAATCAACCGTAGGTTTCTCAGCCTTTCATAGCAAATATTTTTACCTGCTGAGCTGTCTCACCAGCCTCACAGAGGCAACATTAGATAGCCAGAGCTTGTGTGTTTGTTTTTCAGCTATACCTGTGATTTCCATAGTCCAAAATATGCTTATTTCCCCAGGGACTAGAAAAGCCCCAGATGCCATCCAGGTCAGGGACAAAGGCTTCCAGTTTCACGGGTGCTGAAATTTCAATATCTGAGCCTCTGGGGTTCAGATGGAATCAGGGTTGTTCTAAATGGAATGAAGCCTTCTGTGAGTCTCCAGTGTTGCATTTCCGTGCCTCTGCCTTGCAAAGAGAGGGGACACTCTCAGGGTGATAGTTGTGTCCATTCAGATGGTCGTTTCCTTTATTCAAAGAGAATTCATAGATTGTAGAATGCTTTGCCTGAGCTGAAAGCATCATGGTTCTAACAGCTGCTCCCTGGGAAAATCCCCTGGCCATTCTTTTTGGAGTTCCCTGTGTCTGAGGCCCTGGGAAAGGGATTCCCAAGCTGTTCTGGATGGTGTTGGCAGCTGGATCTGTCTGTCCTGGGTATTACCATCACAAGGGCCCAGGAACACAGCAGCTTTTCAAGGGGGCAAAAATCCCTGAACCTCACTCTGGGAAGAGGAATCCCACACATCCAATATCGAGCGAACCATCTAATCTACCATCAAGCAGAGTAGGTCTAACCCCACCCACCTGACTGCATTTTGCAGGCATTGTGCAAGGGAACCTCTTTTTACCACTCATGCTGAGATTGCAGTTTACAAGGTTGCTTTTATACACAAATGTAAGGGAAGCTAATGAACCACAATATAAAGCAGTTGCTATTTTCAATGAACAGGAAGAATTGGCTCCTCAACTTTTAGGGAGGAGTGGGCAGCTTGGAAAAAAAAAACATATAAACTTCCTTTCTGGTGTGTGTCTGCCAGGATTTCTGCGAATGATTCACATGCCTGTCAATTACACACCCTTATGGATTCCAGCCACTAGGCAGGTGTCCAAGAAAACACAAGTCTGAAAATGCTTCTGTTTTCATGAAATGTGTGACTACAGAAAGCCTCACGTTTCACATTCTCTCTCGTGTTCTTCCCAAGGAAAGAGACAGGGCCTCTGTCCCTGTCACTGGAGCCAGGAGCCCCTCTCATATCATGAGAACTTGATCCCAGTAGGGTGCCCAGATGCAAGAAGGCTGGGGTTTGGTTTCTAAATAGTTATTTATTTATTTAATTTTTTATTTATTCATTCATTCATTCATCCATCCATTCATTTCCTTCTGGTGTGTGTTACAAAACATAGGCTGGTGTTATAAAATAGAATTTCGAGAGATGAGTCACAGTGCTTGCCTAATGTATTACCAGAGAGTCCTGGTGGAGCAGAGTAGGACTTCCTTTCCCACTAATGCCAAAGTCAAAGCAGTGTAGGGCTTGTAGCTGATGCGTACACTATAAACTGACTTAGACTGTGCTCCCCCTTGTTGCTCACTCTTTCTCCTTCTTTCTGACTCCAGATAAAGCTGCAACTCAAAATGCTTGTTTTTATCATTGAGCTGCTCAACACTCTAGAAAGGGCAGCTTTCATGCACTGGTAAAGTCACGGCTGGCTAGAGTACATCAGATAGATTTTCCACAAGATAACGCTAAGTTGAACGATTCTTTTTAGGGTATTCGGCTAAGGTTCCCAGAATTACTGGTATGTTTGGAGAGCAGCTACAAGCACTGCTCGAAAGTTTTTCCAGTTCTGTGCCTTTAGCTACATTCCTATGTGATTTATAGACTCAAACATCTCAAATCGTTGGATATTTGGTGTTAACAAAGCTGGCCTCATCTGGACCTAAGGAATATTAGCATCCAGGAAGAATAGTTAAAAGACAGTGTGAACAGGGCACAATCCTTTAATCCATGCCTTGCTTGAATACTGATCTAAGCCCATAATGAAAGAGGGAGAAAAATCAGAGGATGGGTGGAATCTAATGCAGTCTAGTGTCAACCTGGATGGTAAATAATTACTTAACAATGGTAGGTTTGTACCGACAGGCATGGGGTTGCTCTAAAAATCAATTTATTAGTTAGAGCTAATGACTCCAGGAGTCAGGGGTGAAACAGCACAGTCACAGAGATTGACTCTTTAGTGAGAAAGAGTTGAAAAGAATGAATCCTTCAAGAAGTTCACATTAAGCTTGGCATAGTGGTACATGCCTTTAATCCCAGAACATGGGAGTAGAGGCAGGCAGATCTCCAAGTTTGATTCCTGCCTGCCCTACACAGTGAGTTCTAGGACAGCCAGAGCTACATAGTGAGACTTCATATCAAAAATACTAAATAAAGAATGCTAACAATAATCCCTTAAACTCCCACAATTCATACATCAATTACAGAGTGTGTTGATCACTAGCATACAAGCAAGAGAAATTACTTTTTAATTCTATTTTATTTTATTTGAAGTAGTTTCTCATCCTATAGTCCAGGCTGAACTCAAACTCATGATCCTCCTGTCTCAGCCCCCCAAGTGTTGGGATTGTGTGTGTGTGTGTGTGTGTGTGTGTGTGTCCAGTTAAAAATTCCTTTTTATAATAAGGTTTCCTGACTTTGATTTCTAGTAGCAAAAGTATATAAACCTTCATATACTCTTGTTTTGGAGTCTTTGAAAAAATGTTTTTACTTACTTGTATGTGTGTGTGAATTTGGGCAAGTTGTGTGTGTGCCACGGCAGCTAAAGGAAATCTTAGGGAAGTTAACTTTTGCCTTCCATCTTGTTGACCCAACGTCTCTTGCCTTGTTTCTGTTACTGCGCAGTGTACCCTGGGTTAGCTGTCCCATGAGCTTCTGGAAGACTGTTCTGTCTTCACCTCCCATCTATCTGTAGAAGTGCTGAGATTACACGTAGGCAATCGCTGAGTTTGACTTTTTTAAAAGGAGATTCCATAGATCAAACCCAAAGGCCGTTGTTTGGGAGCATTTCCAATGTTCATATGGTCATAAAAACTGACCCGTGAGTGTTGAGTGGACATGGCTCACCTGGTAGCCCTCACATCCCTCATGGGACTGAGGACATTTTTTTCAGGAAGAGTGTACTGTCCTCTTCTGAGCCAGTTCCATTTGCTTCCAGAACCCTTCAAACTTGGGTTCTTTCCCACTCCCTCAGGCTACCTACAGCTTGCCCTTTAAAAGACTCATTAACAGACTACCCTCTGGGGAACAACTCAGTTTTCTAAATCCAGACCAGCGACTGCCTGTCGGGTGTTCATTCTGGGCCGCGTGGCCCTAAATCAACTTTTTCTTTATTGAACGCTATATTCCCAAGTAGTATGCAAAGTCCCAGAGTGATGTCTCTACTTGTTTTTGCTTACACCATGCTGCAGGGTCCTAGCAAGCTTCTCTGGCTTACAGGGACTTGCTCTCATTAGGCTAAAACAGGTGAACACTGCTAAGGGGTTGGGCTCGAACCAGCAGACATTTCTTTAGTGTCTCTCCCAGAGACCTGTTGTCACTGATGTTGATATGCCAAATATCATAGTAAAAATATGGACAGTTTCCTTCCTATGAAAAGATGAATCCCACTTAGCATTGTAACAAAAACTCTTTTATCACAAAATTAGCCAAGAGGTGGCCTCTCTTACAAGGAGAGAGCTAGTCTCACATTTGCACAGTAATGTTTTTATAACTGGGGGGGGGGGTGATTTTAAGAGCTCTACAAAGACCCCTGCTTAAAATAATAAAATAAAATGTAGTTGTACAAACAGATGAAGAAATCAAAAACCTACCAAAGGATTTAACCTGTTACTGGAGTCTGTGGGGTGACCAGCCCGAGAAATGAGTACTCTTTCTCCTGCCTGTTATTAAAAACTAGCTTTTCTGATCTGTTGGAGATGTGTGTGTGTGTGTGTGTGTGTGTGTGTGTGTGTTGACTATATGTGCATATATGCATCATTTCATTTATTAATTCAGGAATCCTAGTGACTTACGAAGTCCATTTAGGATGAATCACAAATCAGAGCACCCACACACATATCCTTCTGTTTTCCTTTATTTTCTTGGTTGTTTTCTTCCTCCTTGTCCTCCTCCTCCTCTCCCTTCTCTTCTTCCTCCTCCATCCCTCTAAGACAAGCTAGAAAGATAGAAAAGTGCAATGTAAGCCCTTTCTGTGGTTCTACTTCCCCACAGACCCTAGGAGCCCCTAGAGATAGCTATGCAAGAAGGGCAGCTAGTAATGTAGAGGAAGAGTAGACGGGGCACTGGGCTGTGGGTCACAGACCTGCAGAGCTCAGAGTATCGATCTGTGTAAATTTCGCCCTGAGCACAACACCTCATTCCCTGTGTTTTTTAAACACCCTGCTCCACCCTGTGTGCTATTTGCCTGCTACTGCCTGTGAAATCAGAGGACAGGCTTGACCTTTCATCCTGTGTGAGGCAGACTCTTTGTTCCCTGATGCACGTACTAGAAGCACTGACCTGTGAGCTTCCCAGAGTCCTCCCATTTCCACATCCCATCTTGCCATAAGAACCCTAAGATTCCAGACGTATGTTCCCAAGCTTGAGTTTTACAGTAAAGTTCCCTCTCGTCAGCACCTCTTTTAATTCTTAACAAATAAGCCTTCCAGTTCACTTACAAGCCCAGATAACAGTCCTGTTACTGGACAGATAAAAACAGAGAGGGACATTCCCTTCTGGTTCCCATAGAGACATTTTTAAAGGGCCCAATTCTGGTTCTGCTTCTGTAGAACTGGCTTTTGGGGCCCTCAAATGTAGCCCAACCTACTGATGGACTATTCTCTAGTCCCCCAGTTGAAAGAGGTGTCTGCTTCCCTGGTTTCCTTTATAAGATTGTGTCCTGTCCCGTTGTTGTCCAGAGCTGTTCTGGGATTCCTGCCTGGCAGTTGTCACAGAGAGGGCTATTTCCGAAGTGTTGGCAGAACCTTTGTTAGACCCACTAAGGAGCCCCATCCAAAATGAACCAAGGAGGAGGGGATGGTCAGGAGGAGGAGATGAATTCATGGGCAGCTCTGCTGCTCTCTTCTTTCATGAGCCAACCTCTGACCTGGGCCATCTGAAGACATGACCTTTTATTTTGTTCGGAAACCCTAGGGGTTTGTGGTTATGAATATCTGTGGTGCTGTGTACCAACCTGCACAGTCCATCCTGCAAGCGACTGGCACTGCAGACACAGGACCCACATTGCTCACGAATCCCACTATTCAACGGCCTTTCTCTTTGTCTAATTATACCAAGAAGACAGTCTCTGGTGAGCAATAACCTCTCTGTGAAGACTTTGTAGTTGAGCCCCAAACCGAGGGCTTTTCTCTATCCCAGCTTGAGTGTGGTATTTTAATAAACGGTCTCTCAGCCTCCTGGGGTGCTGGCCTATGCCTTTATCTGTTACTGTTCCTTCCCTTTTGACTCAGTGCCTCATTTGGGTTGGCTCGCCTGAGCAGATGGTGACATACCTGTCCAGCAGATCCCATCCAAATCGCATTGTGTGTGGTCAGGCTACGTACGTGTTTAGCTTTTCCAATAGGACGCTCGGATGTTGTGCATTAGGCTGTCAAAACTCAGTGAGATTCCAAGTCCTGAGTTTTGAGAATGTCTGCAAAAAGGAGGACGTTTCCTTTTTCACATATTTTGTTACAGTTGTTTAAAAATAGTGAAAAAAATATCTGAAGGTGGAGGGATTTCGAGACTCCTTTGTGCATCCTTTGTAGTGTATTATCCATTTATTACATGTCATTCTCAGATGCATCTCCTAGCTCCCTTACTAGATTGCAAACACATTGAAGGTGACATGGGTATCTATTTTTGTGTACCTACACGCTCTTTGGACTATCATTTAATGAAACAAAACAAACTGAGCGTGTGGTGCCTGCTTGTATGACCAGCTCTCTGAGGCTGAGGTAAAAAGGAAGTGGGTGTGACCCTGCTGCTTGGTAGAAGAGTTCCCACCAAGTATGCTCAAAGACTTAGATTCCAAAAGAAGGTAGGTAGGAAGGAAGGAAAAAAAGAAAGAGGGGTCAGCAAGATGATTCAGTGTGTAAAGAGCTAAGCCTGACAAACTGAGTATGATCGCTGGGACTTACATGGAGACAGAAAGAACTGACTCCCACAATTAGTTGTCCTCGGACCCCCAAACACATGCTATGGCATGTGTGCTCCACCATGTACGTACGTACGTACATACATACATACATACATACATTCATCTGTACGCACATACAGAACAGGACTAGGGAAATGGTCCAGTGACTTCAGATTCCTATAAACCATATAAGTGCCGAGTGGGGTGTGGCAAGCTGCCTGCAAAAGCCAAAGACAGAGGATCCCAAGAGCAAGCAGGCTAATGAGAATAACCATGACAGTGAGCTCTTGGTTTGTTTGAGAGCACCTGCCTCGTTGAATAAGGGGAAAAGCAACGGAGGATGATTCTCCACATCAACCATTTGCCTTCACACTCAGACACGTGTACATGCACACGCACATGCATACCACACACATACACACATGTACATCACACGTACATGTGCACCACAAACACACAAGCATACATACGCATTTAAAAAAAAAATGTAGGAGAGACCTTTAATTAAAACAAGAAGGCAAATAGATACACACAGCTGGGGAGGCCTCAGTGGCCCTGAGCCCTGGTCCTTCATCATCTGTGTCCTGGCTGTAGGATTGAATCTCCATCTAGGCCTGTTTGCCTGGATTCATGAATGAGAGATTCCACAAACCTCTTCCCTCCTGAACCCTAACTCTGACCACCCTACCCCCCAGAGAGCTAGAGTTACTTCAGTCTTCATCATCAACTCTTCACTGTTCCTGGACTTCAAAACTGGATCATCCAATCTCTCCAGTTTGGCAGACGATATTGATTTTTTTTTAAAGGCTCCCATCATACATCTGAAAGACGCCTGAATGGAGGGTTACTGTAAATCACTAATACAACCATTAAGTATTAAGTTCCTTAGGGGACCTTCTCTTCAATCAACCAGAATGACTTAATCTATTTTGTTTTAAATTAAAAGACCCGAACAACCTCACAAATCTAGTCAGCAAGGGTTATGGGCAGCATAGTGTGCATAGCTCTTGGGCTGAGGCCTACACCAAAAGCCTGTAAGAATGTCTAAGGGTTGCTGTGTCTATGCCTGAGACTAGGGGTATTTTTTCTTGCTGTGTAAAATCTGTGAGTAAAATCTGATCAAAATTATCACCCAGGGAGGCAGAGAGGCTAGATGTGGTGAAGAAACTGGTCTACTGTGGAAAACCTTGCATGGAGTGGGTTCATCTTTCTATATGTTGGGTCTGAGTGGCAGTCATTCTATAATTGGTTTTGTTTCTTTACATCATTGAATATCAACCTCAGGACTCTGCACATGCTGGCAGGCTCTCTACTTCTGAGTTGTGTGCATGTATGTAGGAGAGGGCGGTAGCACACACCCCAGCCCTCACATTTACTATCTGAGTGCCGACTGCACACAGGCGATTCTCAAGGTACTGTTCGTGTTGTGTAGTGCCAGCACTATCTCTCTGTCTCTCCTCTCTCTCTCTGGAGCTTTGAGTCCTTGGTAGCACATCATAGGTGCTCTTGAAGCAGCTCTGTGAGCTTCTGGAAAGAGCTTGCCTGACTGAAGAGCTCATGCACAGCTTCCTAGATACCAGAGCTATAATAGGGACAGCCTGGGATCAGTTTCCTTCTGAGGCTTAAGACACATTTCTCAAGACCTCAGAAACAGGACCATTTTAAAACTAGAAAATACTGACACGAAACTGGGAGACTCTATCTATTCTCAAGAGTTTAGTCCTTTATATTTTCAAGGTATTAAAAAAGTATCATTTAAGAGTTCACATCTTATATTTAGTGCTATGCTAACTGCAAAAGAAGAAATGTGTAGTAAACAAGGGTATTAATTTCCTAGTGTGTCTATAACTCATCACGAGCTTGGACTTAGTGCACAGTTACACCCTTTTCTGTATGTGTGGCATGGGAAGGGTTGCATGCATGCAGGTGCATGTGTGCACATGTGTGTGGAGGCCAGAGAGTAACCTCAAGTGTTGTCCCTCGGGATTATTAGCCTGTTTCTTGAGACAAGGTCTCTCACTGGGACCTGTGGCCTGTCAGTCAGCTTAGGCTATTGAGCACTTTGCATGCCACCACACCTGGCTTTTTCCTGTGGGTTCTGGGACTCAGTTCTTCATTAAGTCCCAAATCAATTTCACTGGATCAACACCAAACTGACTACAGGATAAGTTCCTTTCAGAGGGCCTAGCTGCTTTTTACCTCTTCCAGTTTCAAAGACTCCTGTGTTCCTTGCCACATAGCTCCCTCCTTCATCTTCAGAGCTGACACCATCCGCTCTGTTTACACACTGTGTCTGTCTGTCTCCTGCTTTCCTTATATAACTGCCTCATGAATCCAGAATAATCTGTTTCAAGATATTTAATTACAATCTCCAAAGTCCCTCTGCATCAAATACCACATTTGCAAGTTGCGGAAGTTAGGATATAGACCTGGTGGGGAGGGAGACCACACGGTGACATTTTCGGCCCCCTGCAACAAAGACACATGCATTTCTGGTTTCAATGAGCCTAGGTTCCAGTTTCACAACAAAGGACAAATGAGGGTAGGAGTCCATTTGTTTGCTTGCCTGTTTGCTTATGGTGCTTTATTTTAAATCATACAGTTGCAGGGGAAATGAACGCATACAGTAAAATCTGGTGACGACGTCTGTTACATTCAAATTGTGTCAAGGCTAAAAATAAATCTTCCCCTTATAAAATGCTACCTCTCAAACAGAAAGTTAACTGTGCCACCAAACATTTCAGGCTGTAAGCCCAAACCATTCCATTATCCATAGTTCAGCACAAAAAGATTACATTGTTTGCAAAAAAAATAAAAAAGGAAGGAATCAAACTTCTCCATTCTTGGCCTGCTGTAAATGACACAGCTCTATGAGTCTATGCCTCAGTTTCCTGGGATTAAGGTGACAGGGATCTTAAATCCACTCAGCCTACCCCTAAAGCCACAGCTTTCAGAGTAGAGAGGAGAAGCCTTGGTCTTATGGGAAATTTAGCTTCCCAGGCTGGGGTCACCTGGCAAACTCTTCCTCTTGTCACAATTTGACTGTCTGCCACCTCTTAAAGTTTTGGAAATTTCAAAAATGAGACATGATGCTCGAGAGTGCCTGGAACATAAATTATAACACTGAGTAAATAAGAAATTCAAGAGGGAAAGGAAGGGATCTAACTTGTCAGCAAGAAATAGGATAGAAGCCAAAATGGAGTCGGGGTGGCTCAATAGGGCTGGAGACACAGGTGTGGTTGGACTCAAAACTGAGAAACCAAAGCAGAAATGTCTTGAAAAACTCAGGAGCTTCCAGGGAAATCACTGTGGACGTTTCCTCTACTTCTGCCACCTACAACTAACGAGGTCTTTTTGAGCATCCTCTGTGACAAGAAGGAGGACACAGCAGCACAGACGCTGTAGAGGCCAACCATTCGATGTACGACTGATAATGATATTCACTTTATGCTAAGAGTGAGGTGGCCACCCAACTCTCTCTCCTTTCAAATTATTATCATCTTATTTTATGTGTGTATAGCAGTGCCTGTAAAGGCCAGAAAAGAGCATCAGACCCTCTGGAACTGGAGTTACAGATGTTCTAAGTTGCCACAATAGTGCTGGGAACCAAATTTGGGTCCTGTGCAGGAGTGGCCAATGCTCCTAATGACTGAGTGCCAAAAGCCTCTCAGTCTAACCCCTCCCTTTTGGTGTTTCTTCTTATTCTGTGGCTCCCTACCCACTAAAAGCTGCTCTTTTTGTTGTTGTTGTTGTTGTTGTTGTTGTTTGGTTGTGTTTTTTTGTTTTGTTTTGTTTGAGACAGGGTTTCTCTGTGTAGCCCTGGCTGTCCTGGAACTCACTCTGTACACCAGGCTGGCCTTGAACTCAGAAATCTGCCTGCCTCTGCCTCCCAAGTGCTGGGATTAAAGGCGTGCACCACCACTGCTCTTGATCAAACGTTCAGGGAATCATGGAGATGGCTGAGTCAGGACAGAGCTTACTGTGCAAGTCTTCGGGAATCTGAGTTCAGTCCCCAGAACCCATATACATACATACATACATACATACATATATATATATATATATATATATATATATAAAACCCAGGCATGTGGCATATACTTGTAATCCCAGGGCTGGGGCTAGGGAGACAGAGACAGGCAGGTCTCCAGAACTTTCTGGCAGGCCAGCCTATGCAAACTGTGAGTTCCCAGCTAATGAGAGATGGCTCATCGGTTAAGAGCATCCACATGGTGGCTCACAACTATCTGAAACTCTAGTTCGAGGGGATCTAATGCCCTCTTTTGGACTCTGTGGGCACTGGGTATGCATGTGGTACATAGACACAAATGCAAGCAAAATGCTCACTTACATAAAAATAAATAAATCTTAAAATTGTTCAATTAGTTAATTAATTAAAAACAAGACAGACAATGTTCTGAGGAACAATTCAAGATTGACCTCCAGCCCACTCACATACACATGTGCACACATATGAATATATAAGTTCATACACAACCAAGAAAATATCACTTTGTAAATTTCTAATTTGATTGACACCATCTATGTGTTCAAATACACAGGAAGGCACACATTCAGACAAGCACACATTGTATCCCAAAGCATGACCCTGTATCTATAGTTCATGTGCAGCACCAATTTCCCAAGCAAACCCACACTGGATCAAGAGTGTAGGCTTTGCCAATCAGTTGAGATTTATCTGCTGGCTCATAGGTCATTTCCCCTGGCATGCTAGAAAATTCACTTTCAAAGTAGTTCAGAACCTACAGAAATGAAAACCCGCACTATAACACTGCAGGGGCAAAATCCAGGGTCACCCAGATCAGGCTTCCTGGCTGAACTCTGGAGATTATGAAGTGAGCCCTGTTGTTGGAAACCTGGATGAGCATCAAAGTCTGCCATAATGTTTATTGGCAGGTGCCAGGGACTTGGATAACACGGAGCAGATAGGGCCATACCACTGAGCTCATCAAACAGAGAAACAAGTGGCTGGGAGGGGAGCAGGAGGCCGAATGGAACATTGTTGCTTTTTGCTAAAAATGGACCTATTTGTGTTGTGGGAAGTAATTAAAACTGTAGCCATGTGGTTTGTGTTAAATGTTAAGTGTTTCAAAATAGTTAATATGTTCTGTTCACTCATGGAAATGAGCCTCTCCACCACCTAATTATGGAGGGAGAAAACATGGATGGGATTGGTTTTCTAGGAGGAAAATGAATGTGAAAAATGTGTCATTTTGAGGGGATTTTGAGAGGACTTACCATGACTTTTCTAGAAGGGTATATATGTGAATTGCAGAATCATCAAGATAGCTAGGAATCTTACAGTAGGTGTTTGACACGCCCATCTATTCCCAGGACCCAGCAACCTGCATCCAGTTAACTCATAAAGTCTGTGGTCTTCTTTTATTAAGTCAGCCCATTCTATTTGTGAAACTATCTGGCTTTTATAAACTTATTCTGTCTGCTCACTTGGAAAGCTAGTCTCTTAACACTCTCTGTCCTTTGTCCCTCCCCCACCCTAGACCTTTCTTAGACTATTAAATACATATAGGAAGTTTACAGCTGTACAAACTGAAACTAAAATTGACTGACTAATTTCTACGTTATTTCATGGCTATCAGATGGTAGAGTGATGTTTTCAATCTAGGTCTGGCTTGCTGGGGATCTCTTATTCTTATGCGTCAACCTTTCATGCTAGGGGAATGAGGACTGGGGGCTGCCTGTTAACTGGTGGAGGGACAAACTGAAAGAAAAAAAAGAAAATGTTGACGTTCAGGGGAGGGAGGGGAAGTTGGTATATACATAATGGAGTAAATTAAAAAGACACCCCTCTCTAATGGGGCTGTACTTTCCTAAGCTAGGCTGACTGAAGTTCTCTCTGTGTAACTCACATCTAGCTATTGACAGCTTTCCACCTGGTGATGTGCTTAATGGCTCATGAAATTCTAGCCCTCGGGGCTCAAGCTTGATATTTATGGTTCCCACATAAACCTAAAGTGGACTGTAAATTTATCTCTCTACGATTTAGGTGGCTAAAATGTCTATTTGAGACTCTGAAAGGAACAGTTGACTTTATAGATATATCAACTTTACCAGAAGATTGGTGGGGGAGGAGGGCGTGGGAAGCTGGTACCAACTGCGGGGATGCTTCCAGAGGCCTCTGGGAATGGAGGTCTTCTGTGCATGACGATATCAATGTGAAGAGGAAAGGTACTGCACATTGGTGGGGGGGGGGGATACGGATGAGCTTATATCGTAGGAAACAGTTGCCTATTTGGGGTAATCCAAATCTATTTCATCAGAGCAGAAAAAAGCAGGAGACTCTGCCAGGCAGCTATAAGGAAAAGATGTCCAGCCTTACAAACAGGAGCCTTTCTGAGCTCAGTCTGCCGAACGGATGCCGACACAGTGAGGCACCCGTGTAGAAGGGTATCCGAGCAGGAGTAAGCTTGTGGAATTCACCTTGCTGGAGTTGGGTGGACGTCCAGGGTACTTTGCTCCCAGGCAAGCAACTGTGTCCTTTGGGCTGGCCGAGATGGTCATCCTTCAGACTGGACACATCCAGAGACAGTGGCTTTCTTACTTCCCAGTTCTCAGAGGTGAGCGTGCCTGGTATGCAGGGTGTGTTGTGCGTTTAGTTTCAGCAGCAAGTCCCAACACATAGTTTCAGAGAAAAGTCCTGTTTATTTCCATGCAGATAGGGCCCTAGTAACAGCCAGTGCCTCCTATGCCTCCCCAACCTTAGGCCTTCAGCCTTCCAGTCCACAAGTTTCTCTGTATTCCTGCTGATAACAATGGCGGTCAGTTGTTAGGTTCCTGTTCAGAGCTGTGTGGCACTTGCATTGGAAAAAGCAGAGCCACTGCAGCAGAGACACCCAGATTGGAGCCTTAGCTCTTGCTAGTCTCTGTTCTATAACTTGGAGCCTGTGCTATAACCACTGAGTCTCTATTTTCCAATCTATCAAATGGGGATAAAAATACCACCCAGAACCTTATGACAAGAGTAAATGAGCACTTCTTAAAGATTGGAATAGACATTGATTTCTAAAACTAGAATGTTTTTTTTTTTTTTCTTTAGCAAGGGGATGGCAAACCTTCTCCTTTATTTGAGAAGATAATTTGCACGAAAATCCAACTAGCACCATATTCTCCTCCCGAAGGGCCTGAGAAAAAAATCCGAAAACTCCTCTCTAGGATCTCACAAATCATCTAGCTCCTGGTTTCAACTCACTGAAAGAGAGACTCTTCCTCTTCCTTCTCCTCCTCTTTCTTCTCTTCTTTCTTGTGCTCCTCCTCCTCTTCTTCCTCTTCCTCCTCCCTTCCTCTTCCTCCCCCTCCTCTTTCTTTTAGGGCCACTCACACCCTGAGAAAGCCTTCTCACCCTCTCTCCATGGAATTTCCATGCATCCACCCCACCCCACCCCACCCCCAACTCCTCATCTCAAAGTCAGTGCAGGAGTCTGAACCTGAGCCTTGCCTGGAAACTACTTCAGATTGAAGTGCTTCAGTCCATGCATGCTCTGCTCTGCCCACTCCCCAGCCCCAGATGGCATTCTTGGACCTCCTTCTCTGAGGCCACTTCGTGAGTAAGCTGAAGTTGGAATGCCCTCCTGAGGTGGATGTATAAAAGCCAGCAGCAGCCTAAGAGCCAAGGTAGGAGAAGGCAGACATGTTCCTGAGCAACTTCAATAGAGAAAAGCTTCTTTGATCTTCTGGAAACTTCCTGAAGCCTGTGCTGAATATTTGTTTGTTTTGTGGCAACTCAACTTTTTTTTTTTTTTTTTTTGGCTTTCTAGTGCATGACTGTCTGCATCTCTGTGTAAAAGGAAAATGTGTTTTCTCAGTAATGATACTCTCTGAACCCCAGCACCCACTTCTAAAGATGATCTCATCATCGAGATAAAGCTTCTACTAACTCCTAGAACCCAAAAGATAAAGGCTGTGGCTGGTGCCATAGACTGGAGCTCACCTCCCAGAGTCTGAACATGATGCACACACACCTCAAAATGTGTGACCAGAAATTTCTAGGTTTAGTTTATGCTCTGGAGATTTGATTCCAGATGGAAGAGGATGTGCATAACACCAATATACATGATTACCCATAAGTGTCAAAAACAACAACAGCAACAACAGCAGCAACAACAGCAAAAATCCCTTCTGTTGGCCAAGATACCGAGTCTGTGTCAAGGTGAATCTGCTACCCCAGTGATTTCAATGGGGGTGGGGAAGCTGGTTCAAACAGCCAGTCCAAGGCAGGGGGAAATGTCCAGGGGCAAGATGGGGGCTATGTCAGGAGCAATCAGATCTTCTGCAGAAGGTAGTGGGTAATTATAAAGTCTTTCCTCTTGGCCTCCTTTCTGGTAGATGCATATCAACCCCGTAAAAGCAGCATACAGTGTCAGGCTGGTTGACAATGTCTAAAACAGAATGTTCTAAAGTTGGAAGAGTCACTCACGGCATGTCAGGGCTAAAGTGCTTGGCAGAGTTTTCAGTTACACAGAAAGTGGTTTGGTTTGGTTTGGTTTGGTTTGGTAGTATGCCCCACCCCCATAGTGCGTAAGTCCCTGAGGTCTCCAGCTTTCTATTGTGTCAGACCTCCTCAAAGTGTAGACACTGCAATCAAAACCAAGCTCTCTCCCTCCCCGTGGCTTGGGAGGGAAGTGTCACGTGTTAGGAGCAAGAATTTTGTGTGCTAAGGATCTTTTTTTTTTTTCCTGGAAGCAACTGGAAACCAACTTAGTGACACTTAAGTCCTTCACCTGCTCCACAACTGTAGCCAGTGTGTGTGAGTCAGAATGGTACCAACAGAGCTCTTGGCTGAACAGCGGGAAATGGTGTACCATGTTCAGAGCCATGGCAACGTGAACTTGGCAGTCCCATTTGCTTCTGAGATTACAAGCATTTGCTGGCCAAAAGCACCTGTGATGGCTTTAACCTCAGAGTGGGATGCGGATTGAGAAAGCATTCTCCTCCGGGAGTTGGCAACAGGCTTGCGCCCTGGTACCAGCTGCAAGGCTAAGCGGTGAGTGTGTGGTAGAGTTACCTTGCTCAGCTCAACTACACCAGATATTGACTGCTGGCTGTCTCTTCCCTCTGCCACCTACAGGGTCAAGATGCTTATAAAGTGTAAAGGATGGATAGGTCTTTATTTTTATCATCCGAGCAGGCTGATGATATATAAAAATAAAAGCCCTTTCCAAGGTAAAGGGAGACAGATTCTCTTCCTAGAAAGGCTGGTTTTCTGGGGATGGACATGGTTGTATTTCATGACGAACATGTGTGCCTTTCTTAGAATATGCTGTATTTGTCCCTCCTGAGTTACGATGAGCTGGTTTCTCGGTTTACTCTGTAAGGTGGCTTTTCCCACCTCAGTCCTTCTGCACAAAATTTTACTGTGGGCACACAAAAGATCAGTTACCATGCTTTCCCATAATTAAAAAAATATGAACTTAAGCCCAATATTTTGCTAGCCAGAATTTGCAAAGAAAATGATCTATGTACACCAAAGGCTTGAGTTTCTCTGCCAAGCCTGAGGAACTGAAATGGATCCCCAAGACCCACATCATGGAAGGGACTCTGCAAGCTGCCCTCTAATGACCACTCAAATACCTATTATGGTGTACATACATCCATGCACGCACACTCACACATACACACACACACACACACACACACACACACACACACACACGCATGCACGCAAGCACATGCGCGCTCAGAAATTATACAATCTAAACATCCCTACTAACCCCAAAGCCCAAAACTTCTGGAACACAGGCTGCCACATCTAGAATATTCCACACCTGACCTCATTGAGATAAAAAGGCAGGCACATTTTAAAAAATGCTGTATAGAATTACCTATTTATAAGTATATGCAAATATGCCCAAAATATCTGAAATCTCGCATACTCCTGATCTCCCGAATTTCAGATAAAGCTTCCCCAGCCTGAACAAGTAGCACTCTGACCCTGTCTAAGTCAGCATCCATAGCATGTTCAACTGAGCCCAGGAGGCTTGAATGTTTTTACATGTTTAAAGCAGAATATAAGGAGTTAGGGGGTGGAGCAAGGACAGAAGAACCTTTGGAGTGTGCTAGACAGCTGAATCACTGAGCTCCAGGCTCAATGACAGACCCTGTCTCAAAAGCATGGTGGAGAGTGACTGAGGAAGGCATCCAGTGTCAGCTTCTGGCCTCCACGTGCATGCTCACACATGGACATGTGCACTCACATACGATTACACAGAACATAAGTGAAGTGTAGCTCATTACCCATGAGAGTTTTAATTTACCCAACCTCTGTCAGGACTGTAGTCAGAAGACACCTACTTCTTTGCTTGTACACAAAGGAGACACCAGTCTGTTGTGCTGTCCTTCCAGCATCTGCCTCCTGTAAAGTCATCCTCTCTGGCGTCTGTTCTCCATCCACATTATATAAGCCTTGGTACCCACACACCTCTCTCCACAGCCACCTGCCCTGGCAACCTGCAATATCTGCCTCCTTCTTCCTCACCCTCCTCCCCTAATCACCTAAACCCACCTGCCTCTGGAGTATGAGCCCACAGGTCCTGAGGACAGCTGTGGTAGGCAGAGAGTGATGCCTTGGCCATACCCACTGAGGGTAGGCATGACCACAGATAGTCTATATTTAAATAATGGGTGGCCTCCCCAGTGGACTCCTCTTGCAAAAATACCCCATGTGATGTTTTCAAGTACATTTTAGACCTAATGCAATCGAGTCTTTCTCTTTCTGAGAAGTTTTGGTCCTTGGAAAAGCCTCTGTGATGAAACACTGACAGGACCACAGCAGGGGTAAAGATTTGAAGGTCGTACCTCCACCCACTGTTCTCACATGATTTCCATTCTTGCCTTCTCACTCTTACCTCAGGACCATGGGCCTTTTGCTCAGTTTGTGCAATATCTGTTAACAATGAACAGTTAGCAATGAACCTGCTAAGTGATTATGCCATGGTCTTCCAAAGGAGGGGAGGGATCCATGAGTCCACACAGCATTGCAGGCTTTACAAAGCTCTATCTCTCCTGGTTCAGGGCGACTTCCTATGGGTTGGCCTCCAAGCTTGTGTGGCATCTTCTGAGTCCTGCTGGTTTAGGAGTGTAAAGACTACTGGAAGAAGCTTGGGCTCTCACGACATATCTAAGCATGAAGGAACCATAGAGAAATTCCTAGTAACCAGAGAAACAGAGCCCAGAGTTAGTACAGCATACATAGAAAGTTCAGCAGTCATGATCATGGAATGTACTAGAACTAATGGGACAACCATGTGGCTTTCAAGGCCATACCACCCAAGAAATTTTTAAATGAAAATTGCTAATTTCACTTCTTGCTAGACTCTTCTTCTATCATAAATATTTCCTACCACAAGTTACCTGGTTCAAAAATACACATGGCAGAACATGCTTGCATGGATGCTATGATTTCTAGTCTTTGTCTCCTTTCGGTCCTTAATTAAATGCTGCAGCCACCCTGAGAAGCTAGTCATTACCACTGGGTGAGGAAACGGAGTCCCAGAGGAGTTATGTGACTTGCCCAAGCATACGAGCCAGACAGGCCAGGCAGGGTGAGATTTTCCAGTTTCTGACACCCACACCCCATGTGCAATCCAGCCCCGTCATTGTGACTTTGGCGCTGGAAGTAAAGAAATAAACAAACAACCATTACATCGCTTTTTGTTTGTGAGGAGCAATGGATTCTTCCAAATCAATACCTAGACACAGGGGAAAAAAAAACATAGTGTCACAAATTATTGGAAGGGAGAAGGGAGGCTTGGACTTAGCAGTTGCTCTTCCTGAAATAGCCTGTCCACTCTTTAATTTCTCCTTGAGAATATGTGTGCTCAGATCTAATTCAACAAGATTGTCATGGCTCTCTCTGGGCACTGGGAATTCAAAGGTGACACCATGACTCTTTTGTGTTAAAGATAAAAAACCAAACAGTGATAACTTATGACACGAATTATAACAGAAATGCCCATATGAGAAATATGGAAGCTCAAAAGAGGAAACATTTCCCTTCCTGAGGAGTCAGAGAAAGCTCCGTGGATAAACTGACCTCTTTGGTGGTGGTTGTTTTTGGCTTTGTGAGACCACTATGCAACCCAGGCTGGCCTAGGATTTGCAGCAATCCTCCTGCTTCTGCATTTGAGTACCAGGGATTATAGGTGTGTGCCACCAATGAACAGCTATGATGACACTAAAACTGAAGACGAGCAGCAGTTTCCTCATTGGGAACAATGGAAAAGATCATTTGGTGAGTTATGATTTCAGCATCTGTCTTCCAAAATCACCTTCTCCAGAATCTACAGCATGAACACCTTTGAACAGTTACAGCACCCTAGTGGTGACTGAGCTCGGGTTCTTGAAGCTGCCTCTGTAATTAGAACACAGAAAATGTCACAGCAATATCCTTTGAGGTGTCTGTCCCTGTAGTTTCTCAGGTCACACAGAAGGCCAAGGCCTTGACAAGGTTTCAGAGAATCCCCAGGTCTGAGAATATAAGGGGCATGTGCTGTCCTACTTTGCTTCCTGTTACTGTGAAGAAACACCATGACCAAAAGCAACTAGAGAAAGCAAAGGGCTATGTCACCTTACAGCTTCTAGTCCATCATAAATGGACCTCAGGGCAGGAGCTCACGACAGGGACCCAGAGGCAGGAACTGAATTAGAGGCCATGGGGGAACACTGCTTACTGTCCTGCTCTCCAGGACTTGGCTCACGTTTTTCATACAACCCAGGACCATCTACCTGCCAGGGGTGGCACAACCCAGAGTGGACTGACATCAGTCACTAATCCAGAAAAATGCCCTATTGACTTGCCTACAGGCTAATCTGATGGAGATATTTTCTCAGTTAAGGTTCTCTCTTCCCAGATAATTCTTGCCTATGTCAAGTTGACAAGAAACAAACAAACAGCCAGAACATATGCTGTCTTCTCAGTCATCTCTAACAATACATTTCTGGTTTTCACTGCTTTGTTTCAGAACATTGGGTATATTTTATTAACATATGTATGTGTATTATATATGTATACATATGTGCATATATGCCCAAACAAATACTTAAGAAATTCTCTGTAGTGCTGGCTACTGAACCAAGAGCATTGTGTGTGTTAGTCAAACACTCTACCAGCTGAGCCACACACCCAACTTTTGATTTAAAGAAAGAAATATATACTTAGTATATTATATATAATATATTATTTAAAGATTCTATAATTGTATAAAAGAACAAGACTATATCCATGATGGCCATTGAAAGTGAAGTTTCTCAGTGTTGGAGAAATGGATCCGTGGATAAGAGAGCAGGCAAAAGCATGAAGATTTGAATCCCAATACCCACATAAAACTCCAGACATGGCTATGCATGTACCCATAACCCAGTGCTATAGGGCTGGAGACAGAAAGATTGATGGAGCTTTGCTAGCCACCAGCCTAGCTCCAGGCTCCATAAATGCAAGCCGTGCCAGGGAATAAAGGAGAAGGCATGGTGCAGAAGGCCTTTGGTATCAGTCTCTGGCCCCCACATGTGCCACGTGTGCACATACCCTTACACAGTCAGTCATGTGCACATGCGCCATAACAATACAGAATAAATAAATACAAATAATTTTCAAAAATTAAAGAGCATTTCTTTGCTCAAAAAGACATTTCAAACTGTGCTCTTCTGAGTAGTTGAGAGCCTCAGATGCCTCCCTGACCAAGGAAGCTCCACCCCATAAATGTCAGGAACCTAAGGTGAAAACCTCAGGTGTCACCTGTCTTTTCTTACTTAGGCCCATCTCTCGCTGCTGCAAGGTGTTCAGACCCCTCAAGGGCCATGTTACAGCCCCATACCTTCCTGGCTGCGCTTGGTTTTTCAAAGTTTGGTAAAAATGCCCTGTTCCCTCCATTCCTTTCCTGTCTGGGAAACTGTTAGAGGCTTTAAGGCCTCCTCTCAAACTAGTCCCTTCCCAGTGTTCTTTATTTTTTTTTAAGCCAACATTGAAAATGATCTTGGAAACTTCTACGTTGTTCAAGGAAGGTGAGGAAAAACAGACATTCCCAACACTGTTTTGGTTTACTTAAGAAGTCTTAGAGAAGCCCCAGTCACGAGGTCACCTCAAAGTTGCCACACATTGTCCGGACCCTTCCTTCTCAGCTGTTTTCCCTTCTAGCTCTAGAACAGCCAGTAAGTGATTTCACACCTTATTGTTTAGCTGCTAAAAGCAACACAGTGAGTCCCCTCAAGGCTGCCTCTCTGCGGTCCAAAAATAAAATGGGCTCATTTTCATGCTAAGCATTCAAAGGCTCCTAGGAATTCTAATGAGAGGCAGAGGAGGGAGCAGGAGAAAAGAAGGGTCAGGCTGCAGAGTGTCCCAAGGAGGGTCCGCTTCTGCCTGGGGTTTCTGCCAACCCTGCTGGAGAGAACAGAGCTAGGCTGCAGGTGGCAAGGCAGTCCGACAGTCTTCAGCTCTCCCTAACTCTACCTCTGATCCCTGAATCCATGGCTGCCCTGTATCCTGCTTCCAGGAACTTGCTTCTGCGTCAGAATATAAAAGCTTGGGAGATTCTAGGCTATCTTTTGAAATTCAAAAGTTAATCATTATTAGTCATTATCGGTAACAGACTTACTGATTCAACACGTGGTATATTAGAAAGAACACCATAGGGAGACCACTCACGTAATACTGGATATCATTAGTTTCCTAGAAGGTATAAAGAGACTTCAGTGAGAATTTTCCAGATATATATACTATGCACCTACCAGAGTGGGAATCCTCATAGACAGAGCATTGCTGACTTGGAATTGCCTACGCCCATGTTAAACATTATGTGTTCCCTATACTGTTTGCAAGCGTGGCTTTACTTAAGGACAAGGACAGACTTCTTGAGATCCACACACATACACCCTGGACTAAGCCAATCTGCTCTTCATTTGTACTCATTGATTTTTAGGTTTGTTCCAGGGATCATCAAGGAGTCTGTGTTTTCAAATGTTGATATAATTCAAATAATCACCTGCAGTGGGGCCAATAGCATTTGCTAAAAGAAAAGGAAATTGTTGACAACCCTCAGGACCTCACAACCTCCTTCCCTGGAAGTTTTCTTCTGTTCTTTCTATTCGTATGACTTCTAACTTCTTCCCTGAGAGATATGAACCAGTTTGCACAGTGGTCTTTGGACAGCCCATTCCAGAAGTGTTAGCACCACTCAGAGTGACAAATGAAGAATTTCTGAGCTGACAACACTCTTTACAGAGGCAAAACTTACCTGCAGCATTTCTCTCAGAGTTAGACTCATGAGTCACTTTCCTTGACAAGATCTTTGAAGACTAACAACTCCAAGCAAACTGAACAGACTTGCTCCCAGACTCTAGCTGCTACTTACCAAAATGAAACATGTAAATGGCTGAGGAGCCCTTATACATACAAGTCGTGCTGTGCACAGAAAACATTGTTATCTTTTATTCAAGCAGACGGAGAGTGGCATTAACGAAAATAAACCAAGCTCTAACAGAGGGGCTGGGTCAAGAAAGATCCATTTTAGGAGACAGCAGGACTTGACCTGTGTGTTGAAGAACTTTCAACTCTAGGAAAATATGGAAGAAGCCTCAACTAAGTCAAGAAAAGAGCTGGTGAAAAGGTCCTGGGGCTGAACAGAAATTCAACTGCATAACAGGAATGGAGAAAGGCTGCAGCCTCTGAAAAAAGTATTCTTTAAGAATTCGATCAAAGAGGTGACAGTGTGCAGGGCTGAGTCACTTGGAGTTTTGGAGGATGTCATGAGGCATTGGGATTGTATTCTAAGTTCAGCAGCAAGAGACTGGTGGCACAGACACTGCTGTCACTTAGTAAGTGCAGAGTACAGGGGGTTTGAACATTTAAAAGTCATCAGAGGATTGTAGGTCGAGAAGACAGCAGGATGTGACTTTGTGATTTACCATCTCTCGTGTGTGTGTGTGTGTGTGTGTGTGTGTGTGTGTGTACCACTTGTGAGAGTCAGTTCTTTCCTTTTACCATGTGGATTGTGGGGATCAGACTTAGTTTGTCAGGCTTTGCAGCAAGCTCCTTAGCCCACTGAGCCATCTTGCCTGCCCCTACATTTACAGCTTTAGAGAACATCTCTTCTGCAATGTTGAGCTGGATTGAAGAGGGAAGACAGAAATGGGGTAGGAAGGTATGGCAGCAGCCTAGCTGAGGCGTGGTGGCGCCTTCAATTGGCAGCAATGGGACTAAAGGGAATGTGGTAAAGTCCAGATGTCTCCTTAAGCCAGAGCCATTTGGATTTTGCTGAGAGATAAGCAATTAGATTTAGCAATAAGCTAAATGATTTACCTAAAAGGAGAGAATCTGGGATTGATACCAACAAATACTGGGTACCTAGCAATGTTATGAACTTTGATCCTAAAATTCATCCTAAGAAGACTTAGAGGAAAATATTCTTTTACCTATATTTTATATGTAAAGATCTCCAGGCTCCACGAAATTAAGTAATTCACTGTAAATCAAACTTTGGGTGCCAAACAGAGTGTTACATACAACATTTGGGAAGCAGAGATGGGAGGATCAGGAATTTCAGACCAGTCTGGCCTGAATTTCAAGACCCTGTCTCATAAGATTAAAAAAAGAAAAGAAAAACAAAACAGTAGCGGGGATGGTAAAGCTAAGACAGAGGCCCAGAAATATTAGAGGTTGTACCATACACCCCATTGCTACTATATCAAGGTGTTTCTCAAAGTATCAGAAAAGAACTGTGAGCAGACTCAAAGAGGACTGTCTGTCTCTTTCCGTAACTCACTAAATCCCAATAGGCGCATAGCAGACAGGACCGTCAACCCCTCCCCCAGCCCCATCATAACAGACTAATACTAAGTTAATGTGTTTCTCTTGTTAACCTTCCACCCCATTCCCATAGCCTCACCACAGCAAGTCAGGCGCACACTTTAACTGGCAGGGGCATGAGGCCCTGAGCCCACCTCCCTTCCCTAGTTGCTGTAGCAGGAAATCGCTTGTTCAACCCCATGACAACTCTTCTATATTTAGCAGAAGTAGCAGTGGCAAAGATCTGTCCAGTTCAATTTTTTTCCCAGTTTCAATGCTGAAAAATCTCGCAGGCTCCCGAAAGGCACATTGGCCCTGGCAGTCTCTGAGCGGAAGGCAGCTTCCCCCATTGTACAGGAGCTTCTACTAGAAGCCGTGCTCCAAAATTACATGGACCAACTTTGTAGATGCTAGATGCTCCCTGCTCCAGCACTCCCTGCCCACCCTCCACCGGGTGAAGAGACTAACTGGTCCTGCAGGTCCCTCCATGGCTCTTAACTGTTATTCTAGGAAAATGCGCATGAAAGATTGGGGGTGGCTATTATTTGCTTGGGTGTTTAATTGGCTTGCCAGGCACTTGGATTTTATTACTGTTCAATGTGGCATGAGAAAGAAATGTGAAGGGTGGCCTAGGGTTTAAAACCATAGACAACCCTGTGTGCTAGAGTGAGTGCAGGGAGAAAAAAAATCAGGTATTACCAAGAGCTTACTGTGCCAACATCACCACCACAGAGGCTACCCACCACTTACTCTTAGAGTGGCTTTCAGAAAGAGTTAAGAGTTTAGCTTTGCTTGAGCCAGATAAAACCAGATGTACTATGCTTAGTATATTGCCTGTGACTGACCCACATCACTGCCTGTCAGCCAGAGAGAATGAGAGACTAATGAAAAACTGAACAATTAAAGAACAGTGAGGAGAGATGGAGGAACCATTAAAGAAAACTGGAAATCGCCCAGACGGTAAAGCCATGTGCAGCTTATTAAAGGGGGGGAGGGGGGGACTTGCAAGAAATAAAAATGATTATCTGCAGAGAACACTTGTTTCAGTCTTCTATTCTCTATCATGCCAGGTAAATCAGTCCCTGTCATTGGGGGAAGAGGGTGACTGCAAAGGTTTCCCTGGGTGTTCAGAAATAGA
This sequence comes from Rhynchomys soricoides, assembly GCA_019843965.1. NCBI lineage: Eukaryota > Metazoa > Chordata > Mammalia > Rodentia > Muridae > Rhynchomys > Rhynchomys soricoides. The sequence goes on along the minus strand of JADRCH010000036.1, from coordinate 7,547,820 downwards.
GATTTGAAGAGGTTGTTGATGTTTTTCCCAAGTCTTCCAGTCCCTATCCTCTTTCTGGGATAAATCTTATGTAGAGAAAAGGCACTTGGTTTAGAAGTGACTGTTCGGCTTTGGGGGGATGTCTTGGGGGGTAGGTTGTTTGGATTTTATAAAACCCTCTTCTAATAAGAGGAGTTTTGTGTCCACTGGGGTGAGTAATAAAGGACAAGAAAAATCTACGTTTTGTCGGAAGGTTTTAAATAATGTATTTCCTAAGTTAAATAGAACCAAACCAACATGGCTGAAACAAGGAGAAGGTTGCCTGTGTCCCTGTCACTCAGACGCTGACAGGTGACCACTCTGAGGACAGATTCACTGCCCTTGACCATACTCTGTACAGCTCCAACTGGGCTGCTGGGATTCAGGCTTCCTCTCATGCACCGTGTCGTGCCAGCTTCTGATGTTCCTAACAGAAACCTGGGCTGATGCCTTTCAGGTGCCCAGGAACAAAAAGGAGCAATGATCTTTTAACATTAAATGTCTGTCTCCTACTGGAAATATTCTTTTCTTAAGGTGAGCCCAGATATTCTGAATTCTCCTTTACATTACTGCCCTTACAAATATCAAGAAAGCCCTTTCTGATTTTCTGTCATAGCATGAACTCCACCTCATCCCGACACAAGACCTCACACTGGTCACTTCCCCCCAAGACCTAAAACTTTGAAGGCAAAGATTCTCTTTCTCTAGTCGTTTTAGAGGGTCTTCTAGTTTGTTACCTTGGCCACCTTTTAAGTTGAAAGAAGCTAGAACAAGAATAGCTGGAGGGAGGAAGAAAAGGATTGGAACTGGGGAAGCGGGAAATGAAAAAAAAAAGCAGAGAAATCAGTAAAATGTTAAAAGAAAGCACCTTCCCCTGTAACCTTGCTGTGTAAATAGAGTCATGCATATGCATAAGCTGTGGGGAGACGTCTTCAAGACCTAGGGCTATGATGATTCCCCCCTCTCAAGAGGGGAAAATAAGATTTCCTTGTATCTTATAAAAAAGTCCTAGTCACACTAAAGAAATATTTTGAAACAAATAAATAGTATGTAATTTTGCATAGGCATCTAGATGGGCACCGGTTTCTGGTCCCTTAGGGAAATAAAAGAAATCCCAGATTAAAAGTTAATAGGTTTAGAAAAATATACATTGTCTATATGTAAAATATGATTATAAAAGTCAGAGAATAGGGGCCAACAAGATGGCTCAGTAGATAAAGGCTCTTGCCACTAAGCCTGATGACCTGAGTTCAATCCCCAGAGCCTACATGATGGAAGTTGAGAACCCATTCCTGAAATTCCTGAAATTTGTCCTCTGACACAGGCTGTAGCACACATATGCCCATACCATCTCACCCATAAACCACACAAACATACACACACACACACACACACACACACACACACACCCCTTACGAACTACTACTACTACTATTACTAAAATAATGATGATGATAGTAATTTTTAAGGAATAAGAGAATAGGAGCCAAGAATTCACATAGCTGAGTGATAGGATATTTGGCTTCAACTCCAAGCATGGCAAAGACAACACATTAAAGAGAACATACAAGTAACTAAATAGTCTACTAATGCACTCAGCCCCACAGGAACCACAGGGCTAAGTATCCAAGAGCCAACAAAGTCACGATGGAGCTTACAAAATGACCAAAATGAACAACTCAACTTTCCTGGTGACCTGAATTCAAGTCTAAAGACCGGTGGCACTGTTTGATCTGGGAATTCTCTCTCCAGGAAACCAGCCAAGGGAACAGTTAGAAACAGTAATATGTGTGCATAGAGAAGCATGTTTATTTAGGAACTATTTACAAACGACTAAAGTTGTGAGCTCTCTAAGTTGACAGATCCTAGAAAAGGTATCCAATTGTGTCACAGGAAAAAAAACTGTTCTTCCATTAAAATAATAGTTAAACTGAATTGTAGCCCCAGCACTACAAAAAGTCATGGTAGAATGTGGGAGTGTTCTGGCTCTGACAGCTGCCACCGCATTGATTGCCAGGATAGATTCAGCTGATCTGGTTGGCGACCTATGTGGGTGTCCCCTTTTGCCCCTCACACGTTTGAGGATGACTTTCTCTTTTAGAGGAGGACAGGTCTTCAGGCAAGAGTACCCCAGCAACTATGCCTGCCTTCTAGAACCTCCAAGCAAGCTCTCTCAAAGGCACTTCCTGTATGGCCATCTCACCCTGCAGACACTGGATCTTATCACAAAGTAGTAAATACATTCAAGGAATTTCAAAATGCTTCAGAAAATACCTTTAACAAACAGCAGTGTGTGAAATCCTCAATGCCCTCTTCTGGCCTCCATGGGCATATGTGCTCACATGGTGCACATAAACTCAAGCAGGCACATGTATATACACATAAACAAAAATAATAAACAATTCTTTAAAAATAAAAAAAACCACAAATATTTGGTGATTTTTCTGTCATCCTCTTTCTAAATTCTACATTTTCAGCCATGCCTGTGTATGCTTTTAGAATCCTTTAGAGAGAAAGTAGATGATACTAGTACAGTTTTACAAAGAACTAATGACAACATTTTCTCCTTGGTGACCTTTGGCTGTGGTTGCCTGGATAGCAGGTGGCATCTAGGCTTAGGGAAGACCCTGGAGCCATCACCAGTCCGTCTATAGCAGGGTGGGAGAGTGTTCCCTCTCCTTCTCCTTTTCCCCCAATCTTAATATGTGTGTGTCTGTGTCTGTGTGTGCACACATGTGTGGAGGTCAGAGAACAATTCCATGGTCAGCCATCTTCTTTCATCCTACAGGTCTTGAGGATTACACACACAGGTCATCAGGCTTGGCAACCAGTGCCTTTGCCCTCTGAGCTGTCTCACTGGCCTTCCTCTCTTCTTTTCTCTCAACTCTTAACTGCATCCAAGACAAGATCATCTGAGCATCAGTCTCTCCAGAGTGATGACATGGGACTGAGTTCCCCCTTTAGCCTGATGAAAAGAGTACACATCTCCCGTCCTAGACAGAGGAGGGAGGAAAGGCTCTGCCAGGATAGGGTCAGACTCTCTAGCTCCCCTTCTTTTAGACATGAGGGCTACTGTCAAGTGCCCACGCATCGGTTCATCCTAGTTACATATAATAGTTTTACTCAATAGCCACCGACACAATGAAAGCCAAGTATATGGAGAGCTGGGAACATGGCTCAGTAGGCAGAGAGCTTGCTGTGCATACACAAAGACCTGAGTTAGAGTCCTAGAACCCACATGAACATTGTGGGTGCAATAGTCCAGTCTTGTGATCTCAGTGCTGCTGAGGTAGAGGCAGGAGGATAACTGGCCAGTCTAGCCAAATTAGAAAGCTCCAGGCCAGTGACAGACACTGTTTCAAAAAGGAAGGTGGATAGTACCTGAGGAATGACACCCAGTTGTGACCTCTGGCCTCCATGCGCATGCACACATGTATGTGTACATGCACACGCATACTCTCACACAGGGAGAAAAACCAAGTATTTGGATTTTTAACATACCTGGAAAGAAATACTTTTAAAAATATCACAATGTTCTGTAGACGATATAAACTTAGGTAGTTCATTTAAGAGATGACAAATGTTTGAAAATGATAAATCCAAAGAGACATGCTCATTAACCCTTAGCACCACAGCAGCCCTGGGAGCAGACAGATCTGCAGATGGCCGTCCTGCAGTTCACTCAGTCAAGCTAGGTATTGGCTTGGGTGGGGAGGATGACTCGTGAGCAAGCTGAGGATATTGTTCAGCCAAGCCCTGGGAGCAGTGCTTCCTTTTCATTGAAATGAGAAGCAGAACATAGAGTGTGCTCTGTCCAGTTCATCCATCCTAACCACCCTAAGCTTGTTTCTGTTTCTAAGGAAATGAAAGGCCCCAGGCTCTGATTCATTTCCGTCAGGCCACAGAGCTCCTTGGATGAAAGCCGTCCTGTCCAAGGCACCCTGGCTGCTTCTGGGAAAGCCTCCCAGTGTGTTCTTCCTACTTTAAAATACCCATCCTCATTTGGTTTGTCCAAAACACAATTTCACTCAAAAGACATGAATGTGATTAAAACCAGAGCTAGTGGGATAGCTCAGTCAGTAAAGTGCCTACTGTGTGAGTCTAAGGACCTGAATTCAGTCTCAGAGCCCACATTAAAAGAGGGTCGGATGGCAAAAAAAGGCCGGCATGGCATGCTATAGCATCTACTTGTAATCCTGTGACTAGGGAGGCTGAGACAGGTGGATCCCTGGGGCTCACTCACTAGTCAGCACAGCCTACCTGACAGGTTCCAAGCCAGTGAGAGATCTTGCCTTACACAACAAGGCAGGCAGCACCAGAGAAATGGCCTCCGGCCTCCACATAAACACACACATATGCACCTGCACAAGAATTTGCATACACACTCAAAAAAGAAAGAAAGAAATGCTCAGTTACAAAAAATCTGTAACATCTACAATCTAATGATTGTGCTTTTTAATGATTGCATTGTTAAACATGTCTAATTTTTAATACACAGGAAACCAGGAGGTGGGAGAATCCAGCTTTTTAAATTTAACAGTTTTTTTTTCAATGTTCACTTTTCTTCTCTCCACCGAAACATTTAATTTATTCTAGTCAGACTGAAACACATAATTCAGCAATATGCTACCATCACCCTAAAGTTTAATGTTCTTTCCACTAAAAATATAAGTAAAAATAGCACATTATCATCCAATTTGGTGGCTAGGGAGAGAAATCTGTGGCAAGAGCCTAAGCTAACAGCCATTCTGAAATTGCAACTGGAGGGCCTGGGTCATCTACGTCTTCCTGCTTGCCCGGAGGCAGCACATGGATCTGCGGAGTCATGGGGGCGGCAGCTGGGCCCAGGTGACAGAAACTATTAAAGGCAGATGGAGGGCCAGGTCCAGCTCATAGGTTTCATTAGCTGGCTTGTTGTGTGGGAGGTGAACAGTGTCTGAAGGGCTCTGTATTTCCTAGCCAAAATGTTAATCACTCAGAAACATCGAGAAATTAGTTAGTGAGATGTTTATCAAATATCCAAAGCAAGAGTTGACTTTCTGTGAAACGCAGTTCTGGAATCAAAGCCAAAGACTGTCTCCTGTTCAGCTGAGCCTGGAGGAAAATCCTGTCAGAATTAGGGAAGCAAACACAGAGAGAAAGAGAAAGGAAAACAAGCTGAGACTAAATAGGGTTGGGGGGGGGGAGGGAAATACCTGAGCTTTAGTAATTACCAAAGAGGCTAAAAGAATTTGTAACACAACCTACCTCAGAAGATGATGTCTGGAGTCCCCAACTTGTATTTGATTTCATTGAGAGGCGACCCATCCAGTAGAGGACTAATAACACTGGAAGACATTAAATGGCCTCACTAAAATCCAACCAAAAGTGATCTGTTGATGTCTTGTTCTGTTGTGTTTTGGTTTGGTTGGTTGAGACCCTCTCTCTACAGCCCCAGCTGACCTTCAACTTGTAATCCTCCTGCTTCAGCCTCCCAAGTGCTAGGACTGCAGCCATGTACCCACCATTCCTGGTGTGGGAATAATTATTTTTGAATGAACGCATATGTGTCTTGTACCTTTACTTTTAATTCATTCAAAAGTTCATAAAGTATTAAAATTATACTTAAATGATATGGTGAAGAGGCTGCTACCTATGTCCTGACCCTAAAAGGTTAGGATCGTTATTCATGTCTGTAAAGCATAGACTGACATATACACCTTCAAGAGAAAGGATTTGGAAATCATTGGTAAATAATATTTAGATTTCCTCTGTGCCATGTTAAATCAAGTTTCCATCCATGCTTTGATGGTCAAATTGCCTTTGTATGTGTTTCTCGGGTTGAAAGAGAGCTGAAGAAACTACTAGAAGACTTGGATAGGGCAAATTATTTTAATCATGGTTTCTGTTAATTACTTGGCTATTTTAGGCAATTCTGTACTTTCCATGCTGACATTTTCCCTTATGGAAAATTGAAGGTTGGGAGAGAATCTGAACTTGGGGACTTACTTTCTAAGCATGGCTACCAAGAACACCCCCCTTTTGGCAAATACCCAACTTTCCTCAGCTGGAGTTGCACATCCTGCCAGCTCACAGGTGCCAGGAGACTTAATTATCTGTGCTTTGAAAGACCTCTGCACTCCCCTATGAAGGGGGCCACCGGAGCTCCTGTCACATTATCAGGTTCCCGAAGTGTTGACTTCCCATAGGTCTGGGTGAGGAATTCAGACAGAGCTGCCTTCCAAAGAAGCTGAGCAGAGAGTTTTCTCTCTAGTGTAAGTTAAGGAAAGGCTTTGTGATTAGTGAGAAGAGACCCTCCACATCTGTACAAGTAACACCTGTCTCAAAAATAAAGAATCAAAGGGGCTGGAGAGGTGGCCTAGTAGCAAAGAGCACAAACTGCTCTTGCAGAGGACTCCCATTCCATTCCCTCCTGAAACCCCAGCTCCAGAGGGATCCAGTGACTTCTTCTGGCCTCCATAGTCACCTACACTCAATACACACAGTCGTGTGTGTGTGTGTGTGTATGTGAGAGAGAGAGAGACAGTAAGAGAGAGAGAGAGAGTTTCAATAAAAGACTTTTTAAATAAAATGACTAAGTTGGGTGATCATGGAAAGTCATCAAATTCAATGCTCATTTCTATATTCTCTTTCCTGTATTGAAAGCTGTGTGCTGGGCTACAGTTTTCTCCACCAATATATATAATGGTGGCTGGGCCCATAGCTCAGTTGACAGTATGCCTGCTTAGCATGCACAAAACCCTGATTTCGATTCCCCAGGGATGCCTAAATCCAGGTGTTGTATCATACCTGATATCATAGAGGGAGAAGCAGGAGGGCCAGAAGTTCAAGGCCATTCTTGGCTATGTATCCAGTTGAATGTAACCTGGGCTACATGAGACCCTGTCTCAAACCAGTTAGTATAATGGTGCAATCAATATTGCTGCTATCATCGGACAGGTACAGTGAGAGGCCTGTCTGCTCTGAGTGATCTCACCCCTGGGGCCAGCACCAGATTGCAGAGATGCCTACACAAAAATGAAGGCAACACATCGGAAGGCTGCCAACTTGACTTAAGAAACATTATTCTTTATTGTAAGAATGCATCCTCCACACACTGAGAGTGCTTACGTGACGCTTTCATTATGAGTGAATGGCCATGTGCGATGGAGAGAGTAGCTGGTTTTTTGTTTCATTTTGTTTTGCTTTGTAAAGATATCTTTATTAAATCAAATTTAACCTTAGCATCTGAATCTTGGCCATCCCATGATCCTATTTTCTTTTCCCTTAACATTTTACTGCTCTGCAGAATCAAAACTCTGGACCCCATCCGTCTACTGCTAATTCTGACAAAATGCCATTGGGCTGGGGGATGTAGATAATCATCATTCTGGAAGTATTAGATCCCTCCCTCACCAAAACTTGTTTTTCAGCTAAAGATAAATGGGAGGTCCATCACACTTCAGTCATCTCTACCCTCTAATGAGGTTCTTAGAATTAAGCCCCTTAAAGGTCAAAAAAGAAGGAAGCAAAGGAGGAGAGAAATTGGATTACCACCGACTGGTGAACAGCTTCCCTGTGAGTTAACAAGACATAAAAATGGGCCCCGTCTCATAGTTACATCAGGCTCATACCATAAACAAACCATGTACTATTTATCTGAAACTCAAATCTAACTGGAATTCTATGTTTTACAGCCAGGATTGTTTGACCTTTTGAAAACTGCCTGAGTAGTAAAGTCTGAACTGAATGAGCCCCGGTGGATCTCTAGCTGATGAGAGCATTTCAGCTGTCTTTGAGCTGTCTAGTTTTCTCACCCAAATGTAAAATATTTAGGTTCTTGGGATCTGATAAAAGTGCAACAGAGCCTTCTATTAGTTCTAGAGAGGAATAAAGCAGTTAACTTTCCCCCCAGTTAGCCTACCTTAACAGGGTGTCAATGACTACTGTGCCTGGTCATCTCCACTGCCCAGCTCCAAGCCAGTGTACAGGTGCTCCCCGGAGAGCTGTTTCTACCCACTGAGAACTTCAGGACCTGAAAGTCTGTGAGTGGGAAGCAGGGAGGGAAGCCAGGATCCTGTGAGGTGCACTTAGCTGCACTAGGCACTCGGCCAACACGCTTGTTCCTTGCTTTGTTTTTCTGACGTTAAAACTAATACAAAGTTAAAAGCCCTGTCTTTGTTTTTGTTTTTTTTTTCTCCTTCCCCTCTGTTTAACCATTCCACCTGGCAAATTTAGGGTTTGCTACCTTAGCACAAAACAAAAGTAATAATAAAACTGTTGAGTGGGGCCAGTGACTGCTGTGGAAATATTTGCAAGGAAATAACTTTCCATTTACAAAATAGACACCTGCTTGTCTGTTAGGGAAATGGACTGATTGAAACGGGGAGGGTGGGCAGAGAAGTGAAAGCCTGGGTCAGACACCAAAAGTACATTTCATGTAGATCTGGGGATGAGATTTTTTTTTTATATGTATGAGGAATGCATGAGTGTTCACATGTGTGGGGGTGCATGTGTATGTGCAGATATACATGCACGTGGTATGTGCATGTGGAAGCCTGAAGTTGATATCGAATGACTCCTTTAATCGCTGTCCATTTTATTTATTGGGCCAGCGTCTCCCACTGAACCCAGAACTCACTGATCCTGACTGGTTTAGGTAGCCCCCTTGCTCTAAGTATACCTGCATCCTGGGTGTTTGGGTTACAGGCAGCCCCCATGCCAGCTCAGCTTTCATGCTGGTCACACCTAAGAGGTCACATTTGTGTGGCAAGTGCTTTATCCACTGAGCTCTCCCCTGCTTTGTTAGGTTGGTTTTATCTATCTATCTATCTATCTATCTATCATCCATCTATGTTTATTTTCCCACAATCACCTCAAGATTGTTACAAAATATTGTATCTGGGTCAGAAGTGTAGGCAGCATTTATTTATTCAAATAAATGAGAGGGAAAATCAAACAAGACACTAAAGCCTGCTTTTGTAGTCCGTCGACTCACAGTATCCTGAGACACTTGGGACTGAGAGAAGAAATGTGGGTGAGGAAGTTTTACCCTGATGAAAATGTTATCTTACAGTGACCATGGGGAGGTCCTATTGCCACCAGGGGATCAGCTTTTCTCTTTTACACACAAAGGAATTGGGCTCAAAGGACCATGGAACCAAGTCCCTAACAATTGAAGAAGAAATTCCTGAACTACACATAGGACTTTTCCATCCCCAGGGGCTCAAAGATCAGAAATAACAGCCACTAACTTCTTGGCCTGTAGTTCTAAATGTAGACATTCTTCATACCTTCCCATGGCCCACCCCACCTGTCCAGGGTAGGTCATTTGGACCACAGTTTGGTCTTTGCCAGGAGCCTAGTGAGCCATCATGGAGGACGCAGCTGATTTGGACTCATATATGCAAGTCATCGGATCCTTTCATTTTCAAAGCTGCTCCTCATAGTTGGGTGGGAAATAAGAAGCGTTCACAATCCTAATCGTTTATGTGGCTGTACAAAGCCGCTCTTACTACTTTTCTTGAGTTGCTTCTTTTTCTGTTTGCTAAGCTTTTTCCCAGCAGGCACTTCTCTGTTCCGTTCTATAGCAAACATTGCCTTTTGGAACTGTGGTCAGATGGGAAAATATACACACAAACTGATTCTGCCCTTTGTAACCTGTTAGAGTATGGCGAAAAGATCAGGCATGTCGTGTGTGTGTGTGTGTGTGTGTGTGTGTGTGTGTGTGGTGTATTCGTGTGTGTTTGCCCAGTGCTCCATACACCTAACCAGCTAGCATGCAAGTTTCTGGGGTTTGTCCTGTCTCTGCCTCCCATCTCACAGGAAAAGCACTGAGATCATAGATGCTCACTACTGCATTCACGTGTGTTCTGGGGATCTAAACAGTTCCTCATGCTTGTGAAGCAAGAACTTTATGCACAAAGTCATCTCCTTAGCCCAAGGCTTGATATTCCTCAGGGGACCTTTATATCCTGAGTTCTGGAGCCCACCCTTGCATTATTCCAGGTCTCTTTATGTAGTGGCATTTTCTTTTCTGACGCTGAACCCTATAGTAAACCCACAGGTCCTCCTTCCCCACTTGCTGATTCAGTAGCATCCAGTAATATTCCTTTCTCTTCTTGGGTCATGGAAGCATTGGGAAAGTTAAACTGGGAACCACTCTCACCTTCTAAGAGCTTCATTTGCTGTCCTCACCGGTCTTGGTATTAACCTAGACAGGTCCTCCTATAACCCCTTCGGTCCCTAACCTCTTCACCTATGTTTTGTGAAGCTCTTTTAGCCTTCTCAAGATGGAAAATTACTGGATGACCTGTACCTCCAAGAGGCCTACACTTAGGACATTGCTGGCCTTTGCCCAAATTATGCCACTCCATTTGGGATGACCTGACACTCTTGTGATTCCTCTGATGACCTGGCTAGGTTCCAGCTGCCTACCCAGTTCTTGCTTGCTCCATTTTAGTGCGGCTTACATCAGTGGATCTCATCACTTCCTGTCTCTCACATCTTCTCCAAATTATTCAATATCAGTTCACGTGTCATATTGACAGGACAACTTAGCGTCCAGTGTATACTCTACAGGTGCAGCGGAAGCACAGCACCTGCTCTGAAGCATCTTAGACGCTCACTGGGAAGACATGCAAGAAAGAAACAAGTCAGCCATCATTTAAAAACACTGGCAAGTGGGGGGGACTGGGTGTTGTGAGTGATTCCTCACACTGGGACTTGTAGATAAGGTGGGGTCGGTGGATCCACAGTTAAGTCAAGATGTCAAGAACAAGAAATGAAAACTCAGCAGCTGGTGAGATGGCTGTCATTAAATGAACTTAACTGTTCCCGCAGAGAACCAAAATTCAGTTTTCCCTCTCTCCCTTCCCCCTCCCCCTCCCTCTCCCCCTCCCTCTCTCCCCCTTCCCCTCTTCCTTTCCCCCTCCCCTTCACCTTCCTCCTCCCCCTTTTCTCTCTCTCTCACTCACCCACCCAGCATGCCACAGCATTGCCAAGAGCATCAGAACTAGAGCAAGCCTAAGAAACTGTCGTAGCCCAGAGAAAGCTAAGGAGACAGGATGGTAAATGTCACAGGAGACCCCAATAGTATCCTAGAACAAGAAAATGTCCAGAGGTTAAAAACTAGTGCCAGCTATGTAGATTGTGAAGTGTAGTAAGTAGTGGACATCCCAGTGTTGGCGACTCAGTTGCAGCAGTGGAAGTATGGCAGAGCAAGGTTTTGACGCCACAGTGAAGCCACCCAGGAGGCTGTGCTATTTTTGAAACATTTCTGTAAATCCAAAACTGCTCTAAGACATTATGTTTGCTTATTTCTTCATTTGTTCTTGACAAGATCTGACTGGATATTCCGGTTGGCCTACAATTTACTATGTAGATCAGGCTGGCCTGGAACTCACAGAGATCTGCCTGTCTTTGCCTCATGGGCGCTGGGATTAAAGGTGATGTACTACCATACCCAGCCCTAAGATACTTTTAACAAGATGCTATTGGCATATATGAGTTATAGATGTCAGTATCGATTGATGGGCTTCCATACGGCATTTTCATCCGTGTATATAACATGACTTGGCCGTACTCCTGCCTCACACCCATCTCATTTCTCCCCTTCCAACTCCCGCTTATTTGTGTAGCCTTGTCTCAGTGAGTCACCTGACATTCATTCATTCACTCGTTGTCTTTGGTTACCCAATAGGTTTCATTAGGGTTGTTTACAGGCCATGGGTAAGAGGTCATTCACAGGAGAATGGGATTCATACTGGTGGCTATACTACTGAGAAAAAGTGTCTCTCCCTCCTCCACAACCACTGAGTTACCTATAAACACTCAGAGCAGAGGGGGGTCTCACGAGCACCTGCCTTAGCAACTGCTACAGTCAATTAAAAATACATTATTTAAACTAAATATAAGTAAATACATTTGGGAAGCATAGTCTTTGCCCTTTGTGAGCTTGTGTATTAGCAGAGAATACACAATCGAAATAAATCCTTACAATACAGCCCAATAAAGGCAAAATAAGAATGTATAAGTAAGTACAAAGGTAGCCCAAGGTAAGGGCTTGACTGCCTCAGATATAGAGATAGAGTCACTGGAGAGATCAATGCCTAGAGTAGGGTTTTGAAGGATTAATAGGAGCTGAAGAATGTAGGCAGCAAGACTAGAAAAGGTTAACTCGGACTTGGGAAATGACAGTTGAAAAGCCATGAAAACTTCTTCCGCAAGCCAGTATTCCAAAAAGGAAGAATGAAACGAGAAGAGCCCTGAGGATTGAACCCAGGCCATAAGGTTCGGTGGCAAATATTCTCTGAACCATCCCGCTGGCCCCTCTCCTAAATGCTTTAAATCCTCTCTAGGTAACTTCTGACGCCCAATCCAGTGACAGAAATGATTGTCAGGCAGTTTAGAGACCCTGTGTGTGCTTCATAGAGGTGTGCTACCTTTTAAATATTTTCTGTGTACAACTGGTTGGATCCTCACTCAAACTGATATCCCAGGGGGATGGCTGTGTTTCAGCTAGCATCCCATTGTCCTGTGAGCTCATCTGCAGGCCCTCTAACCAGTGCCCTCAGGACCTTCTCCTTCCATTCTCCACTATCCTTTTGGGCTGTTTAATCACGGTAGACTCCACAGTGCCCAGGAACAAGGCACAGATTCTAGAGGGATAGAGATCCAGAAACACTCATGGGTTTAAGATAAAATGACATAGGCGCTGAGACAAGAGCTCCATGGTCGGCCATGCCTCGCTGACTCTTGGCTGACAGGCTAGAATGTCTGCTCACCTCAAGGCTACAGATGATTGAAGCTGCAGGGAGGTAGATACCCCAGAGATAAATTACTGTGCTCTATTGACTGAAGTGTCACAGTATCGCAGAGTATCCTCAAGGAAGAGAGAAAAGACCAGTCCCTGTAGCCCACTGTTCTTCAGCCTCAGGTGAACACAGCTAAGCAGTCCCCTCAAAGACTGCTAGCTAGGCATGTGGCCAATCTTCAGCACAAAGATGGTCTCTGTAGTTCTCTCTGGGGAGTTTGAACAGGTCTAAGAAGAGGAGGTAGGTAGGATGCAGCTGAAGCAGAGAGGGGAGGTGGAGCTCCCATCTCCATGGAGCATCATGAAGTGGCTGGTGGAATCAGGACACAGAATCCATGAGTGAGCCGGAGGATAAGAAACAAGCCATTCAGTGCTAGGATGGCCAGAGAAGCAGAGATGGAGAGCACAGCAGGCACCTGAAGATTAGAATCCCATGGAAATATGACCAAGAGGCAGCTGGCAGGGGTGAAGAAACGGCTCTAAACAAGAGCACCATGCTATGCTTGCAGAGGATGTGAGTTCAGGTTCCAATACCCATATCAGGCAGCTCACAGCTACCGCTAACTCAAGTTCCAAAGCATACATTGCCTTCTTTTGGTTTCTGAGGGCACTGCACATACATATACATGCACACACACACACACACACACACACACACACACACACACACAATTAATAGATACATTTTTAAAAGAAACAGCCAACAGTCTGGATCCCTTGTTTCATGATGCCAGTGACGAATCCAAGCTCAACTGTCTTGTGATATGTGGGTAATAACTATGACAGCCTTGTGGGATGGTGTGGGTAAAAGAAGAGCATCTTCACAAAGCCCTGAGCACCATCATGGACACCAAGGTTCTCCACCAACCTTATTCCCAAAACCGTTTTCTTGTGCGTACTAAAATCTCATGAAAGCTGTATATGGCATATCTCCATGCCCCCGCCCCCCAGTGTATCCTTGCAGTAAGCATTCCTTAGCTTAGTGAATCTAGGTGGCTTACAGAAAAGAAAAATGGGGAAGGGAAGGGGGTAGGAGAAATGGTTAAGAGTACAGGCCGCTGTTGCAGAGGACACATACTTGGTTCTCAGCAGCCACACCAGACAACTGCAACTCCAGTTCTAGGGGATCCAATGCCTTCCCAGGCACCTGCACTCATACACACACAAACATACATACATACATACATACATACATACATACATACACACACACATACATACATACACACATACATACAGAGACACACACACAGACACACATACCATAATTAAAACTTAAGTCTCTTTTTTTTAATAAAAGGAAAGAGGGATGGAGGGAAGGAAAAGGAAAGAGCCATACTCCCCAGTATTGACCCTAATCAGATGTGTATCGACTGTGTTTAGCACAGTCTAATGAAGACCTTGAGCGCCAGGGACTCTCTTCCTTTATTTCCCTGTGAGTACAGCATGAAAGGTGCCTGCATCCTCAAATGTGTATGACCATGTCTGACACAGCTTGAGGGATTCCTGATTTGGAGAGGGTTGGTTCAAATAGGCCTACTCACCTGGGTTAAGTTGTGGAGAGCATGGGAAATGCATGGGATGGCTCGGGCAGGGAGTACGTGGTGTTATTTCTATCTCCAAGGTACCATGGGCTCTGGGGTACTATGTTCCAGAAAGGAACATAAGAGAGCTCTGGAGATGCATCTCAGCCCCACCTCAACCCCCAGTTGGTTGCAAAGTTCATCTTCCCACCATGACACATGAGCACCACCATCATCACGCCCATTCCTGAGTAGGACATAGCTGTAGGATACAGTGTTCTTTTTTATTTTATTTTTATTAGGGGGTGTGTGTGTGTGTGTGTGTGTGTGTTCCTGTGTGTGCATGTACAGGTGGAGGCCAAAGGTCAAGGTTGATGTATGCCTATATCACTCTCCGCTCTCTTATTTTAGTCAAGGTGTCTCAGTGTACTGACTCAGCTAAGCTAGCTGACCAGGGAGCCCTATAGACCCTCCTGTCTCTGCCTTCCCTGTGCTGGGATCCATTCCATCCTGCCCATATTTTTTACATGGATAGTAGGGAATCTGAACTCAAGTCCTCCTGCTCATGTGGCAAGCACTTTACCCATGGAGCCATCTTTTTTCTTTTCTTTTTTTAATAGCATGAATCAATTTATATAATTTTGAGTTTCCTTATGACATTGTCACACATGTTTATATACTTTGATCCTTTTCATTCCTGCCACAGTTACCAACTTCTATGCAGCTTTCCAGAAATTGATCCTATGACTTTATAGCAGGATGAATTTGAATATATATTGGTTTATGTATGTTTATATGCAGTGTTCTGTTTCTTGATTTCTTTCCGTTAACACATCATTAGCAATCACTACATCACATTCCATGTAGAAATAGCTTGCTTTTGCTAGCTTCTGTGTGATAGCCCACTGTATGACTACACTGGCAGCTATTCAGCTTTCTACTAATTCACGTTTAGGTTGCTTCCAGGCTTTGTTAAGTGCACACAGGATATCCCCGAACACTTAGCATTTTGTACATGTGCAAATAGATATGTAGGATAATTTCCTAAATGTGAGTGGCCAGAATCATGGAAAAACGGATTGGCGATAATCTTGGCTACTCTGAAGTCTGTGCATGTCTCTCTGCTAGAGCCTGCTTTTGTTTTTATTTTTTAATAATTTACTTAATTATTTCATTCCCATAGTGCAACCGCTTTGGGTATGTGGTGGTTTCAGTTTGAAAAGCCAAAAAGATGAGAAATAGTCCTTGGGCATGTGTTTGCACTAAACCCTGCGTTTCTGCAGTGAGAGTTTTCTAATCTTTCCTGAAGCCATTGCTGCTATCAGCATGCTGGGACCCATTGCTCAGTTACTTTTTCCAAAGCCTTGATGATACTAAGGGGAATGACCTCAGGGCTGATAAGAGTTGGCAATTCTGATTATTTACAAAGGTTTCTTGCCTGAGATCTCAAGGCACAACCTTTCACCACTGTCCTCTTGGTGTTCCCTCGAAGAACTGCAGAGCATTAACAAATGAAGCACAGAAAGGACATGTCAACCACCATCCAGGAGGTCCAAAGGTGAGGGGGGAGTACCTCACAGCCACACAGGATTCACACTCATGCTGCCCATGGGTTATGCCAAGCATTTCCTCTCCTGTGGACACATTTCCAGTGAGTAGCCATCTATGCACATGTAAGCAGCAAACAGAGAAGATGCTGGTCTATGACTGTGTCAGGGAGACCAGACGGTGAAGGGGACAATGCTCCTGAATGCAAAAGGGTTTGTTCTCAAGCCTGTGAGCCACTGGATTCTCTCCAGTTGGAGTCTTTCTAGTATTTACTATCAGAGAAAAATGGATCAATATTACAAAAGAGTCCCAGTGACCCAGTTAAAGGGGGAAGGAAGAAGGGGAGGAGGAACAGAAAGGGTAGAGGGAAGAAATTTTAAATGAAAGAAAAAAAATTAAATCTAATTCAGATTTCATGTAGCCTTCCAGTGTCAAACAATACCTTCTAGATAGAAAACCCAGCCTTGTTCGTAATGTTTTATTCTACCTTAAAGCGTGTGGCTTCAAGTCTTCCTCTCTTAGTATCTGTTTCTGCCTCTCTCTCTCTCTCTCTCTCTCTCTCTCTCTCTCTCCCACGTGCATGCGTGTGTGTGTGTGTGTGTGTGTGTGTGTGTGTGTGTGTGCACATTCCTGTAAACATGCATGAGCAGTCCAGAGGGGAACATTGGGGTTTCCTCCTCTAATGTTCTCTATACTGTTGCCTCGAGACAAAGTCTCTCACTGAATCAGAAGCCACCTTTTCAGTGATGGTGACTGGTCAGTGGCTCCTGAGATCCCCCTGTCTCCAGCCTTCATGGCTAAGGTCATTGGCAGGTGCAGCCACACCTAGCTTTGTATAAGGAGATTCAGGGTCAGGCCCTTATGCTTGCACAGCAGGCATTCTTCCCCACTGAGCCATCTTCCTAGGGTACTCATCTTACCTTGTTCCTTCCCACCCTTTCCAGTGCCCCAGAATTATACCCTTGTGTCCTACACCAACCACACACAGAAGAATGTCAGCCTTGGAGCAAGGATGTCAGTGGCAACAGTGTTAGCCAACATAATCTCATATTTCAGATATAGAAAACAAGGCAGAGCAAAGCTATATTTATTGGGTAACAAAGACTCCATGTTAGGCATACATAGCTCAGACTGGTTATGCTAGATCGCGTAGGACCAACCAATAGTTGTTTTTCGGTAAATTGTTAGACAAATAATACTGACCATCAAAGACAAATATATAGCCCTAGAGTCCCCTCACCGTGCAGTCCTGCTGCATTCACTCCCCCTCTGTAGCTTGAGAAATTATTTGTCTACGTGCACATAAATTCTTAACCAAGGCCTAGAGCAGTATAATTTTATAGGCAAGAGCCAGGCTCTGGGGTGAGGCTGCCTGGAATTATTCTACCGCTGACTATCAGGAACTTTCTTCCCTCATCTGGAATATGGGAATATGAATAGTGTCTATGGCATGAATATTTGAGAAAAATCTGTTTGATTCAATATTAAATAGCAAATTCCTAGAAAGCACTAGAAAACTCTGAGTGGCAGCTGTTACTATTTTCCATTTTGATTTCTGATATTTTGAAGATTTATTTTATTGCTAATTATACACTTATAGGGGTGGGTGGGTATAGACACATGTGAGTTCAGATGCCTATAGAGTCTAGAAGATGGCCTCCAATCCTTTGGAGCTGGAGTCGCAGGCTGTTGTGAGCCACCCGATGTGGCTTCTGGGGAACTAAACTCAGGTCCTCTCCAAGAACAATATAGACTCTTAACTGTGGAACCAGCTCTCTCCTGCCCTGAATTCTGATTTTTATAACACACCCTAATCAATAAATGCATAACTGTCTGCTAGATCCTGGTCCTTACTGAGCTGACATCCCAACCTATGTGGGGCTTCTTCCTGTACATCCCCGGGAAGTTCTCTCCTGTGAGGATGCCGTCTGCATCCTTCAGTTCATCGCTCTCTGGAACCCTTGCCGATCACCCTCTTGCAGGTTTTGTTACAATCTTGACCCTTTCAGCTTAACAATCCAAGGTTTCAGAACAGAAGGAAAAGTAGAGAAGTAAAGAGGGCTGCACAGGACACAGGTACTTCTTGGGGTGCTACGGACATAGGTGAGTTATTGCCTGAATGTTGCTATGTCCCAGAGTACTAGCAAGAGAGTGCTTTGGGCCATAAAAACTGGTGAAACAGTGTTCTTTGTACTTTAAATGTGTGTGCATGTGTGTATGTGTGCCCGCGCACACAAATGTGCACAGGGGTATAAATGCAGGTGTACATGTCCATGTATGGAGGTCAAAGGTCAGCATCAGGTGTCTTCCTCAATCATTCTCCACCATATTTTTTGAGACAGGCTCTCTCACTGAATCTGAAGCTCATCAATTTGGCCAGATGGACTGGCCAAAGAGCTCCACAGAGCCACCTGTCTCCGCCCTCCAGCATTCAAGTCACAGACATAGGCCATCATGCCTAGCTTTACCTGGCCTTTTATGGGGATCTAAACTCAGGTACCCATTCATGCACAGCAAATCCTTTACCAACGACCTAGTCACACATTAAACATCTTTTGTTGAATTTTTTCACAATGCTCTTCTCTAGCATAGTGAATTTTTGTGTTCGAGTAACTTCAAATTTACGAAAAATTTGCAAATGTAGTACAAACGATTCCCATGGGTTCTTTAAATATATTCACCAGATCTTTTTATATTCCTACCCATTTTCTTTATCCTACTCGCCCCGCATATAGATACTCGGTAACACTGGTATTTCTTAGAGATGGGACACACACACACACACACACACACACACACACACACACACTGTAGGTCCTGCAGGCAGGGGACCATACCCCTCTGCCATCTTTCCTGTGTAGATTTTCTAGGGACCTGGTATTTCTCTCCCTCCTCACAGCACAATGATCATATCCAGGGAAGGTGGAATTGATACAATACTGTTCTTTAGCCCACTGTCTGCTTCTGTATTTTTAAAGCCTTCCTTGAAAAAGCAGGTGTGGGGCAAATAATAAATGTGCTTCACAGCCTAATTAGGCCACTTGTTCACCCGGTGACCCCCTTACTGGAGTCATTCTTCAAAGCTCTTCTCTAACAAGACCCCCCTGCAAGCCTGTGCAGCCTGCTGTCCCCACCTGGCAGAAATAATTCTCACCCTGCAGCTCGCTGCATGGACTGATGTTGTAGCCCTTCATGTCTTCTAGATGCCATTCACTGGGTCTGCACATGGCACCGTGAGCTTCTCGGGCCTTCAGGACCTTGCTGGGCAGACAGCAGATAATTGGTGTTTAGAAGCTGTTTCCTGGAAATGAGTCAGGGGGTTGGGGGCAGAGCTCAGCTACTAGAGTGCTTGCCTAGCATTCCTGAAACCTCGGTTCCATACCCAGCACCAAGGAAAATGGGTCGGTCTGCAATCTCCATATTCAGGAGGTGGAGGCAGGGGGATGGAAAATTCAGTGTCATCCTCAACTACAGATCAAATTCAGGGCCAGCTCAGGCTACATAAAACACTCCTTCAAAAATGAATGAATGAATGAATGAATACAAGTCAGCAAACAGACAAACAGCAGCCTCTACTGAGAGCTGAGATGAACTCTAGAGAGTTTTTTGAAGATCCATCAGATGGAAGTACCTGAGATAATTCGGGAGGGAAGGGGGCGAAAGGAGAAAAGCGGTGCATTTGTTTTAGGGACATCCTAGGGCAAAGATCTGGAATCCTTCCTTACTCCCACTAGCCCAATTTTTTTTGTTCTTTCACCTCCAAACCTTGAACTGCGGAGAAAATACAGTTATGTGCAGGGGACGTGTGAAGACTAGACTGGGCTGAGGGCCTAGCCTGAGATCCCAGCAAGCACAGCAGCCCTTGGCAGCCCAGGGCTCCTGCCACGTTAGCACACAGTAACTTTCCGTGAGGCTCTGGGCAGCCTAGCAGAGGGCGGAGCTCAGGGCTGTCCCCTCATCCCTGCTGCAGCCACCAGAGGCCTGGCGCCAGTGTGCCCAGCTCCTCCCTGGGCTAACCGGAGAAGCCACAGCCTAGCCTTGGGAGCACTCCAGTGAAATCCAGCTCGTGGTAGGACCTGGTAACTCCCAGGACCTTCAAACCAGAAGGAATGCTGTTCCCAAGTGTTGGGTCTCTTCCTCTGCCAGCCAGTCTGTATGTCCCAGCAATGGCTCCATCCTTAGCCCATTCTGGTGCAAGGGTCCCAAACTCCGACCTGGCCTAGCGCAGTACTGGTTGGGTAGCCCTGTGGACCTTATCCTGTATTTCATTTTTGTTTTCTTTTGAACATGCTTACATAGTGTTTGCAGGCTGCCTAGCACTTTTGCTAACTACTTTACAGATGTGAACTTTTTAATCTTCCTAACAGCCTAGGGAGTAGGTGGCATTGTTATTTCAACTTTTGGAATCAGGAAACTGAAACACAAAGAGTCAAAGTCACTGAAGACAAGATGCCTGCTCTGGATGAGCTGACACCGAGCTTTCTGATTCTTCCCCTCAAACACAGTCTTAACGTCACCTAGTTCTACATTGCTTTTACTACCTTCTTTTCCATTTGTCACTTTGTGTCACGTTTTGGATCTATTTCCTGTATGCTAGATAATACAGGGACTCCAGAGGGGGTGAGGTAATATTTCCTGATCTACAAACAATAGGATTTGGTTGAGGAGTGAACCATATATAAGAGAGGCTGAGGCATATAGACCTTTGGGTGTTAGGAAATCGGGGGTGGGGCTTAAGGGGGAGGTGTGGTTAGAGAAGGCTGCTGAGGGTAGACAGAGCTCTCTTAGAAAATCAAATTATCTTTGGATAAGTGAACAAAGAGGACCCGCCTGTTTATGGCAGCCTCAGTTCAGCTGATGCAAGCACAGGCAAAGATGCTGCCCTTCTGAAAGTCCTCAAAGGAATGCGCCTGGTTCTAAGCCTTCATAGCCTCTGTCCTACCATGCAGGGTACTTGGCTGTTGTTCTTCTCGTTCTGAGTCACAATGAAGAGGTCAGAATGGGTCATTCTTGCACCTTAGTCCCTGAGGATCTTCTATGGTAAAGTCAAGATAAAGAAAAACATGGGCAGATACCTATAGTGAACCCTATTGTATTGTATGAACACTTTTTTAAAAAAACATATTTAAAGAAAGATAGGCAAAAATGAAAGGTGGAGGGAGGTCCACTTGCAAGCAGAACCTCAGCTTGTTTGCATGGGTTTCAATGGCATGAGATGCAGCTAGGGATAGGTGGTGATTGTAATTGAGGTCCTGGGATTACTAATGAGTTTCTTAGGTGCCTACAATCTTATATCCCCGCCCGTGTGTGTGTGTGTGTGTGTGTGTGTGTGTGTGTGTGTGTGTGTGTG
>JADRCH010000036.1:7328146-7526578 GCA_019843965.1 Rhynchomys soricoides | reverse complement strand
TGTGTGTGTGTGTGTGTGTGTGTGTGTGTGTGTGTGTGTGTGTGTGTAGGTCTGGGTATATATGCACCTATGTGTGCAGGCACAAGCACATATACACACATGTATATTTTTTCTGGTGGGACAAGAGAAAGACATTAGGTGTCTTTCTTTCTTAATCTCCACCTTATTTTCTGAGACAGTAAAGGTAAAGGTCACTGTCTAGACTAGACAGGGTGACCAGTAAGCTCCTAGGACCCACCTGTATCTCCTCCCAACACTGAGATTACTGGCATGGCTGCCATACCAAATTTTTGCATGGTTCTGGGAACTTAAATTAGGTCCTCTTTCATAGTAAGCAGCTATCACTCAGTGAGTCGAATCCCCAACCCCTTATAATATTCTCATAAAAAAAAATTAAAAGTTTTAGCAAAACAAAAATCAGTTCTGCTGATAGCAGATTCCAAAGTGAGTCTCTATGCTATGTTATCTGTGAATACGGCTGATTGTGTTTATAGCCTCAAGATGTTTCACCTTAATTCAGTCCTCAACAGGAGGAAATTGGAACCTGGTGTTCACAGAAAGATGACCTCTTGAGGAGCGTGTGTCAGTTTTTGTTACGTTTTTATTGCCACAATCATGCTTTAAATCAAAAAAGCCATTACTGTGCAGTAAATTCTGGAACACACTTTTCATTATGAGACATTACGGTAAGCAGCTTTTGTCTGACATGATTGCAGTTAGGGCTTAGTGAACCACAAGGAGAGGCAGTCTGTGTAGGATGCATGAGCTTAGCCCTGCTTGCCAGGAACAGCGTTTAACCTTTCCTACAGCAGTTGGGGTTGAGAAGGTTCCAGAGTCTGCCCTGAAGAGGCCTGTCAGGTTTTCTTTTGATCAGGAGACACCTAGTGTATGTTTTGAAGACCACTCCCTATTTAATCTGAGTACCTTTGGGCCTGTGGCAAGAGGAGGTGTTGACACCGACATGGGGAAACACCACAGGGGCTCCCAACACAGCAGAGTAGCAAGGGCTGGGGGAAACCACGCCGAGCAGAAAGTAATTCCTAAGAAGCAATCCGTTCCGTAATGTGGGACTGTTCAGAAGTGACATCTGCAGAGTTATGTGGATGGCTGGAGGGAGTAAAGCTCACCAGAGAGATGACTTCCTGCTATCTTGAAATGAGATGAGCTTTATTTGGTGTTTTGTTTACTGACACAAGGTCTCATCATGTAGCCTTGGCTATCCTGGAACTCACTGTAGACCAGGCTGGTCATGAAATCACAGAGGTCCACCTGCCTCTACCTCCCTAGTGTGTGGATTAAAGGCATGTGCCACCACAACTAGCCAAGTATTTTTCTTTTCATCTCAAAAGGAGAGAACATCTTATTTAAGTATACAGAATAACATGAAGAAAATAAATACGTGAAGAGCTGTTTTCAAATATTTTAGAGTGAACTGAAGTTTGAGAAGGGCAAACACAGCTTGGAGCAGGCACTTAGTCTCCTGATATTTTCATCTAGCACTTTGATGTCTTAAATATCTATTGAGCATCACTGTATGTCACATGTCCAGGTACCACTTTAGACGTAAGAGACAGGACTAATGGTGTGTGTGTGTGTGTGTGTGTGTGTGTGTGTGTGTGTACTGTTATGTGATATGGTATGGGGGGTGGAATATGTGGTATATGTAATATATTCAGTATATGTGTGTATTGTGTGTGGTGTGTGTGTGGTGTGCGCGGTGTACTTGTGTATATGGTGTAAGTATATTGAGGTATGTGGTGTGTGTGTGTGTGCTATATGTGTAGGTGTGGGGGGCACTATGGGGGTGTGTGGGATTTGGAATGTGTTTGTGTAGGGGGTTGTGTTCTCTAGAAATTCAATGAAGTCTGAGGTAGCAACTTATCAAGAGGTAAGACTTTGGAATTGAGGACAAACCATCTACAGTCTGCCCCAGAAGGAGTGCTATCAGAAACATGGGCAAACTCAACCTCAGTGTCATATATGGGGGTTTTTTCCCTCTAGAATATATAACTCCTACATTTCCAAGGTTAAAAAAAAAAACAAGACTAAATTTCATTGGCAACAGTTATAAGTTCTTTCCATCGATTAAGTAAACAGGCATGTAGGCAAGACTAGCTGGATTCCCTACCCTGAATAATTTATTTATTTAATCTACAAATATAAACAAGTGTGCCAGGCACTGTAGTGGGCTCTGGAACTAATCTTGAGCTATCACACTGTCCTACTCGTGATTTGAGGATAGAACAGAGACAGCTCATGGGGCAGCTGTGTTGTTATGAACTTTCCTTTTCTCCTGTATATGTGTTTGGTGTATGCACTTGTGTGTGCCTTCACGTTCACATGTGTATAGGCACACAAAGTGAGTGTGGGTTCGCATGCACATGTGTGTTTGGGGCCTGAGGCTGATGTCTAAAGTCCTTTTCAGTCACTCTGTACCTCACTCAGTCTTTTGCTGAACCCAGAGTTTCCCAACATGGCTAATCTGGCTAGCCACCTTCCGTCGGGGTTCCTGAGTCCTCATCTTCTGAGCTCTGGAGTTACGTGTGAGCTGCCACCCCCAGGCAGCATTGGATCCAAATTCTCATCCTCTTACTTTTGCAGCAAGCACCTTAACTATGGAGCCCATGCTCCTAGCCTTGTTGTGGGCTATTTTTTTCCATTTGTTTGCTCTTGGAAGCAATTTTGAATTGTGAAAATCTTGGCCAAAGTACATTATCTGTGGACCATAGCTAATAGCAATGTACTGTTACTACAAGATTTTTGCCAATAGGTAGATTACAGCAGCGTTGTCAGACGGGTGAGAGAGCAGGTAACGAAGACAACATTTTCCCCTGCAGCAACCATTTCACCCCATGTGAGGGGTGGGTGCATATCGTGTGCTGTTGTGTGGTATGCCTCAAATTTTCAGAGTACAATGGACTTGAAAAAAGCAGCATTGTCTTTTATGTAGAACTTGTCTGTCACAGGGAAAAAAAACCTTGCCCTCAAGTGTTCTTCAAGTTATTTTCCCTGAAAGCCCACCCAGTTAACCCTATTTCCTCTGAAATGCCTCCTGGTCCCCAACACCCCTTCGCTTCTCCCCAAACCTATCATATGTTACTGAACCCTTATATGGACCACAAGGGACATTTTTGAAGTTCCTATTTACAAAGGATACCAGTAAAACACCGAACAGGACTAAGGAAGGAGATGGCTTAACTGGTAAAGTATGTGCTACATAAGCATGTAAGCATGAAGACCTGAATTTGGATCTCCAGCACCCACATAAAAAAGCTGAGCATGAAGGTGTATATCTCTACCCAGCACTGAGAGGCAGAAACAAGCAGATCAGTGAATCTCACTGGCTGGCCCACCCGGCCAATCAGTGAGCTCCAGATTCTGAGAGGGGCTTTGTTTCAAAAAATAAAGTAGAGAATAAAAGAAGATGCCTCACATCAACCTCTGGCTTGCCCATGTACACAACACACCACACACACACACACACACACACACACACACACAGACACTACACACACACTCACATAGACACCACACACATAGACACCACACACATAGACACCACACACACACACAGACACACACAGCACATACACACACCACACACCACACACACACACCACACACACACACACCCCACATACACACACCACACACACCACACACACACACACACAGACACCACACACACACACCACACACACCACACACACACACACAGACACCACACACACACACCACACACACACACCACATACACATACCACACACACCACACACACACACACACAGACACCACACACATACACCACACACACACCACACACACCACACACACACACCACACACACACACACAGACACCACACACACACACACCACATACACACACCACACACACCACACACACACACACACACACACACACACACATATACACTTGACATTTCTTGATTCTCACACACACATATACACTTGACATTTCTTGATTCTCATTAACAGCAGTGGCCTTCATGCAAAGGAAAGGGGTCCTGGAAGGTATGACACACACAATGTCACTGAAAAGTAAGTGATGAGATGAGAGAGCAAGATGGCCTCGTACACACTGAGGTGGCTTCATAGCCCCGCCCTGAAGAAGCACCTATGGTGTTTGATTGATTCTATGAAGACCCAGACCACAAGTACTTATGTGCATACAGGTGTTCATGCATATGTTAAGCCAGACATAAAGTGTTTTGAATGTGCCTATGTACACATTTATAAAGTTTTATGTATTTTCTCACTCTTCATTCAGAGCTCTATAGGAGTCATATTAGCCTCTCCCTGGAGTGACAGCACATTTGGTAATGAACACAAATGACTTGGGACCATAAATCCTGGGCTGCTCACGTGAGATGGCAGCCGGCACATGGGGCAGGGGCAGATGGAGAAGGGGAAGGCAGCCAGCCATTCTACTCCAGGCAGCTAAGGGTTTCCAGGGCTGGTCTGAGTTGTTCCTTGCTCATTAACAGAAGGGTTTGTCATCTAGAGAACTGGTTGCCATGTGTTGTTAGGAGTTCAGGACAAACAGGTTTCAGCAACACTCAGAGCTTTTGGCAAGCCGAAAACATAAACAGTTTCCTTATGAGCCTGGCTGGCGGGAGCAGTGTCCCTGAGCCCTGGCTATCTATCTTAAGCACACATTCTTCCTCATGTAGCAGAGATCGTTTCTCAGAGGTCTTGCTGGGTGAGCACAAATCCTGTTTTGGCCTTCTTCTCCCTGCTGTTGCTGGAACCCCTAGGATAGTCAGTGTCACCTGCCTGTCGAGATCTGATAATCCCTGAGCCCCATCC
This sequence comes from Rhynchomys soricoides, assembly GCA_019843965.1. NCBI lineage: Eukaryota > Metazoa > Chordata > Mammalia > Rodentia > Muridae > Rhynchomys > Rhynchomys soricoides. Next base: position 7,521,749 of record JADRCH010000036.1, on the reverse strand, counting down.
CCTTGGCGCGGGGGGGTGGGGGGCTTTTATTTCTCGTTTTGTACACGTTGCAAGGGCCAAAGATACGAGCTGGTGGGGGTGGGTATTATCCCTTCCTATTTCTGGCTCCCACATGAGATAGGCATGCCTGTGAAACTTAGAAAGAGTTGGTCTCAGAGCTCAGCAGAGAGTATAAGCCACCCTGTGTCTCTTTATCTCCTGACCCCCAAACATTGTAAGCATGGAGTATTACTGTAATCAGAACACAATGATCAGAACCACCAGCTCAGCCTCTGGCTTCCATGTAAAGATGAAGAGGATAGGGAGCTAATCCAAATCCATGTGCCAGGACACAGGATGCCATAGGGCTGATTTCAACATGCCTTTGACCCTGAGGAGGCTACCCTCTTTCCTCCAGGATGTAATCAGTCTGTACATTTAGTCCTTCTTAGTATGAGAGTTTGTATCTGTCTTCTCCCTGCAGGACAATGGAATATACTCTATGTGAGTGCTTACTAGATTTGAGGTGTTTTATGCCTATCTAAGCATATGTGGGTGTTGCTGAGTGTATAATGTCACTTAAACCTCCTGATTACTATCAGTACCAAAGATCCTGCTTCCATTGAGAAAGCTGAGTTTCAGATATTAAGCAACGTCTACAGCTCACATGACTGGAGTGACAGAGATAGGCTTGAGCCTTAGTTTGTCAGGTCTGGATAGACCCCGTTCTTTCTGCTGAGCCAGGTGGGTTCCCCCCCCACCCTGAATCCTGTGGAACCCACCACAGAAGCCATGTCTTTGCAAAGCAGACTATTGGTGAGCTATATCCCAACGTTCTGAATGCTCTATCAGAACCTTCTCCTCACTAGTGAACGCTGTGGGTGTCCCTTTTTCTTTTCTTTTTCTTTTTTTCCAAAAATGCATACAGGCATGCTGAGAGAACAGCCCCTCATTGACCCTCCACAGTTGGCCGGAGCTCCCCACAGAAGCAGCTTTGCTTCCTTGTCTCCTTCCATGTAGTTTATCACCTCTCATCCTCTTCCTTCTACAGACACTGGCTCTAAGTCAGCTCCACCAGCCAGTGGCCAAGCCACCAGGTCTGTGCTGGCTTCCCTTCCTGTCAGTCAAAACTGGCACCTCTCCATGCTTCTAGGCGGGAAGTGTTCCCCATAAACCAAACTAGCTAGTTTCCATCCCTGACACACTCATCTTCTGAACCAAGTAGCCCATGGACCTTCAAGGAGTGTTCATAGTTTCTACCTAAGTGCTCAAAGTTTATTATAAGAAAGACCAAGGGGCCGGGTATAGTGGCGTACGCCTTTAATCCCAGCACTCAGGTGGCAGAGATAGGCAGATCATCAAGTTTGAGGCCACCTTGGTTTACAAGAACAAGTTCCAGGACCGCCTGGGCTACACAGAGAAACCCTGCCTTGAAAAACAAAATCAAAATTAAAAAAAAAAAATTATAGTTTTCCTTTCCTGTCATACATGAATAGCAATGTAATGTTTGCAATGGTAACATAGATTCCTGGTGTGACCCTCCATGTCAGACATCAGATGTCTATCTAAAGGAAAAGGTTCCAAGGTTGTCACAGCAACTTTCCTGTCCCATGGTACCTTCCCATGAGGGTTATAGCTCTGTCGGAGATTTCTGGGGAAGTAAGAGCAATGGAGAAAATTGTTTTCTTTGACATCTCTTCTTCTCATACCCTCACGAACCTGATCTTAACCCCAAATCCAGATGACAGATTTGAACTCCGTGGCCATTCGTTCATTTATTCATTTGTTCATTCAAAAGTTATTTCAGTAACTTTTGAGGCATTGGTGTGTTTGTTTGTTACTCAAAAGAAATCTGCAAGAGACAATCAGTTAACCCCTGGGACCCAGGAGGGCATTTTACAGAGAGATGTCTGTGGAGGAGAAGTGGTCAGCAGCTGTGTGGGAAAGGTGCAGTAACTCTCCTTTACAGATGGGGAAATTGAGGCTCAGAAGGATTAAAACTCACCTGACAAATGACAAATGAGACTCAGACTTGGACCTGACCCGAAAGCTTTGGTGACTGACCACCCAACTTTCTCTTTTTGAAAATTCTTTGCTGAAGAAGAAGACAATCCACAGGCCGTGTCCAAGGTGTTCCACAAACACAGGTGATAAAGCAGAGGGATTTGAGAGGGTTTTATGGTCCCTGACACACAAAGAAACAAATGTAAATGCATTCAAATACTATGAGAGAGACCATCAACAGGGGACTTATTACTCATAATTGATTTTACTAGTATTTTAGCATCTGACCCGTTTCTCTTAATTGAATCAGAGTGACTTATGCAACACATTAGTTTTACTGACTTTGAAAAGATTTATCATCACCTTCACTTACACGTGTATTTTTTAAAGCAGGATTTCAAAGATAATCGTTTCTGAGCGTCGGTCTTAGAGCTAAGTGACACATAATTAGAGTTTTCTTCCCTAGGAAATGCCGTTTTAAAGTACAATTGTGTTGTGTTAAGAGGGGAAAATAAAATAAAGGCTATTTTATACCATGATCAGAGAGGTCACCCTGAACAAAAAATAAAATAACATCTATTAAACCTGTCTGAAGAGTCACACATTGAGTCTATAGAGCGGATGCCCAAGGATTATTCTGCCCTCCGCTTGAAATTTGTAATTCCAGAGCCCTTAAAATATGAGCTAATTTCGTGTTTCCAGAAAGTACTGTCCCACTGGAAAGAGAGAAAGATGCTTATAGGCACAGGGATGCCTTCTTCCTGATAGATGATGTCACTGGTCAGGATATCAAGGTGCTAGACTGGACTTGATATTGCCCTGCCCAGCCATCTAGAAAGGATCACAACTTAGGAACAGCCCAGGGGATTTCTTCTCCAAAGGAGTTTCTAGTGATGACTCTAACACAGGCTTCCACTGGGCATGCTCACACTAGTTTCTGCCAGGGGTTAGTTGGGGCTCAGAAGAGTGTGCCAGGATCAGGTGACATTATTTTGGCTTTTCCAGTTGTCGGGTCTCATGTTGGAAGAGAAAGAGTGTCCGGACCTCAGCGTTGATGGATTATAAGTTGATGGAGCACTGGGTGGGAACAGTGGTGTGGAAGATGCATCAAAGAAAGAGGAAATTCTTCATTTTGAGAACCTTCAAGGCATGGGTCCCACCGGCTCCCTGACGGCCCTCCATTGACATCTGTTGTCTGTTAGTTTCTAAGGCATCTGATCTCAGAGCCGTCAGGGACTACATCCAAGGGGAAAAAAATGACAAAGTGAGTTGGAAGGAACATTTCTCTGGGTTCCTTCTCCTGTGCCCAACAGGGAAAGCCCCCCGACAGAAGTTCTGCCTAGTCTAACTTGAGGCCACCCATTGGCTGGTGGGACTAGGATAAAACGTGAGCACCTTTAATGTGGGGTTGAAAAAACGGAATGCCAGGAAGTTAAAAGGACTTAGGGGGAAATGTCCTTTGGCCTTCCTCTGCATGACAGGATTCTGAAGTGGCAGCTAGTGAGCAGAGTAGACTCAGTTAGTCCAGTCAGAGGAAAAAAGAGTGAGACCGGAGGACCAACATCAGTGGTATCTTTGAGGACAGTGATGAAAGAATGGAGAACGGCTCGGCCAGAAAGGCGGGGCTCTTCATCATGCTTCCCAAAGCAGCTTGTGTCCCCGTCTCCGGCCAGCTCTGAGAGCAAGTGCACCCTGCCCATTGGGTCACGTTTCTTGAGCACCTACTGTGTGTCTCGGGCACTCCAGAAGATTCCATCCATTTTTTTTTTCCTTCGCAAACTAAAGATTCTTTGAAGAAGAGACAGATGGTGATCCTGTTTTCTACCTATACAAAGAAAGGGGAAATGCAGAATGGAATCATGGGAGAAAATACCTCTCATAGGAATCCAGCGTTGTGTATATGGAAGTCTCTCAGGCAAGTTAGCCTGATGGGGGTATGGAGTCTCTCTTTCCTCCTCTGGTGCCTTATGCTGGTACTGGCTGGAAACATAGAAGGATCTTGAATGACTGTTTGGAGACAACAGAAATTGAAACAAAGTGTTAGTCAGTCACGAAAGGGGGCCCTTCTTGGACATTTTTAGAGATCTGAAAGATTGGACCCATTTAAGATAAAGAAATATTCCATTCTTGACTGTGTCTTAGCAGAGCGAAGACAACACTGTAGGAAGAGACATTATATCTGTCACGGAATGCAAATTCCCTTTGACAAGGTCTCCTAAAAAACTTTCCATGTCAGAACTCTTTAGTCTTATCTACAAATTTTGATAGTCTTCTAATTTTTTTACATTATCTATTTCTCAAACTTGGGGGATTATGAGCAGTTACTTACATTAAGACAGAATATTTCTTGAAATCTCTGTAAGTCATTTCTTTGAGTGAAATTTAAACCGAGGCTGCCAAGGATTATACCCAATTTTAAAAAAAAAACAAAAAACAAAAAAAACCAAAACTTCAGTTCTTTCTTTCTCTTTCTTTCTCTTTCACTGTCTCTCTCTCACCACCACCACCACCCCTCCCACTCTCATACATGTGTGCATGTGAATGTGTATGTGTGTCTGTGTTATTGCTGTATTGTGCCTCATCTGCCATCACCTACTTGGTAATCATAATGGGAAATGAGGTCTAAAACTGATAAAGCATCCGATTTTAGTTCTCATTCTGAGGGTCTCATAAGATGTGACTAGCCATTTATGTCATCTGGCTCATTGTCGATCACACCAGCATGTTTTACCTCCTTGCTTCAAGTTTCTTTGTACTCCTGGTCCCCAGCCATGGCCCTGCCTCCTGCTGAATTAAACCAAAACCCAGACAAAACCAAAGAACACATCTCTCCCAAAGGTCATGCAGGAGGTCACCCCTGGTGAGATGGACATTGCAGATGTGGTAGAAAGATTAGAGGTAGCTTTGATGGAACCCTCGTCTGTTCTTTACCCCTGCTCCTCAGAGTGGGAGATCCAATAGCTTGTCATTGCCTTGCATTATTGAAGACTTTTGACAGGCACCTCCCGGAAAAATGCCCCACAGATCCTGGAATGTGTGAGTGTGTGTGTCTGTGTGTGTGTGTGTGTGTGTGTGTGTGTGTGCATTTTACACAACACTTCAGAATGATTGAGGTGTTCAAAAGGACTTTGCCAAGTGAGCTCTTTGCAGGGCTCAGATTCCCATAGGTTGCCCTTCCTTAAGGTCCCTTGGTGGCCCTTCTGCTCCATTTGATGACAATTTCTGTTCATTCCAGATTGTATTACTTCTCTTTAGCAGCTTCAAACAGCTCCCTGGAGCTGCGGTTTTAGCATTTGGGTGCTGATCACATCAGTCCTGGACTTTTGTTATTTTTTACCACTTTGAAGGTTTCCCTCCGCTCTTCTGTTTTCGGTGGCTTCTGCTTTCATCTCTGCTGCCTTTTCTGCTACGGTGTTATCTATTCATTTGAGAGAGTCTGGCCATTCAGGCCTCTGAAGATGAGGCCATTCCCTCCCTTCTGTGCTCTGACTGCCTCAGTGGGTAGTCCCCAATTGGGGCTTTTTATCAGGCAGCAGTGGGGACCCCTCTTCGGGCTGCTACTTTGGTGTTGTGATAAGAATTAGTACACCACAATTTCGTTTTTTATCAACCTCTTCTGTGTCTTCCCGTTTAGGGTTGAGATGCAGGAGTTTCTGGCGTGGCTGGTACTTTTAGAAATGGTTTCATCTCTGATCGTGGCAGATAATGAAAGGGAGGCCACCTTATCTCCATCTCGGGCACTTTTCACAAATGACCTTTTACTGTCTCTTTCCTCATTGTGACCAAATGACCAGAACATTGAGCAAGGGTCAGACTTTGAGGGTTTTAGTCCTGAGACTGCCAGGTTTCCTACCTGAGACTTTATCTAAGGCCTTTGCTACCTACATTGTCCCCAACCCTTGACATGGATCTTACATGTTATTTTGCCTACTTAAATAGTTCATGCGTTTTATTTCAAAAGCTCTTGTGCTAAGTAATATAATTTGAAGATAATATAGCCTGTAAGAGTTTTTTAACTGTTTGTATGTGTTCATGTGTGTGGGTGCACACGTAAGGGGGTGCTTGTATGTGTTGGTGTGTCTGTATGTAGAGGCTAGCACAATGTATGGTGTATACCTCATTGCTTTCCACCGTGTGTGTGTGTGTGTGTGTGTGTGTGTGTGTGTGTGTGTGACTGAACATGGAGTTCACTAATTAGCTAGACTGGTTGGCCAGTGAGGCCTGAGGATTCTGCTGTCTTCACCTCACAGGGCTGAGGTTTGCTGTCACACTGTGGTTTTTACCTGGATGGGATCCGAACTCAGGTCCTCAAGCTTGCAAAGCTGATGATTTACTGCCTAGACCACCCACCCAACCCCCAGCTCTCTAGTATAATAATTTTTTCAATTCAGTTTTTTATACCAAGGAGAAAGTGTTAAAAGAGTCTATCAGTGGAACCCAAAGGCCAAGCATCCTCTGAATATGGGCAGAGGTTTGCTTGAGACTTAATCCCAGGAAGCCCTCCTTCGTGGTCTTTGTGTTTTAAATAGATTAATGAAGAGATGTCACTTGGAAATATATTCTTCCTGCTGTCATGGAGATACCTTTGGCCATGTATATCTGTGAAAGACCATAGAGTGACAATCAAATCTCTGGGTCTGGTTTGTATAGCAGGTCATTTGAGCTGGTTTCTGAAGACTATTAGGAAGCTCAATGAATTAAAACCTAATTGCTGACTTATCGGTGACATGCAAAATGTTCATGTAAATTATTTCTATGGTAGGAATAAATAGATGATTATATATATATATACATATATATAAAATATATAAATATATATATGAATATATATATGTATATATATATAATACACACACACACACACACACACACACACACACAAAACAAAGCATGTTTGAAAGAACAGGAAGCCAGCTTCATATGTCACTTACAAAAGTCTCCTGCTGTGGATCACTTTACTTCACCTGCCCACCTGAGCACCTCATGTACAAATGCTTCAAAACCAGGAAGCCCATTGTCATTGTTCCACTGGAAGCGATGTGTCATGTGCACTCCAGTGGGAGTCAGAAACCCGGTTCAAGTCCCAGCTTTTCCATTAGTGTGTGACCCTGGCTGAGCCAGAAGGCTGTTTTGCTCCCCCCAACCCCACCTCGACACCACCCTCTTCCTGAGCACCTGTGTTTCAGTCTAACTTTTTCCTAGAGAAAGAATTGGGAAGACATCAATTTATTAAAATTCTATGACCATGGAGATTTCACTACAAAAATCTGGAGCCTGGACACTCTACAGAGTCCAAGAGATAAAAGTCCAAAGTACCTGGACACTAGTCTAAGACATTCTAGGCAGTAAGTTCCCCTTCCCCTCTTCCTCTAGTAGGCAGAAGTTGGGATAAATTATCTGCAGGACATTGAGATGTCTGCAGAGTGGCTGTCATCTGACAGGTGAGGAGATGGCAGTTTCCACGCCTCCCACAATTTAACTGGTTTTCCTGAATGTGTGCCAACTGTCCTGGCAACAGGCAGGCAGGGTGTTTCTTTGTGTTATTTTAATGAGTTGCCATAGCCATTGAAGAAGGCACTGGTACCACATGTATGTGTGTATAAAGACGTCCTTTGACAAAACGGTTGCCTCACTTGCACTGAAAGGAAACAGTTGCCAAGTTATGCTGAAGTTTTCCTGCTTCTGTTTTCCACTGAATTTCCCCTTACTGCTAATCTTTTCTTCTCTAGAATCCTGGCAGGTTCAACGTTGTACAGAATTAGCTATGACAACAAATATCTTAATAGAACGATCCATATTTAAACCCCAGTTCTCAGTTATCCAAGGAAGCATTTGACGTGCGCGTCTCATTTAAATAGAGGTAGAGGGTGTTTGGTTCACTTTATCAATATCTGGTGAATGTTAGAACTGAATGAAAACTCCATGTGTCGCAAAGGTGTCCTACTAAGTAAAAATCTTTTTTTCTGCCAGGAGACCTCAGGGCAATTCTCACTGAACTCAAAATAACCAAACCCCTGATTGTAAGTTCTTAAGTAACAAGGGTTATTATTACAGGCACACGTACCAATTCGGCATATGCAGATAATTGAGAAGAAATGAGATATTCCCTTATAAATTAATTTTTCTGGAGCATGTCTCTATAAATGCTTAAAAACTTCACTTTTATTTTTCAGGGGAAGGGCTCTCAAAATATAATATGTAAGGCCCTGTCCTCGTGGGCTAAGCCATTCTTAATGATTCAAAGCTATTATAAACATTAATTACTATGACCTTCTTCACAGGATGCTGTAACGCAAGATGTCCTCACGACACCCGAGGTGTGGCTGGTGGCTGGCCCTTACACGTAGTGATTCCATCCTGTTATGGTTTTTCATTCCTTATGTCTCACTTTTTGTCTTTTATGAAAACTCTTCCATTATTAATTTATCCTGCATTTTTCTCTGCTCTTAATTGCAGAGGTTTAAGCTGATCGTGTAAGGCTCTTTCTCTAATATTTTTTGTATACTTAAACATGGGACAGTATGGCTTTCAAAATTCTGTCTTTTAGACAGAGAAGCCATGCTAGTGGCTGCCAGAAGCTTGCTTTTGAAGCACATGACTTGGGCTCAGTTTCTTGTATTTCAGTGGGCATCTTTGTAATATTCTTCCTCCTCCTCCTCCTTCTTCCTCTTCTTCCTCCTCCTCTTTCTCTTCCTCTTCTTCCTCCTCCTCTTCCTCCTCCTCTTCCTCCTCCTCTTCCTCCTTCTCTTCCTCTTCCTTCTCCTTCTCTTCCTCCTCCTCCTCCTCCTCCTCCTCCTCCTCCTTCTCCTCCTCTTCCTCCTCTTCCTTATGGCCATTTTATTTTTGTTTTCTACGACATTGCATGCATAAGGCTTTCAAGTGAGATGTCTCTAATTGCAAAAGTTTTTATCACAATTATTTGTACGTCTCTGGCCTCAGTTAGCCTTGTGCACACACTAACAATAGGATTCCGTCTCCGAATCTTGATGCCAATGTTGAGTACAAGGGAGCCAGGCTCCTCTAACTTCCCTTTCACCCCTTCCTACAGCGCCTCACCCAAATGCTGCTCCAAGAAACCTCTCTGAAGAAAATTTGAAATTATCCTGACAACACACACCGGATCCCAACATAGCTTTCTAAGGACTGTAATTGTCTTCTGTGTTCTGGAAAACACTTCTGTTTTTCACACTTTGGTCTAAAAAAAAAAAAAAAATCAAGAAAGTCCACACTGAGTATAAATTTTTAAAAAAAAAAAAAAAGAAAAAGATGAAAATAGAATTATTCACAAACACAAATTCCAAATGCATTTCAAATTTCCTATAGGAATCTTTTGCTGATGCAAAAATCAATGGGTCATTATTACACGTGATATCATTCATTCTTTCCCAGTGACAACATTTATTTTATACCCTCTGGGCCCCACCAGGGATGCACATGCATATCAGACTCATTCTCAGGAAATACTCACTTTGGCCTGAATTCCAAGGTTTTGTGAGTCACAGCCCAGCTGCCCTATGTTCATTAGGCTCCTTCAACTAGTTCAACCCAAAAGCTTTCAAGTGAAAAATAACTTGTTTTTTTCCTCAAATTATCCTTCATTCTGTTAGAATGATCCCAAATATTTTGTGTTCTGGGAAGGAATTTGCAGAAGGGATGGCATAACATTTTCCTGATCACTGACAATAATTCAGTAGCCCCATCCAGGAGCATTTAAAATAGCCGTGAACCAATTGGAAGCAACCCTCTGGAGGGCGGACCAGGAGCATGCCTGTCAGTCAGCAGGTGCTGTTTTCAACTCCAGGTTTGATTTAGATTTGTCGTTTGTCACCTGATGAGAATTTATGGATTGAGGGGAAAATGTTGTCTCCAGAAAAGTTAATATAAATGTAAGTTAGGACGTAATGGGGGGGGGGGGTTGTAGACAGCCACATTCACAACTCTCTTCTGCTGTGTGGTCAAATGCACACAGATTTGAAGTCAGCATCTCTCCCTCCCTGCCATTTGTTGTTCCTTCTGCTGCCTGTGACTCATCTTGTTTTGAGTCTTCTAAAGACCCGTGATCTTAAAGAGTGTCACTTAATCGTATCTGATGATTATGAATTTATAAGGCAATCACTGGTATAAATTTTGAGTGTGGTAAGCGCTGGGTGACAGATGCCATCTCTGATCCGCCACTGCGCCTTAGGTACATGCAGGCAGTGTGAGGCATTCCCACAGAAATGGTCTGACCCGCCACTGCGCCTTAGGTACGTGCAGGCAGTGTGAGGCAATCCCACAGAAACGGTTCACATTTTATGGCCTTGAAATCTTAAGGAGCACATCAGAAACCACTTCAGATAGAATCATGATATGTTTGTTAATTAAATATATATTTTAGGAATGCTTGGAAGAGGGGGGAAAAAAAAGACATCATATTTCCAGAAAGGACAAACTTCTGTGTCTGAAGCATCACTTTTAAACATTCAACAAATCTTTTTGAAGTAGAATAAATTAGCAGCTTATTTTAATTCAGACCATCTTGGTGCTACATTGTTGGAAAAGGGTGCCAATACTGAACTGTAAAGGCTAACAGAACCTGGAGTCTTAAGTACTCATTCTCGGGATTGTACAGCCTGACATCCTAAATGCAGAGCACACAACTAGAGTGTCGGGAAACAAAACATCTACTTTTCAGTGGAAAATTTTCTGAATCCTTAGGCTTCCCTGGATCTACTATAGCAGTCATGGGCTTCCCCGGATGCCCATATCAGGTCACCGCTGGCACGATCAGGTGATATATTTTGCAGTATTTCTTTGGTACAGATTTCTAGCTCTGGCTTATAAATTACCTTGATGCAATAATGATCAGAAACCAACAATTTGCCAGGTTCTAAGAGTTTGTGGTTTTTAACTGACTTTTCGGGTCTTTCCAAAAGCCATTATTAGAGATAGGTTCTTATGTCGTTTCAGTTTTATAGGTGAGGATACTAACACTTACACTCCCACAACCTGTCTGTATTAAGACCAGGATGGGAAGGAAACCAAATTTTCCTATCCCAGCCCCAGCACTCTTTCTATCATGTGTTCCAACTTCAGCAAGACATTCACTTAGTTGACAAATATTTACCCAGCAACTGGATGTGCCAGACACCATGATAAACCTTGGCATCGTGGGAGATACATAGAGACTAAGACTGTGTTTTCCCTGACTCTAGAGACAGGAGCACAAATGATCACCAAAACCAAGAGTGAGTAAGGCTGAGGAACTGACTCTCCGGATAAAGGCATCTGCCACCAAGCCTGGCGGCCTAAATTCAATCCCAGAGACCGGCACGGTGAAAAGAGAGAACTGATTCTGGCATGTTGTTCTTTGATCACACATGCACACATGCATGCATGTGTGTCCACACACAAGAACACTTATGTACTCTCTCTCTCAAGATAATTTTTGAAAAAGAAATGGCATTAGGGAAAGAACAAGGTAAATTAAAAACAAACAAAAAGTGATGGTAAAGAGTCAGGTTTACAAAAAGAGCAGACTGCAAATGGGGCCCAGAACTTTGCTAATGGAGGTTGGGGGTTTCTCCATGACCTTCCAAAGACAGTGGCATTTAAACTGAGAACAATGAGTGACAAAGATGGATGGAGAGATGGAGACGTAATATACTCTATTTTCATTATTGATGGATTTTATATTTATGAATTTTTACAAGCATTAACATTTATTTGTGACCCCTCAAAGCAGTCCTGGTTTTCTGGGCAAGGGCAGGCAAGCAACCATGCAGGGTGTCCAAATCATTCCTGGCTAAGGTCAGCCGAGGCAACGCTCGGCTTTCTTGTTTCATCTCTCAGTCTTTTTTTGGGAAAAATGGGCTTTTCCCAAAGTCTGTTTAACGTCACATTTGTCTAATCTTTGTGCTTTTCGTTGATGGACTAACTGTTTAAAATGACTGGCAATTTTTTGCTCGCCAGAGAGCTATCTGGGGCTCCTAAATACAGGAGGGCCAGCAATGTGCTTGTGCTCTGAAAGCCGCCTTCAGCCACAAATCCAGGACTCATGGTGTGGCTGGCCATGAGTTCAATGTAATGAATCAATGGAATGCATTAAACAGGGTGGCTTTAAACAGAACCATGAATAGAACAAGGTTATGTTTTCACCAGTTGGCAAATATACAATGAGCACAGACTGGCAGAAGGAGAGCCCCACGTTTTCCCTGGGCAAGATGATTCTGTGGTCAGCATTTATGCTGACTTCATTAAGCACAACTCTAACAAATAACCAGAGAAACAATGCATGGGCAAACATCAGATAGCTAAAAGTGCTGGTGTGCATCCAGAGCAATTGGAGTGCTCACATTACTGCCTAGAACACAAAATAGCACAGCCACTCTGGCAAGTACTTCACATGTCTTCTAGGAAATGTATGTATCCCTTCTGCATGATCCGCCATTACTGCATATTCACCCATATGCACTAAAAATGCACATTCACACAATGTAAATGTTTACAGCAGATTTACCTGTGATTCCAAATGGTAGAAAACACTCCTCTTCTGTTGAGGAAGGAATAATCAACTTTACTCAATAATGGAGGGGGGGGGGAGTCCTATCACCATACTAAGCAGTGTGTGATAAATCTTAAGTGTGTAATGTCTGGAGTCAAAAGACTTCATACTAATAGACCATTTATATGCATTCATGCATGTGTGTATGTTGGTGTGCACTTGAATGTGTGTGTGTGTGTGTGTGTGTGTGTGTGTAGCATATGCACCTGTCTGTAAAGGCTAGAGAACAATCTTGGCTATATTCTTCACATAACATCGACTTTCCTTTACACATATAGACAGAGTTTCTCACTGGCCCAGGACATATCCAATTAGACCAGGCTGGCTGCCCAGTGAGCCCAAGGAATCCTCCTGTCTCTGCCCCTGCCTCTCTTAGACTAAGATTATAAGATGTGCCTATATACCTGGCTTTTAAAATGTGGATTCTAAAGATTAAGCTGAGGTCTTTGTATGTGTAAAGCAGGAACTTTACTGGCTGAGGTATCTCCCTCTTTAGAAGGAAAAACATCTACAGAAGAAAATAGAGCTCCCGTTTCCAGAATTCTGAATAGAAGGACACATTGGCTACAGAGACACATATAGGAAGAGACAGATCATCATAGTTGCTGGCTATGCCCTTTAATGCCTTTGCCAAAACCCCATCAGAAGGATGAACCAAAGTACAGTGTTTCTTACTTGACGGAAGGACCCCTGGTCGTCACCTGTTGTTCTAGATGATTAAAAACTTGGAGCATAAAAAAACCTACATGATATTTGATGTTACATGGTGACTTGAGTGGTGTTGCCTCTGAACACACGAAAACATTTTCTTTCCTCTTGTTTTGCAACGCCCAAATCTTGGGTGGTGATGGAATACTTACTGGCTCTCCAACAAGCACTGGTATCTTCGAAGTTGACTGTGATTCCAAAAATGGGAAAAACAACAACAACAACAAAGCCTATTTATCAAAGAACAGAACTCTTTCATGACGGGAACTGCCCAGTTAAATGGCAGTTTGACCTTGAGACCATAGAGAGAAGACATCAGAGAGAATATGACGCTGCCGCTTATCTTCCTTGTGCGTGGTTATTTAACCATGGGCAACTGTCAGACAAGGGTGCTTTAGCTGCCCATGTCCTTGGAAGCCAGAGAGGCCCTCCCCACAAGGTGAGAGTTCAAGATGGCTTTATTCTTCCTTGCTTACCATGGCTTTGCTCCATTAACTCAATTATACTTCAAGGAGTGATGATGTCGTAAATGAACTCACCATCCCAATCTAGTTGATGAAACTCAGTTTCACCATACAAGGTGTACCTAACCTTTGGAATAATGGGCAAGCTTGGCTCGGAGACTCTCATTGCTCCCAAGCCTTTACGGCAAATTCTATAATGTATATCAGCCATTTTGCAATACTGTATCTTTGGATGCACCAACAGGTCCTTCCCGTAGTGTGGCATTTTAACAATTTACATTTTACTTCACAGTGTCAGAACACCTTACCTCTCTCTGTGTACTTTTGTTTTGTATAAATGGCACTTGTGATAAACATACATACTACAGCCACTTAATAAATGTAAGAAGAATTTTATTCAAAGCACTCTGAAAACTCTGCCTAAAATGGGTATATGTCCCAGACCATGTGTTAGAGTAGGTGGGTGAGATATGATCTTATGTTGCAAAAGCACTTACAGAAAGAATAGCAAGGTTTCCACTTATTAAAGCAAAAGCCAGCAAATGTCTTTAGCGTGTATGATTTCTGTAGAATGGCATGAACTATAAAATTACTATTTTCTACATTGTTGTGTTTGGAAGCTTCTAGAAGTGCCTATTGGTGTTTATAACTTTAAATTTCCTTAGGATTACTTGCAGCATCCTGTTATTTAGAGTTGTAGGTTCCAAATTGGAAAAACAAAAAACTCCCCTCAAGAGTTAATTTGTAGCAAGTGTTCCTTGAATATACAAATGGCAACATTGTTTCCAAACAAGGTAATTACAACTGTGTACAGAATGTTTCTTCATTAGTAGCAATTAAATAATTTACTAAATTATGCAATAATTCATGATGACACATGCTAACCCTGCTCGATTACAGGAGCTGGTGATAGAAGAATTCCTTGCACTCGTGCCTAGATGGAATAATAATGGTAATTTTTGATTCGTGGACAAATCAGTTTATGACTGTAAAATTGCTAAGTAGTGCTGGATGCAAGGAAAATACATGATAAATTATTTGAGCATCATGACACAGTAAGCGTCACCTTAGAATGCATGTGTAGTTTGCCTAAATCCTGATCTTGAATCCTAGGACATGTCACTTCACTTCTCTGTTACCTACTTCCCTTGTCTCTAAACGGAGCATTGGGGAAAAAAAAGAAAAAACAGAATGTAATTTGATGAAAAGAATTTTGAAAGAAAATTCTTTCTACAAATGTCTGCTACACAGGAAATCCCAGGAAATGGTCAGCCAGCAGGAGAGGAAATGACATCAACAGTAGTGGGATCGAATCTTCATCCAAGTCACTTTGAAGGGCTATGGGGATGGCTCGGTCCTGATTTATAATCCCAGCTCCAGGGAGGGAGTTGGAACCAGGAAGATCCTTTGAGCTCACTGGCCAGCTAGGCTAGCCAATTGTAAGCTCCAATTCCTTAAAACACCCTGGCTCCAAAACCAAGGGGGAAAGCAATAGAAAAAGACACTTAACATCATCAACCTCTAGCCTGTGTATACATACACATATGAGCATGTGTACACATCCATACACACATGCATACACACAGGTAGTGAGAGAGAGAGAGAGAGAGAGAGAGAGAGAGCATAAAATTATCTTAGCTGGGGTTGGGGGACACAAGATTGTGTTCATACATTGGATATCACCTAATTTAATTATATTCCTCTTACATAGGAATGATTTTTAATTCAAGAGGAGGGCAGTGATTAGCTTTTAATACGAATTAAACATAGTTAGAAGACTAACATTTTTATTAAGACAAAAATACCCACCGGATTCTGTTCTGGATCTAGTGCCCAGGGCACACTTGCTCTACCCCAGTCTTAGGCATAAATACTAGATGGGCTTCTGCAAATGAGAAGAGGCTGTAGGTAGAACCCATGTGGCATGAGTCCCAGGCTATAAGCAGGGGGCTCAAATGTGAGCATCCAAACTACTATTGACATGTGGCACAACTGTCTGAAATGTCAATAGATGCAAACTGAGGATTTCATAATGCAGAATAGTTGATTACTTTGCTTGACTGAACAGGAACATATTTTCTCTATGAGAGCAAAATAATGACAGCATTCGCTCCTAGAAACTTCCTCACTCCAGTTCTTGACGTACCCAGCAAAGCCCATGTGATTCTGTGGTCTTGATCACGCATGATGAAAATAGGGGAAACTGTCTGAAATTGCTTATCTTTTCTCCATTATTTTGTATTTATATACGATCGTGGCTTTTTAAAAATAAGATACAGCCTTTCTACTAAGCGTGTATATTAATAGAACTGTCTGTTACAATTTTCAGAGCTGAAATGGATGAGATACAAAAATCAAGTAACATTCAATTTATCTTATTCATCCTCAAATGCTCTGCTGAGTTTTAGTGAAATAACACTGCTTTCTATTTTACTCGTCCTCTGTGTGCTGTGATGCTGAGCTCATTGGCTCTCTGTGTTTTACTAAGTATAATTTAGCTTTATGACTACCAAACCAAGTGTTAATCTTTGCAATAAGAGTATAAAACAGGCAAGGTAAGAAGACATCGGTTTCCTTGAGCACGGTTTCTTTCTTATGCCCTGATTCCCCACCCCACCTCACAAAAAAAAGAAAGAAAGAAAGAAAGAAAAAAGAAAGAAAGAAAGAAAGAAAATTCTCTGAATAGATTCAGTTTGATTTTTAATTTTTGTTTGTCTTGGTTTTTAATAGGGTCTCATGTGGCCCAGGTTGGTCTTGAACTCACAATATAGTCAAGGATAGCCTTGAATTCTGGATCTTCCAGCTTCCACCTCCTGAGTGCTAGGATTACAGTGTGTGCCTCCATGTCCTGCTGAATGTCTATCATATGAAGAATTTGGGTAGAGGCATGTGAAGGGAAGGGAAGAGATGGAGCTCTGAGCCCACCTTTTAGATGTTCTCTCCTCTCTGACTATGTATAGTTCATGCTGCCGTGAACCGTCAGCACTGCATGCTCCTTTGCCTTTTCTGTATGCCGTTATCAGCATTGTGGAGCCCTGTGTTTCTATTTCTACTAAGATTTGAGCTGGATTACAAGGTCTTACTTCGATGGGACCTTCTTCAGAAGCCCTTCCCAAAAAATTTAGCTCTGTACACATTAACCTATCTTGTGGTTTTTTTTTTCCTTAGATTTTACTTTATTTCTTTTTATTTTATGTGGATCTCTGTGTGTGCCTGATTGGCTGCATGTGTCTCATGTGCATACAGTTCCCTCAGAGGCCAGAGGAGGGCATTGGATCTCTTAGAACTGGAGATACAGGCAGTTCTGAACCACCTGCCCACTGTGTTTGAGTTGGGGAAAGAACCAGAGACCTCTACAAGAGCAACCAGTACTCCTACCCACTCTGCCATCTCTCTGGCTTCTGTTGCTCTCATTCTTAACTAACATGGCGCTTGAACTCCAGAACACGTGGAATAAGCATTATGTTACAGCATCACATTCATTGACATCTGAATTGCTACTGGATCACAACTCCTCAAACGACATCATAAAATCCAGATCTCTCTCCTTCCCTCTCTATGTCCTAGCATAAACATGCAAAAAGATTTTTTTACTCATTACCCATTATGTGGAAGCTTGCTCTCTCACAGAAAAAGAAATATGAGATTCTTGCCTGACCACAGTCCTCTTAGGTCAAGCAGTAGCTACTTCTAAATAATTTTTGTGTCCCTTACTACCTACGTAGCAGTTACTTAATGAACACTTAATGTTTCCATGTTTTGTGTGTGTGTGTGTGTGTGTGTGTATGTGTATACATGTTTGTGTGCATAGGTGCACATACACATGTGGATATGTCCATGTAAAATCCAGAAGGTGAAGTAGTGTGTCTTTCTCCATTGTCCTCCATTTTGTTTTTTGGCGGTAAAGTCTTGCACTGACCCTGGAACTTGCTAATCCAGCTAAACTGACTAGCCTATAAGCTCCTGTTTCTGCCTCCATGGTGCTGCACCAAGCTTTTTACATGGATGCTGGGAATCTGAACTCAGGTCTTCATGCTTGCATGGTAAGCACTATACCCTCTGGCCCCAATAAATATTTGTTTTACATAAAACATGGCTTCAACCTTGCCAATCTCCTTTCAACAAACTCTTACTGAGGATCAGTGTTTTGAGTTAGTATGGGCTCTATATTTTTGGAAATATGGGAATTCACTCTTTTCTGTGGCACTTCAAGATGAAGCTAAATGTCTCCTTCTCAACCACCAGCTCTCAGAAACTCAATGATGTAAATGATGAACTCAGACTTGATACTTTCTATTGGAAGTGCATGACCACAGATATAGTTGCTGATGCTGGGTAAAGAGTTGAAAGCTTGTGTGGTCTTCTCAGTGATGGGACAAACAAGATTTTCCCATGAAGCAAGGTGTCTTGACCCATGGTAGCATGTGCCTGCTTTTGAGTAAGGGACATTCTTGTTATAGACCAAGGAGAACTGGAGAGAGGAAGCACAAGTCTGTTCAGGGTGCATTGTGGATGCCAGTCTGAGTGTTATCAACTGGTTATGGTCAAATAAAGGAAAGAAAATGAAGAGGAGGAGAAGGAAGAAGAGAAGTATATTGTCAGACTGGTAATGCCCACCAATATGTCGTCAGAAAGCCCTTTAGCAAAGAAGGTAAGAAGCCCTTGACAAACACATCCAATATTCAGTGTCCTGTAACTCCATGCATGCTGTAACACAGATATCAATGCTTTGCTCTGAAGAAACAATGCACTAAGAAACATCAGGAGGAGGCTACTGAATATGCTAATTTTTAGCCAAGAGAATAATGGAAGCCAACGAAAAATTCCAGGAGCAGATTGCCAGGAGACATGGGTTGGCCCTGCTGAGAGCTTCCACTTCTAAAGTCCAGTCAGAAGTATGTCTTTAAGTGTAACAAATAAATGACCAGACCTTGAACAACTACAGGAATTAGTAGAGTGGAGGCTGATGTTCTGTCCCTAAGTGCTGTGGCACTAACCTTTCTTTATATTATTTAAGTTAATCTGCCTCGTGACCCTGTAGGATTCTATTGTCCTTCCCTCACATGTGATGAAAGAAAGGTTTACTCAAGATCACTCAGCTGGAGAGTGGGATGAAGGCTGGTTTTGAGTCCAGCTTCTCCATCGATGCTCGTTCTGCCATAGGACAGAGTTGAGGAAGTGAAGCAGGCTTCTCAGAGAAGTGAATAGAAAAAGCACAACACAGAGAAAGGGATGGTAGCAATCTGGAAACACAGATGGCTGGGATGCTAAAGCCCTTTGATGTCTGTGTTACTCCCTTAGTCCATGGGGCACAGACATTGGTCCTGGAAGGTGAAATGGCTTTCCAGAAGTATCAGAGAAAGAGGCTAGGGATGCATGCAACACGAGGTCCTAGAATTCTTAGTTCTTAGTTTATTTGTAGTCCCTGTATTAGAGAGAGACAGAGACAGAGAGACACATAGAGACAGAGAAAGACTGTATGTGGTAATAAAATAAATTAGGGCTGCCTAGGGGAAGGACAGGAAATAGCCAGAGGTGGGAGGGGTACCAAAAGAGAACAGCGGGAATGATGGACAGTTGAGAATAGAGTATAATGGCTTGTGTGTGCAAACATCACAACAAAATTCATTACTCTGTATGAGAGAGAGAAAGGCAAAGGTTTCATGTGCGGCCTATCCTGCCAGCCTTAGAGATGTAGAATAGAATGCAGGCCTTCTTGTCTCCAGCTTGCTTCTGTTTGCTTGCCACCTTAGCATGTGTGTGAGTGGTGAGGCACCTGCTGCCTATGTAGACTGTGGAGGCTGGTCATCTGTGCCTGCCAGTGAACATCAACCTTTTCCTCAGTGTAATGGTTACAAAACACAGGCCAAATCTCTGAATTTCCTAATAGCCATTTGAAATATTTGGCTCCAGAAATCCCAAAGTCCATAAAGCATGGCCTGGCTCCAGCCAAACCACCTACCTCAATGATCTATTCCACTAAAAGGCACAGGAGTGATCCATAACCACTCAGCCACTGATAGAAGCCAAGGCCACCCAGATACTGGGCTCCTGCAGAAAATTTCAGCCTCACACAAGAAGATGACTGACTTCTGTAGGGTTTTAGAGCAAAGATCATCTCATTGGTAAACTTCTTAAGACCAAAGCAATCACCTTATTCTGGAATACAATTCTAGGCATAAAATAGATGCTCAATAATTGTGGCCAGTTAGCAGAAGTGTGTGTGTGTGTGTGTGTGTGTGTGTGTGTGTGTGTGTAAAACTAAAGGCATCATTTGACACCAAAACACTGTTTATTTCCTCAGATTTCGTGCATGGTATATTTGCATACACTCATGCATATTTAAATGCCCCTCTACTTTGGTCTTAAAATAGTGAGCAAGACAGACAAGCCATATTAAAATGTTCACTCCCACCTCTGAACACTAATAAACAAGATAAATCAAAGAGTCCCTCTCTTACCTTAGATTTTGGATCTCTGCACTATTGTTCATAAGATGCTATTTTGTGAGACCTGGAGCCTTCTAGATTTGCAATTTAGCAAGACTGTGATCTATGTAAGGGAGTAGCTGCCTTCTCTGTAGCTGCGCTCTGTGTAGTCTTGCTGGCTTTGTTGGTCTTTCAGAAGGCAAAGATTGAGCTGAAACAAGGTCTTAGCCAAGGTGTTAACCTTTGGGTGACCTCTTCTCTGTTCAGTTAAAAAGAAATTAATTGAATTATCAAGCTGTAGGAGAGAGGGGGCAGGAGAAAGAGAACCAAACTGCTCCTATTTGCATGCATCCCCAAACGTTGAAATCATCTTGTTCTGGGATCTTGAAGAGTTAGGACAAGCACCTCAACCCACTGGTTATATGCATGCTGGGTGTGATATACCATATGATCAGGCCTCTGTGTGGTACAAATCCAAATCTCAGAAAGCTAGGAATCATTCATATGAGAGTTCATGTTAATGTTGACTAGTGTCAAGAGAACAGGACTTCACCGCACTTTTCCACTCTCCTTCCACAATGTTTCTTGAGCCTTAGAGGCAGTAATAGGAATGATTTGTTTAGGCTGAGTCCTTATACTTTGCTATCTGAGCATCTTGGGCAGCCATGTGTCTCTAGATTCACGAACTGGCCCTGTGGAGCAAAGCCCAAATCATTTTCTTGACCTTTGGAAGAGCGATTGGCATCAACTTCCTGGTCATACTCCAGTCTGGACCCCTGCATAAGTGCACTAGGTTCTGCTCAGGGGTATTCTGGGAAAATCTTGTCTCTTCAGTGTGTCTCTACTTTCTACTAGAATGTTTCTACTTTCTACTATTTCCTACTGTCAAATCTGGTGTGATCAAGCCAATGGGACCCCGTATGAGTCTGTGGCCATCAGTAAACTCATTTTGACTCCTTTGCTGAGATTAGCCAACACAAAAATGTTTGAGAGTTGATCTGTAACATTCTCCAGTTTTCAGGAAAGAATTCCTAGCCTATGGGATTTCCTTCTTATAAGGGATATTCTTGTGTTCTTCTTCAGAATGCTTGTTTAAAAGGATGCAAAGAATATATTTCTTAAAACTATTTTCTTCCATTTAAGTGCTCCTCTGCATTTATTCAATAAAATCCAATTATTCCTACATACTTATAATGTTTCAATATTATACTGTGTCTCTATATGAGGATGTTTTAAATTTAGTGTGTGAAATTTTATACAGGAATATATTTGTGGCTCCAATTTGATTTTCTTAAAGAAAGATATGTGGCCTTTTATTCATGTTTGGTTTGTTTGGTCAAAGACTTATAATTCCATGGGCAAATCATCTATTTAAAAATAAACCCTCTCATTTTTACTTTCAAAAGTTTCATAAAAGCTGTTCCTATTTAGTACAGTTATCTCCCCTCGGTTAAAACTGATGATGTGTAATAGAGGCATGTATTACAAACAGCATCTAGCTATCCAGGAAGGTTTCTACTTAACATCTGTATTCTGCTGCTCATTAGTTGTAGGACGTGAGAGCAATACATTTCCAAAGGGCAAGGTCAGGATTACATTATCCTGGAAACGTCTTTGCTGAATAAATGTGTAAATATTTCAAATAAGTATGATGAGATTCTATTTCTATTGAGGACTTCTCTATAGGAGGAAAGATCATCCTATTTGTAATTGTGGGAGTCTGTGTCACCATGCATGCCATCCCTCCTTACCAATTTCGTTTGAAATGGCCTGGAAATAACAGATTACTATAGATGTAGGACTATTTACCTTGCAGTCAGATGTCTGGCGGGCAGGCTGGAACTAATGGATTTGGTTGTTTTCAAAGCATTCTTATCTACAGCAAGATACTGTTTTAAAGTGAATCCTCAGTTGTATATCAAGGTGCACTTGCATTGCGCAGAACACATGAACATGTGCTCTGTGATTGTATTGTCCTTCTTTCACAATACAAAGGAAAGAAAAATGCACCCAGAACCCACCGGTAGGCTAGTTTGGTGGTACTCTCCTTTTTTCGTTATTAGCACAAGGGAAACCCAGAACCAAATTTGAAGAATGGAGCGTTGCCTCATTGGGAGATGGAGTTGCATCATGGGAACATGGTGTGATTTAATTTCATAATTGTAAACATTACAATGGGTATGGCTGATTTCCTCTGTAACCCTTGTCCACTTCACTATGGCTGGACAGCTGAGTTAACATGGGTAGGTCCTGGCTTCAGATTCTTATCCTGTCTCTTCTTATTTTTTGCAGTTATATTTCAAAAAAAATTTCTAAAGGAACAAAAAAATCTGCTTGGGAATGAATGGGTCTGAAATCAAACATTTTTGTAAGGCCATAGCCTAACTAAAAGACAATGACATTTTCTGACCATTTCAGTCCCAGGACTGTATAAATGTTTGGAAAACAATTTTTTTCCTTGAAATGGGGTTGGGAAGGAAGAGAACAGACAGATCTGAATCTTTGTTATAGGGCTAGATGTCTGCATGTGTTCTAAATTGTGGCCACAATACAGGGTCAAGGCTAGCTTGGTCATATGGAAAGAGAAATACTAGAATCCTTCCTGTTTGATCATCGGAGGGTGGGGGTTGTCTCAGAACAGCACTAGGTAAGCAAGCTTAGCTTAGTAGATTTTTTTTCTCTATTATGCGCAATACTGTAGGCATGCTTGCCAACGTTTTAAGTAAAGCGGACGCCTGGTAAGTAGTCTTGAAATTCAGCATAAAGAGATTCATCTGGGGACAAAAATAAAACCATGATTTACGTAAATGCAGTAAAAAGTTTCAAATATTGGAGGGAATTAAATCTCGGTTGTATTATAAGGTGAATGGTACGGATACCGGTGTTGTTTGTTGTTTCTTCTATTTAAAATGCTATGTCTTATCTTTGAGGTTAGAAAACTAGCTCCCTTTCCACTTGTAGATGGGTTTTCTGGAGAGTTCTAGATAGGATGAACCTGGGGACTAGTGGCTCAAATTGTCTGGCACCTGGAGCTCATTTAGCAGGCAGACATGGTTTTCTAGTCTTCCACATACAGGCGGTCTTGAATGCGGGATGCTGCGGGAGTGGGCAGCCCGGAACCACGGCTTTAGATGCTGTGAGCTGGGTGAGTCCTTAAAGTCTTAAGGGGGAGCTTGCTCCTTCCCAAAACTGGTGTCAGTTCGGGGCCTGGGGGCTGGAATGCCATAGGACACAGAGGGAGACTGCAGCTTCCTCAGGCTGAAAGCTTCTTTGGGGCTAACTAACCATCGGGTGCTTTTGTCACCGAGAAGGGTTCCGGGACTGAGCTGAGAGTGGCATCGGGATGATTAGCTGAAGTGGCGGGGGGAGGGCGTGTGGAAAGTGGTCAGAGGCATGGCCTGAGAGCTTCCAGGCCGCCACAGGTGATCGGTTAGTAAGGAGGTGGCTAGGGACTTTGGTGCGGGTCCCCGGGAGCGCTGGGGGGCAGCACTGTGTCGGGGTGGGCCGCTCGCGGTCACCTGCCCGCGGGGGCGGAGCGCGGTGCCCAGTCGCACCCGCCTCCCGCCTCTCGCTCCCGCCCCGGGAGGAAGCGGAGGGGCGCGGTGTAAACAGAGCGGCGGCCGTGATGTCAGCCGGTCACATGGAGCCTCTTATGGCTCGGGATGGCTCTCGGCGGGCGGGCAGCTGCGGCAGCTGCTGCTGTGGCTCGGGCGGCGGCGGCAAGAGGGGGCTCCGGGGTCGGACGGTCGGCTCTCCCTGCGCTCTCCGCACCGCGGCGTAAAGGATGTATTTTGTGATCGCAGCGATGAAAGGTGAGCTCCGGGTGGCCCGCGGGGACTCGGGTGGACTGACGGCTCCGGGGGGCGGGGAGGAGGGCGCGCAGGGGGAGGGGTGGGCGCGCCTGCCCGAGCTCACGTACAGCCTGGGGGCAGCCACTGGAACCCAACGGGGCCTCTGGGGCCACTGCAGCGTAGCCACTGGAGCCTGGAGGGGGGTTCGGCCTGCCTCGGGTCGGTGGAGCTAGACTCACGGGCCCGATCGCCCCTCCGGCGTCTCCTTAGCTGCTGTCAATCGTCTGGGTGCGCCTGACACCCAGCGGGGCTCCCCAAAGAAAGTTTTCCGAGAGTCACAGCGCTTGGAAGGCATAGGGAGGATCTGGCAACTGGGAGGAAGCTGGGAACGTCCACACTGGGTCCCCAGGGCCCGCACCCCGGGACAACTCTGGCCTATGTGGGGGGAGGAGCGGCGGCCAGGCCGAGCCCTGCATGCGAACGCTAGTGGTGTCATCCCCAGGACTGGTTAGCGTTCCAGGCCTGGCGTCCGAGCTCCGTACGGCCACCCCACCCTCTGCAGCTCAGAGCGCCCGAGTGGCCAGCGGGTTAGGGAAGTGTGGCAACTCAGCGCTGCGCCCCTCGGACGCCGCCACTTCCGAAAGCGCGCGGGCCGGAGTCAGCCCAGCGCCCCGAAGGTGCCAAGACGCCCTCGGCCGCTCCCCTGGCCGCAGCGCGCTCCGGCTAGACGCTTAAGTTTGTGCATGGTTGTAGGGAAAAGACAGGATCAGCCCACGGGATTGGAGAGGAGAAGCCGGGGTTAGACCGCGGCAAGGGCCTACGGGCGCAGGTTAGCCGCTTTCAAGCCTCCGCACCCCGGGCCTCCTCCCTGATCTGTTGTATTGAGCTAGGGGAAGTAAGAAGGAAAGTGGTTTGCAGGGCCGGCTGGCTTCAGGTGTCCCAAGGTGAGGCGGGAAGAAGCCCAGGCAAGTCAGGGAAGTTTGTGATGGAGACAAAGTTTGGAGGTGCGCAGGAAGTTGCTTGTGCCGCAGGGAGAAACCGAGACAGGCGCTTCGACCTTTGCAGATGGCCCTGGAAAGACTCAGCCCGCAGCACTCTGCGCGATCGTGTGCCTGCTGGGTCCTCCCGGCGGATAATCTGCCCCAAACAGTGTGCAGGCCCCGTCGCCCGGCTTGGGGATTTAAAGCTCCATCTGTCTGTGGCACAGTGACCGCTCCTCTCAGGGGCAAAAATTGTGAGCACCCTGAAGGTCTTGCGGGGGGGTTTTGGCCTCCAGCGCGGTCGCCCGGTGCTCGTTAAACGTTTGCTAGGTTTAGGGTTATTTTGTTGTTGCAATCCAGGATGAAGGACACCCGTACCGTATCTGCGCCGGCTTTACTTTCAGATCATCGTGTTTTTCACTAGAAATTGGGTGGCCTCTTTTATTACTTATTAACAGGTCGAAGCATTCAGGACGCTGAGATGAGCTGGCTGCGTGCGATGAAATCTTTTTGTAGGATGCGCCCATGGCAAATTTAGAGCCTTTCCCCTACCACTTGCGGGAAGTGAGGTTGAATCACTTTTATAATATGTGACTGGTATAACACAAGAGGGAAGAGCTTCCCCGTGGTCTTAAGTGTGTGAAAGTGTTGGGGAAGGAAGGTGTTGAGGTTTCTTATTATGTAAAAGAAATCGGATTCCCCTCCCTAAAAGAGAATCGTGGTAATTCTTCTCATTAAACCTGTTAAGTGAAAACTGACTGCAGAAGCCGCAAAGTCAGTTGTATTTCGTTCCCTCACCTCCTTAAATTTAAAAAATAGAATTTGCTGTTTGGGAAATGTTGGCAATGGTCCTCATCCATTCTATTTAACGTTTGTGTTGATTGGGAGAAAGGTGAGAAGCTGAGAGGGACTTCTTTTTAACTGCCCTTTCCTCCTACGGAATGGTAGACCTCTGAAACAGTAAGGAACTGTCTTTTGATGGTGTTATTTGAGGCCGATCTTTTTTAGTAAGTTGGCTTTTGACTTTTGTAGGTTTAGTACTAAGTGAAGTTCTAACTAAACTCGCCTTGTGATAAAAAAACTCCTGAGGTAGTCAGTATTCCCCCAAACACCCCCGACACACACACACACACACACACACACACACACACACACACGACTTGGGGCTTCCTCTGGCTGCTGTAAAATATTAGATTCCTAGATTGATAGTATTGTCATTGAGAAAGGGTAAAGAATGTCTATAAATCCTAGCAGTGCAGATTTCTTTAAAACCCAAGCTTAGGGGTGTTGGGGGTGAGAATTGGAATATTTCAGTCCCAGCATCTTACGTCTTTTGTCTTAATAGGATTGTCTTGCTTTGGTGCAAAATTTAGAAAACTAGTTTGTGGGAAAGCAAGGAATGCCGTAAATGTTTCCATATCAGATTTAAGGGAGGGAAAAAAGAAAAAAACCAAAACTGGCCTGGAATCGTATTAAATACTTCCCTGCTGCCTCTTGGTTTTAATAGTTAAATTGGTTCCATATGCAAGAGTTTACATAATTAGATTCTTCATGCAAAACAGAAAGGTTCTTCTTCATAGTATAGCTTTCTGGTGTGTAGATGCCTGTGAACAGAGGGGAGGGAGAACAAGCCACTATAAAAAGAGAGGCATCTTCTTTGTTGCCCGATTTAATGATGTTTTTTAAACATCATTTAAACATCATTAAATCAGGCCTTTTTGAACTCACCAAAGAAGACAATCCTTTCTCTGTTGTCAATTTAGTTTAGGCTTACAGTGGTTCAATGCTGAGGAAGCAATAACCTTGAGTTTGAGCAACTCTCCTCTTATGCCTCAATGTGTTTGTTTGCTGGCTTAACAACAGATTCCCACTACCATTTAGGTTGCTCCTTGGGTACAGGGAAAGAGTAGGGATGATGTTTATCGTGGAGGCAAGGGGCACTTGGTCTGGTCAGCTCACCGGCCAAGCGCTGCTGGCAGTAGCTGAGTGTTTGAAGACTTGGTGCTGGAGCAGTTGGTATTGTATGGCTCTGCAGCCTCTGTTTGTGTAAAGGGACTTGGAAGGCTGAAGGCTCAGGTGGGAGCCTGCATCCTGTCGTGGATCTTTTCTCCAGTTTGTCACACAGATGCCAAGGCACCTGGAGCCTTTGGAAATACTCTGTGTATTGGACTTTGGTGTCACAAGTAACTTCAACAGTCTGGAAGAATTTGGAAAATTTTGTTTTTACCATGTGAAAATTGAATTCAATTCCTAGACTTATTTTAAACATCCTTCGTGTGGTATCCCTTACCAGGCAGTGATCTGTGTCCCATTTAGGGGACTTGTGATGGATTGGACTGGGAGAAAGTCAAATGGCTGCCAGTGTGGAGAGCCAGGTGTGTTTGCTTGTTTGTTTGTTTGTTTTTCTCTTGCAAAAAGAACTCAGTTCTTTGAAAGACAGAAGGTCCCAGGCCTGAGAGATGGCTCACTGAGTAAGGGCACTTGCTGCCAAGTCTGAGGACCTGAGTTTGGTCCCTGGAACCCATAGACTGGAAGGAAAGAACTGATTCCCACAAGTTGGCCTCTGACCTCGCCATGTGTGCCATGGCATGCACATGTCCACATGCATAAAGACATAAATAAACATTAAAAATAATTAAAGACAGAAGGATTGAATTTGGATGGATGTAAAGAGAGCCTTGCTGGTCTGTGGGATGGTTTTTAAGTGCAGTTTTCATAGGCAGCCTCTCAATGCTATGTTTTTTCAATAATGTCATAGGACGGACATGCATGACAAAAGCAAGCTTCTGTCGGGTGCTTTGCCATCAGCCGAGCTGAGCGCTCTAATGTAAACATTAGCCAGGTAGAAAACAATATGATATCTAAGCAAATATATACTCTGTAATTGATGTCCTGATTTTTCTTTATGCTCAGTAGCCATATCTCTAAATAGATCTTAGTTCTCTAGACCCCCTTTCTCCTACTTTCCCTGCCAGCCATGGAGATCAGAATACCAATGGGCAAGGTCAGCAAACAGATCATTGCCAAACATCTGAGGGAGCAGCCATCAGCTTTGTAAACTTACACTCGCTCCTAAGAAAGGGCCATTTATTTGGACAAAAGTTAACTTCGTGGATGGATGGGTGGATGGATGAATGAGTCTTTCTAAAAATTGCACCATCCATAAAGTTCCTCGTATGGAATTTGTTGTCTGGGAAGACTTTGTAATGACTTTGTTTGTGCAGGCCTGGGTGTAGCTTGGTTGATGGAGGGTTAACTTCATATGCTCACCTCCTCTTTCCTTAGCGCCAAAAGAAAAGACAAAGACAGATTTTTTCATTTTCTACATCCTCACAATGTTTATTGACAAAAATCAAAGCTGCATTAGCCCCTGTGTTTCACATTTGCTCGTTAAAAACCATAATCTTTACACACATTAAGCCATCAGCTATGCTCATTTTATATTTTTCTGATTTAAAGTAAATTTTTAAACATTCACCTGTCACATCAAGTATAAACTGATGTTCGCTATTTCCAGGTTATACACTGACCCTTTGAGGCATGACAGACAGAATCTCTGCCCCCATTTAACCACTACCCCAGAATCGTTCCTATTTGTTCTGGCCTTTGGACTGGAGGATGGAGAGAGCCAGCACCTGAGCTCTGTGTAACCATCAGTATTGTGTGTAGGACATGACAGAACAGGCTTTCCCCCATAAACCATGAGTGCTACGCCTAGGGAAGAGGTCTAAATAAGAGCTCACGTTAGCTGATGGGCAATCTGGGGTTGGGGGAAAGGCATTTGAAATATTTTGTTTCTGGATTTTCTTTTTTAAGTGAAACATTAGCCCCCGTGGGGTTATGAGATAGTAACTTAACCCTCCGCTCTCATGGCTATACAATGCAAGGCCAAGTTGACTTCCATCAGTACTTTCCTTTTCTCAGTTTCTGCCTTTCCTCTGAAGTCGACTAGGCATTTCCCAAGCCAATAGGAACAGGGTTTCTATCTGTGTGCATTTCATGTCTCATGCACACTCCCAATTGTGTCGTCCGATGATCCCATGCATTTGAGGTGAAGAAAGTAAAGCTACACAGGTCATGTGGCATAGATAATTTATTTTGGCTGACACCAGGTAGAGCCTGGACCAGGCAACTAAGTCCCACCATCTTCCTATCACCCCATGAAGGAAGCTGTAAAAATGTCCTGTACATAACTTTGCCTCTAGTTAGCGTAAATGATAAGTCTGCCGTTTATATGGGGGAAAAATAGACTCAATTATGTAATGCTTTGCTGAGCCTAATATCTTTAAATTACTCTTTAATAAAATCAATTTGGTACAAATGGGGTTATTCTTATTTGCTTCTCATTGCTCTCCATGATTTTCATTAAGCCAGCTGGTATTAAGATCTGGGAGAGAACCAAGCTTGACTTTCCTAAATAATATAGAATAGCATCATGAAGTAGAGCTGACCTTTGCAAGGAGTCATCATTATGACTGAATTCAGTCGAATATTTGTCTGCCTGTCCCATTTATCTTTAGGCAAAGGAGGGAGTTTACAAGTGTGCCTTTTTATTTAAATACATTTCATGTGGTCGAATGCTTGGCAGCATGGTTGTGTGGATAGCTAAGGGACATCAGTACATATTGTTGAGAAGCTTGATGTCTTTCACATCAGCAGAAATAGAAGTTTTCTTGAAGAGCTGCAGAAGCTCACTTCTTGCTGGGTTGGCACTTAACCTCTCCAGGTACTGAACTGAGGTATGCTGTTATTTCAGAGGCTCAGGAAGAAATGAAACTTTAAATCACTCAGATTATGTGTCCCATAAGCAAGTGGGTGTTCTCCACAACATTCCTGTGGCATGAATGTCATGCTATGCTTAAAATACCTCCTATAATGGGGATCTCACTATCTCCAGAGTTAGCTTATTCCATGTTGAATTAGAAAAATCACCCCTCATCAAGCAGACATGTAATCCTCTGGTTCTGAGCCCACCTTCCAGTGCTCTATGGGACACATGTAATCCATCCTTCAAACTGAAGACTGCTATTTGAAAACAAGTACACACACACACACACACACACACACACACACACGCTCTGGTGTCCCTCTGCCTCCTATCTCACTCAAGTTCACCATTCAGCCATCTTACAATCCTGGTCAGTTTCTTCCTTAAATTAAAAAACACACTTGAGTTCATCTAGAAACACTTGACATTTTGATGCAAAAAGTGAGTTCCAGCTGCCTAATATAATATGCCTGACTTGGTGCTTAACTTAGAGATTAACCAAAAAGAAACAAACAAACAAACAAAAAGAACAAAACAAACAAACAAAAAAACCAACAACTTTATTTCAATCATATTAAGGTACATAAATAAGGCTCTATAACTCAACTGGGGATCAATGCTGGTGGTAATCGTTGTAATTTGTGGAAGTGGGGTCTTAAGTGTTTATGGGTATTTTATTTGACTTATGTTGATTATTTGAACTATCCAGGAAAAAAAATTAAAAGTCACCAAAATAATTATAGGAACATTATACGCTCTTAGAAGCTTTTTCCCTCCTCACAAAGCAGTATCACATCTTAGATAAGGCTGCCCTCTAGTGGATACTTTCTCATGACAAGCAAAAGCTGAGCCAGTGAAATTCCCATCAGGCTAGTGGAAAAGGTCAAAGGTTGTGAATATTTTCTTGATAGCTGTGGGGCATTCTTCACCAGTTTCAAAAGTGTAATTCTTTATCTTGTGAAGTTATTAGAAACGACTTATTAGGTAACGAATCTCTAATGTTTTCTTGGAAGGAAAGAAGGGTCATTTTTAAGAACTGCAAGCTCTATTAAAGCGTGTTCGTGGCACCTTCTTGTCTATACTAAATTCGAGTGGCATTTGGTTTGTGAGTAATTAAACCTGTATAAAAATCCTTGTTTTGTCGTAAGTTTTAAATTCAGTGCTATTCTCCACCCTTGATTTTTCTATTAAAAAGAAAAGGTAGTAAAATCCATTTGAAATATCATTTTCAAATTAAGACCTTTACACACGCACGCACGCGCGCGCACACACACACGCACACACACACACACATGGGTTGGAGAGAGTGAGAGAGAGAATCAATAATTAGAACCACTGAACCACTGATGATCTTTTTGGTATCAGAATAATTTTAATATATATATGCAGAAACTGTTTAGCTCCTTGGTTTTATGAAGACTCAGATGGTTTAATTCACCCAAACTTTCATGTTGTCTACAAGATAAAGTATATATGATATAGGGCAATTGAGCTTGAGAGAGTTTGCAAGTTAAACTACTGGAAACCAGCTAGGGTGTTGCTCAGTTAGTAGAGGGCTTGGTAACATTTAGAAGGCCCCATGTTCAAGCTCCACGTCTGCATAAAGCAGGCATGGCAGTGCACTCCAGTAATCTGAGCACTCCTGAGGTAGGAGCAACTGAAGGTTATCCTCAGTCAGCTACATAGGAAAGTTGAGACCAGCCTGTAAAACAAAAGACAGGGCTCAAAAACAGACAGACAAATGAAAATAACAACACGCATAAAAGCACTCCGTATAGAAGCAGAGACAAGAACTCACTTGAATAACAGTTAGGCTCTTTAGTGAGCTTTGAATCTGGTTTTGCCTGATATATCAACCTTGAAACAATCTTACCTCTGCAGAGGAGCCAGAGGCACCTAAGTCCTGAAAAATACTGATTTTCCCACTGAAATGACTTTGGGGGACAGGGGAACACACCCCAGAGGTGTGAGAACGCACGGTACAGTGGAATTTTCATTGCTTGAAGTTTGGTACCCGAGCTGTAATAGCAGAAGTAACCAAGATGGAAGATACCGCTGGGATTCTAAAGGAGGAGGATTCTGGCTTGCCACTACTCGAAAGAGGCAACTGGAACTTTTCGTGAAAACAAGGCAAAAACAACAACAAGAAAGGGTTGGAGTGGGGGGACAGAGAAACTGCTGCTTTGGCCCTTTGATCTTAGAAATAAGGTCGTGGTTAAGAAGTGAGGACTTGTGGTTAGCTTGAGATCAGCTATTGAAGCAAATTGTTTTTTTTTCAAAGGGCACCACCCAGAAGAAGTGTGATCCTCATGCTGTTTGTATTTCTTCTCTTTCTATTTTTTTTTTTTTTTGTCAAAGATTATTATCTTCATTTCTCACTTCTGATTTCTACAGAACACAGTGCAAACATAAACATTTATTTTGGACAATGCTTAAGTGTTTCATGTATGCTAGACCATTCTGGTGCCACCTGTATGCTCTTACAGTCAAATTCAAGCTCTTCCTGTCAATCAGGTGTCTCGGGTGGTGAATCAGCATTTTTTAAAAATACCAAGATGTTGGCAGTCACAGTTAACCAGAGAGGACTATGCTGAGGGTTTTGGGCTTGCGCGTCTGTAGTTTCTGGGTATGCACCATTTGAAAACAAAGAGACTTGACTTGGTAACACACAAAACTATCCTATCCCCCAAAACATGAATTGGTTAAGGCCAACTCAAACATTTATGTGTGAACATGATTTGATTTCAAGAAATCAAAGAATTAACTATAAAATATCTTTGCAAACGATCCTAGGACTGGTTCCTGAATCCTGGAGTAAAGCTCCTAACTAGAGTCTGTAACAGGCGGATTACTGAGTCCCACCTAGAGATGGCCTGACGCAGTCAGTGTTGGGTGGGGCCCAGAGGGCGGATTTAATCGGCATCCTGGGTGTTTCTGATGCAGGCAGGCATCCTTGGGCCTCAATTTGTTACACCCTTGTGTTCTAAGCTGTCAATGCTAGGGTGGGCAGTGGGCTGCTCTACTCCCTCAGTGGTTCCTAGAGACCATCAGCCATCCCATGGAAGGCATTTATCTTGCATAGAGTTCTGTTTCTGGTAGTCTGGGCCAAAGCCAGTGAGCCAGAATTTGCAAAAGTTCTTCTGATGGTTGTAAGAGTTAGATCTGTTTGGAAAGGCCCGCTCTGGCCTCCTGACTAGGGAAGAAAGCAAGGATCCCACAGTGAATGATCTCAGGGTAAACATAGGCTTTCTCGGGCTCCACTGGAAAAAAAATAGAGCTGGGAACCCAATGTGAGGGATTTCTGCCATCACTTCAGGAGCAGCCACACTTGAAACAGTTTTCTGTGGCCTTCCTAAACCCCAGCATGGAGGAGGAAGTCAATAGAATGTTTCCCCCAGATCTTTTAACCCCAAATGACCTAAACAGGAGAGGGTCCTGAGGCAGTCTAGGTAGTCCAATAGAGGAGCTTATAATAATGACAAAGCTCTGTACTCTTTTTTCTGAATGACACTGTCTGGAGTTCTGGCCTCCATTTGCAACATTGACTCAGTGAGTTCCAGCCCTGTGTGTGGGAACTGTATCTCCCAGAGCAGGTGGGGGAGTCTGCCAGAGTACAGGCCAACTCCAGTGGAAACAGCAGTGTCTTTCCCCTGTTGCCTTTTTCATTTTTAAAATTTTATTTCTTTTTTTTTCCCAGCAACAAAGTAAAGATTCCCTACCCCTCAAGCTCTTCCTAGGCCCTTCCTATGAACAAAAGGGCCTTTCTCAGGCATAAGCATCGTCCGAGTGTGTCTGCAGTGGCCAAGCTGGGGCAGTGGGGTTAAAGGAGCTGACTCCAAATGACCAGACACCCTACCTCCTACTCCAAATGACTAGACGCCCTGTCTCTGATTCCAATAACCAGACACCCTGCCTTTTGTGTAGAGTGAGTTCTCATCTGGAAACGCTAGTAAAGTTGGGACTCTGAGTGGTGTGAAGGCAGACAACACTCAACCAACTCTGGCCCTGGGAAGTTGGTTGTGCAATATACCTCATTGCTTGTTGCAGCCTCAATGCTGTGGGCTGTGCGGACAGTGGTGACCATGACATATGTAGTCTGTGTCCTTAGTGAGTGTATGCTGTGGTGGGGGATGTTTGAGTAAACATGCCAGCTGCCTTCATATAGGGTAATTGCAGCAGCACAGCCAGTCTGACAGAAATATGGTGGCTTGGTGGATGATCATGAGAGTGCTCAATCACAGGATTTCCCCAATCCTTGCTAAATGCCCTCCAATAGGCCTGGAAGGGAGCTCAGAGGCTATCTGGACTCAGCACCCAGTATTGTCAGTATGTTAGACTGGATGGAGCTTTCAAGGCATACAGGCTCTTAGGGATTAAAAAGCTGGAGCATTTAAGAATTCTCACTGCTCTTACAGAGGGCCTGAATTTTTTTTCCAGGTGCTCATGTCAGGCCCATCACAACCACCTGTAACTCTAGCTCCAGGAGATCCAACACCCACTTCTGGCCTCCTGTGCTCATGTGCACATACCCCCTCATAGACACATGCTTAAAAAGTAAAGTTTTAAACAATATATATGTGTTCGTGTGCATCTCTGTGTGTGTGTGTGATCTATTTGAGATTTTGGTGATCTTGGTCTGATGCATTGGTGGATCGAAAGTGCTGGTAAATTGTAAGCTGCATAGGTTCTGATTGAGAAATCACTTAAGTTCAACACCTTTCTTTTATGCATGAGTCATCTGGTCCCCAGTGATGCCACATGGTGTTGAGTGGAAAGCCCCTATGAGTAGAGGTAAGCAGAGGATGAAGACATGGGTTCTAGTCGGGATCTGTTGCATGGTAACTGGCAGGGTTTTTTTTCCCACTTGCGTTCTTTCCCTGTTTGTAAAATTAGAAGGTTGTGATTGACAGCTGTCAAGGTCTTTTCCAGAGCTCACATTTCTATAAAAATGTTTCTCTTACAGTTGAAAGGTGGACTGGGGTCTCGTTCAAGATGTAGGAAAGGCACACAGAAGTCTGCTGACTTCGTTCCTCCCTTCTTCCCTGTCCCCCGCCATAACTGCTTACGGTACTTCAGCTGGCTAACCAGCTCCTTTTGGAAGTGAAAAGTCTAAGGTAGAAAGAGGTAATTGCTAATGCCAACTACTTAAAGACATTTTAAAACAAGAAGGCTTTCATTAATATTAACAAATATGCCCAGACTTAGTTCTGGCAAATTACAGCTCTGCTTTATCAAGTTCTAGCCCAAAGCCCTTTCCATTTTTGATGGTTGAGTTGAAACCTAGGAGTGGGGAATTAGCTGAAAAATGAAAACCACCAAACAGCCATAACCACTCCACAGCGATTGTATTCCCAACTTCACACTAAAAGCCCCAAATCCCTAGGAGATGTAGTATCTCCCAGTGTGTTTGCAGGGATTAGCAGGCAGAAATGGCGTGCCTCCTGTGCTGCCACCTGCTTGTAAAACAAAACAAAACAAAACAAAAAACAAACAAAAAAACCAGAACCAGAAGAAAACATAGAGATCTGTCCCTACTTCATCTGAGGCCCAGAATCCCAAAGAACTTGAGTTTCATTGCAATGCTAATCAGAAGGAGAAGGGTCTGTTAGAAGCCAGCATCATGTGATGTCAGTGGGGGTAGTGTTAGGGGATATTTGACATTTCCAGAAGTGATTAAAGCAAAGTTTGGAAAGAAAATCTGATGAGAGTCAGCACATGAAGTTAGAGTTGTATCTTCAACAGCATCTTTAAAGACTGAGCACATTGCTTGTTTCTTGTTTGGTAGAAATTGAAGGGGAAAGCAAGGCTTCTATCCAGCAGAATCCTCTAACAGTAGTTTCCTGTTTCCACCACTGCAGAGAAACAACTTGTTACAATGAGTTAAGATGGCTCAAACTTTTGTCAGCCTCTCAGCAGGCCCCTGCTGCTGCTCCTGCTGCTACTGCTGCCTCCTCAGACTCTTTTAAAGTGTCTTAGATGTTCTGTGTCGTTCACATGGTTGCCTAGGAAAAATACTGACCAAACTCCTCCTTTTGACTGCTAAGATGGCTCGAGAGTTCTCAGGATGTTTTTATTTGCTAGAAATTTGTTTTGCACTTAAGCTTCTCTTGTTGAGGGAGTTTGGTTACCAGCCATCTGATGATGCCTCAGGGTGTTTACAGAAAAAATGTGGGTGCTGCAATTATATTTGAGCACAGCCCTCCCCCACTACAGATAGCACAGTAATCAGCAGGAGTGGGAAAACATGTATTTAAGGATTTGATGCTTGTAAAAAAGGGGCTGTAAAGGAACATGGTTGTTCAGATGTGAGAAGTGACTGGTTCTCCTTGTAGGCATGCTAGTAACAATAAAGTCTCCAAGTTCAACATCAAAGCCATCACAGTTTACTCCACCAGTGACGTGCACATCAAAGGGGAGCTTAAGACAAAGGGAGGAATGCTTTGCCTCATGGCCAGATCCTTTGGGGGGGGATGGGGAAGTGGCTTGCAGATCCTCACTTCATAAGGCAGGGCAAATGAAAACTGCCTTCCCTCCTATCTTGACATTTATGTAAGAAAGATTCATCACAGGAGAGATGGGATCCTCTCTGGCTTCCTTCAGGCAGCAAACTCTGTACCAAGGCAGGCATCTCGAACTTCACTTAATATGCTACATGGAATTCTCTACCAGTTTAAACTGGGTGAGCTTGTAGTTGGTTGTTGAATTACCCTTGACAACATAATTTGGGACCTCAGTTTGCAGTCTCTCTCCTCTCCTTTTCTCTCTCAGTTTCCTCTCTCATTCTCTCTCTCTCTCTCTCTCTCTCTCTCTCTCTCTCTCTTGTCTCTGTCTCTCTCTCATTTACCTTGTGGGTGGAGTCTTGCTGAATCAGATGTGTGGTACTTAACAGGTGTGTGTGTGTGTGTGTGTGTGTGTGTGTGAGAGAGAGAGAGAGAGAGAGAGAGAGAGAGAGAGAGAGATAAAGAAATTTAGACCTGTTAAACCAGCTCTTAATTAATCACCAGGTCTATGTCTCCATTCCCCAACTCATGTCATGTGTATTCCAAAATGCTGAGCTTAGAACAAGAGTCAAGAGCTCAAGACACACACCCCTTGAATATTACATTGAAAATAAAACCAGCCGTGCAAGTATTAGGGATGGTTTGAAATGATATGCTCTTTCTTTCTTTTTTTTTTTTTTCCCTTGCCTTTGAAATGTGAGATTCTTTTATAGTTTAGCTTCAGTAATTTACACATTTTTAAGTGATATTGAAAAATAGTAGTGCCCAGTGCAGTCATTAATAAATACAAAGCAGCCTTCTCGGGGCTCTGGGGAAACTTAATCAACACACAGTGTTACTAATTGATGCTATAGTGAGCCGGCAGAAGCAATGGATCAGTAAACAGAAGTTAGAAACGAGAAGTTAGGGAACTGTAGGGATTATGTCGACATCAAGGGCCGGAAATTATAATAAGGCCTCTCTAGGGGAGTGTGCATTTGCATGTAGCTGAATTAGAACACCCGATTATTTCTGAAGACACCCACGGTGTGAGAGGTCTAAAGGAAGGATTTCAGGCAGGAGCTCAACTAGTCTCTTCGGTTTTTTTTGGGGGGGGGGCATTAATTCATGATCGTTTGATAATTTTTCAATAACATGGTATAGTGGCTTCCATTCTTAACAACAAAATGCTAATGAAACCAACTGCACAGATTTTTTTCTCTGTTTCTATTTGTGTGTGTGTGTGTGTGTGTGTGTGTGTGTGTGTACATGCCCCCCGCCATGGGTGCACATGAGTCAACTCTCCCCCTTCTACTGTGGGTTCTAGGTATCCACCTTGAGTCCATAGGGCTCCCATGGCCAGCACCTCTTCCTACTGAGCCACACAAAATGTATATTG
The DNA here is from genome assembly GCA_019843965.1 of Rhynchomys soricoides. Lineage (NCBI taxonomy): Eukaryota > Metazoa > Chordata > Mammalia > Rodentia > Muridae > Rhynchomys > Rhynchomys soricoides. The sequence continues at coordinate 7,484,206 of JADRCH010000036.1, read as the reverse complement.
AATTACCACAACTGAATGTTTTAAATAAGAAAATAAAAGCCGGAGGACAGGTGGGTGGAGACAGAATTAAACTAAACCTTTTAAATCTTCTTTACCCCAACTCTACCAGGACACAAGCCTTGAGCAGATTAGACAGCTTTTAGATTTTATAGTCTCTGCCCTCCACAGAGTGGTCCTCAGTGTGTCACCTAGGGCTCCCTGAGGGTTCCCAGGGCCCTTCTCATGGATCAACAGGATTTATGAAAATGTTAGGACAGGGTTTGTTCTTTGTGCTGTGCTGACCTCCTGCACCTAGGGTAAACAGCACTAGTGGGTAAAACTGCTGGAAACTCAGCCTGAGTCCAGGCTGTAGTACTCTGTGCTCTTTCAATCTTGCACACTTGGTGTTAATAAAGGAAAGAGTCAGTGCCAGTTACATTTAAGACTGTCCTTGATGGGGCAGTACAAAAAGATACTAATTTTTAAATTTAAAATATTTTTGTATTATTATCGTGGAGGGTGTGTAGGATCTGGGATGGGGGTGGTGCTGTATGCTGTTGCTTACCCATGAAGGCCAGAGAATAACACTGTAGAGTCAGCTCTCTCCTTCCACCTTTAAGTGGGGATATAAGAATCAAATGCAGGTCTCTAGACTCCCATGGAAAGTGCCTTTAACTGCTGGGCCCTTCTGCCAACCCTAATGTTATTCAGTCTTGACTACTGAGCACATGCCTTTGGTGTGTTCTCTGTAAAACTTCTCCTTCATTCTGATGTACCAGTCTGTCTCCAGGGACAGAGTGTTGTACCTTGTCTGCATTGAGAGCTAAGTTGGTACTTCTTAAATGGAAATCCTTGTGCTTTAACAGAAGGGCTGACTATGGTTATTCAGACTTGGGGATGTGTCACACAGCCTCTGTGAAGTGAACCAAGTGTCTGTCACTCTGAGAACAGTCAGTTACGTATTTCTTGTCAATACGTTCAATCTTGCATGCAGAAATGATGGGTTTGGAATACATGGGTCCAACCCCATGATTGACCTGATACTTAGAAGCTGCTCTGGTGTTGGGGGGTGGGGGGGGTGGGGGGAGGTAGCTAACCATGTTGAGCCCTTGAGATGATTGCATCTGATAAAAGATGTGTCACCCCTTGGAAAACTACAGAACTCCATGAACCAACCCCATCCCTGTGAAACCAATACAGAGGATTACAAAACCTCAGCCACAGGATAAGATATAGCAACTGATTTGAATTGAGCAGAACATGAAGTCACTGGTGTGGTTTCAGGATCCATATTCTAATTAATCGATTGGTTCCCACCTCTAACTCAGCACTTGAGAGGCAGGAAGTCTGTCATTAGTTTGAGGCCACCTGGTTTCCAAAGTGAAATCCTGTCTCAAAACAACCCAAACCAAAAAGGAAAAAGGGGGGGACTCCCACTTGTTAAGACTGTATGAAGCGTCATGGAACATCCAGAGTTGCCTGAAGAGGCCTGTGATACGACTTATTTGATAAAGTGCCTGCCTAACCTGAAGGAAGCCCTTTCCCAAGATGGCGGACAGCAGAGGGTGGTGGTACATGACTTCTTCCCAGCACTCAGGAGGTGGAGGCAGGAGGATCAGAAATGCAAAGTCAGCCTTGGTTTCAGAGTGAATTCTAGACCAGCCTTGGTTACACAAGACCTCCCCCCTCTGTGTGTGTGTGTGTGTGTGTGTGTGTGTGTGTGTGTGTCTGAAAATACTATTAAAAGTAACCTCTCCTTTGTCCAATCCATTATCTGGGTGTCACCGGATTTTCTTCTCACACATTCCCCCAAGAGAACATCACAGAACACATTGAATATAGAAGCAGCCATGAAACTCCACAGATGAAAACGATTTATAATTTTTTTTAAAAAAAGAAAGTCAATAGAACATTGTGGGTTTTTTTAATTTTTATTTTTGTTTTTTGTTTGTTTTGCTAAATTCTGGTGGAGTATTCTTAATTTTTTTTTTTTTGAATGCATGAAAGTAAATATTTTTAACTGTTTCCAGTGTTCCTTTGCATGGTGGTAGTTACTAATGTACAACCCACAGAAACAAATGCTTCTTTGTGGCTTTGTTGTTGTTGTTGTTTTGTTTTTCAAGGCAGGGTTTCTTTGTGTAGCCCTGGATATCCTGGACTCTGTAGACCAGGCTGGCCTCAACTCAGAGATCTGCCTACCTCTGCCTCCTGAGTGCTGGGATTAAAGGCGTGCACCACCACTGCCCAGCTCCTTGTGACTTTTAAGAGTATAAAATGACCCAGAAACCCAGGACTGGATAGTTTCTTCTGTGCTATAGTTCACTCCAGAAGGAAGAATTTGTGATTGAGTCCCAGGTGCCAGGAGAGGAACTTTGCATGTAGACAGATTAGTGTCAATAATGTATTAAACAAGGCACTTTCAGATACAAATTTATATTCCACTCTGCTATAATGTCCCATCCTTAATAGCAGTAGAAAACTACAGTAGCTGCTGGTCTATTTTCTGTGTTTGTTGTTTTATTGCTACAGCAGAGTCCCGCTGTAAAATGGTGGTTTACGTTTTATTATGATTTTATCTCTAACTTTCTACAACCAACATTAGCAATACCAGCACTGGTGAATTCCTGCTGTGAATTTCCTGTTTGGTTTGGACTTACATAGAGGAAATGATATTTTGAACAGTTAGTGCCACTAATAGTTCCGTCCCAACTCCTGGAAGCTGTGAGACTTCAGCCACTACCCTGGCCACATTGGTGAATTTTATCACTGTGTGATGGCCCCCTTCATAGCAGCTGTCAATCACCCTCTTTCAGTCCTTCTCCACTAGGGACCAGTCAGCCCAAATATCTGTTGGCACCCAGAGTGTGTCGAGAAGTCTGAGCCCTCATCGAGCTTCAGATACACTTGGCAGAATCTGCTCCATTACTCTAATTAAATGCATGAAAGCCCAACCTTCCCTGAAATCTCTCGGGGAAAATAACATGCAGGCTAGAAAGCTATGCCTAATATTTGTTCCTAATTTTATAATCACTTTCTTGGCATCTGACACCGAAATGTGTATGCTGCCCTCTGTGACTGGGCCATCGCCTCTTTGTTATTATCAAGTAATGGGCACGGGGGTCTTGTGTTCTCATTGGCTTCTGATGCAAAGGCCACTGGTGGAGAAGCAAATGTGCTTGGCACTCTGATGCCAGTAACTGGGAGAGAACTGGATGCCTCTGGCGCCTGATGGGTCTTGGTGTTGGGATGCCTTGCTCCTGGCTTGGTTTTATTGGCCAATTAAAAGTAGAGGCTGGGCACACTCACTTGTATAAACAGAGATTGTGCAATGGCCCCAGCCAGGTTGGCCATGAGAAAGCCCTTTCCCCCAAATGGAGGGTTGGGCAGAAGGATTGCTGAGTTTCAGAACAGCTCACGCTATTGAATGGGTGAGGGAGGGGGCTAAGAGGAAGGGAAGCAGAGCTAGCTCTGTCCTCTGTCCAGAAGGCTGCTGCGGAGTTGAAGCTGCTGCAGAGGTGAAGCTTGCTGCAGCCCTGCCTCTTAAAAAGGTTAGAGAAATAACAACACTCCTTTTGCTGGCTAAAAAGAAAACACGTGGCTGGAGAGCTGGCTCAGCAGTGAAGGAAGGGCACTTGCTGTTCTTGCAGAGGACTCCAGTTTGGTTCCTACACTGGGAAGCTCACAACTACGAATTAATCCAGTTTCAGGTCTGATGCCATCATGAGCACCTGTGTACTTAGCGATCTCTCTCTCTCTCTCTCTCTCTCTCTCTCTCTCTCACACACGCACACACACACACACACACACACACACACACACTGTAGGTGTCTTTAGACACACCAGAAGAGGGCATTGGATCCCATTACAAATAGTTGCGAGCCACCATGTGGTTGCTGGGAATTGAACTCAGGACCTCTGGAAGAGCAGCCAGTGCTCTTAACCACTGACCTTTCAAACCCTGATTCTTGTGCTTTTTAAACATTGTGTTTTATTAAATTCCTAGCGTTGTCCTGATAGCTCTGTTACCTGACTTAAAAGAATAGATTTACATACTAAATTGTATAGAGTTTAGCAGTTTTGACAAGGCAAAGAAGACTACCAAAAACCAAAGGGCAGTTGTTGGCTCAGAATATTTATCAAAATTGTAGAGGTCAAAGAACAACTATGTGGAGTTGATTCTCTCCTTCCACCTTTATGTGGGTTCGGGAAATCAGTCTCAGGTCAGGTTCTGGGAATTGAACTTGGGTCATCAGGATTGTTGGCCAAGTGCTTCTCCCTGCTGAGCCTTCACATTGGCTTCATGCTGTACTTTGATATAAAGCTTACTCAGAAGGGAAGAGCAGAAAAGTACTAATATATTTTTGGAACTGAGAATAGACTCAGCTCTGGAATTTTCCAATTATTATATAAACACGACTTTTTAACAACTGTAATATTTTCATTCTTTGAGAATTTCAGTATGCATACAATATGCTTTGGCCATGCGCACCCCCTACTCTTACCCCCAACTCCTCCTCAATCCATCCCAGTACCCCAAACCCCTCCCAGCTTCATGTCACCTTAATATAGTTTATTTTTGTAGCCCACCTAGGGTCATTTGTGCTGTACATCCACTGGAGCATGGTTCACTAGCCAGGGACCACACCATTAAAGCTGACTCTCCTAGAAGCCATCAACTGCCACAAGCTTCTAGGCTAGGGGATGGGGCTCCCAAGTCCCTCCTGTTTGTATGCTAGAACAAACATTTTGTTTATCCCAACGCTTCACCCTTCCTCTTCACAAGGTGAAGTGGAATTTGCCGGGAAAGTAAAGGTACCTAAGACAATCTTCCTTTATGTTTAGGCCTGTGTAAGCACTGACTGCTCAGTAAAATAGTAGGGTCGGTGGACAGGAAAAGGTAAGATGCTGCCATGATGTTGCCATAGGAACCAGAAGGTCTTCTACAGTGTAATGCTGACTGTGCACTTTCCAGCTCCATCTGAAGGTTCTAACCCAGAGCTAGCCATAGCAAACTGGGCCTTGTTTTGAAAGTGAACACACACACACTCTCTCTCATATTTGGGGGATCTTACTGCTCTTCTGGCTTAGCTGAGGACACAACTGCCTCTGGCCACATAGAGAGGAAATCAAGTGGGTCCATCTCTCCAGACCTTTGGCTGTCTCCTGGTCCTGACTCAGGACTTTGGTCTTATGGCCTGTTCTGGCTCTTTGGGATGGCAGGAGATACCTCAATAAAGATGTTAAGAAGCTTACATATGTATAAAAGAGGGCATGTCCAGCCCAGAGAGATGGCACAGTGGATAAAGTACTTGTTACGTATGTCTGAAGATCTGAGTTCAGTCCCCAGAGCCCATAGAGAGATGGAAGAGGAGAGCCAGCACTACAAAGCTGTTTTCTGACCTACACACACACAGGCACTCACCACACACACAGAGACACACACAGGCACACACCGTATCTCCACAACAATAAAAGAAAGTGCGTGTATGAATTAGGAAACAATTCGAAATATACCCATGACCTCCTAGAAATTCTTCACTCTAGTTAAAGGAACTTGAGCAAGTCTTAAGACTCCTAGGTTTTATCATCTAAGGCATAAAGAGAACACTACCTACCTGGTAAGGAATTTGGATAAGAGGGGCACCTACGAAAGCCAGGATACACCTCACCTCTAACAGATGCTGAATTAGCACACAGTAGGTGTGATGATGAATATTATCATCCTCTCTCACACATGGTCCATAGTACATATCAATCACATAGTCAAGATAGGAGTTAAGGGAACGGCTTTGTCCAAGCTTCTCTCACCTGGCGCATGTTGCCCTTGAAGCCAAGCCCTGTGTATGGTTTTGTTTTGTTTTTTTTTATTGGGGGGGGTGTCTTTTGATCATGTCAGTGGATACTAAATACAAAGGAATGTATTAAGCACGTGATATGTGCCAGGTGCATTATAAAGTGGTAACAACAATCAAGGGTCGGAAAGAATTATAAGGGTAAATGCCTGCCCAGACACACACAGTTCATGGCAGGGAACATGGTGGGCACAGAGGAGTCTTGATCAGATTGAAGGCCTAGTTGCAGCTCTTTGGAAGAGGTGAAGGCTGAGCCGAGCTTTGAAGCAAGAAAAGGTCACTCCCAAGAGCTGATGAAAACTCAAAGGGGTCAACAATCAGCAATTTGGGGGATGGCAAGAAGTTCAGTGTGACCAGCTAGAGACTGCTGGAAATGAGGCACCCAGAGGGAGCTACAGGGCTCAAATAGTGAAAAGCTCTTGCTGCCACTCTCTAGGGTGGTGTTCTTTGGTTTCAGAGTGATGGGCACATGCTGAGGGAGGTTACCAGACATTTTTAAGGCACACAGAGTCACTTAGTGCAATCAGGTATGCTTAGTGGCTTCCCTTTGCTTCATCATTGGGGGGGGGGGGATAAAGAAGGTTTGGGAACCCTTCTCTGGTATGATTTGGTTATTAGTGCCCACACTCCCCCCCACTGTTGTGCTGTCATGAGATGTAAGAAAGAAAGGCACCCATAATGGACTCTTTCAATTTTTTTTTTTCTTGCACTTTGCTTATTATAAATTGATTCCAGGACTTCATTACGGTGTCACCAGAGATGAATGGGGCAGTAGTGTTTTGCCTTGCACTGCCAGAAGGAGGGAAAACAAGTTTGTATGGGGCTGTAGTTCAATCACACTGCTTGCAGAAGCAAGGCCATGAAAGGTTGGAGCAGCAGGGCTTTGATTCTAGAAACCCCCGTAGCCCTGTGGGTGCTACAAGCAAAGGCGTAAATTAAAGGTTGGAGCCTGCTTTCAAGTATTGACTATCGAGCAAAAGGCTCAGCCCACACTCATGTACTTACTCGGGCTTGTTAAAATAAAATACGATCTTGGCTGGGCTCGTGTCGCAGCCGGTATAATTATGACATTGAAGATTGCTGTTTGAATCGGGGCTATACAGCACAAGTTTATTTAAAGATAGGCTTGGTAATTTAACACATGTTAGGTAGGACTTAGGTCCAAAGCAGGCAAAGGTTTGTTGCCAGCTACCTCTCACGTCATTTCTCCTCTAGGTCATCCAGGTAAATACCTGGAACTAGACAAATTGAGCCGGAATAGAGATGGTCTGGTTCCCTGACTGCTGGTCTGTTTAAGGTTACCATGCCATTATTGGCTCCCGGTTATTTCGCAGATGAGACATGATAATATGTTAAAGGCAGTTGGCTTCTGAAAATGTGGTGGATTATAGGCATTGTTTGTATGCTTTCATGCATTGTACACGTGTGCATGTTTGTGTGTGCGCACATGGGTGTAGAGGCCAGAGGTCAACATCAGCTGTTGTCTCCCTCCAACCCCTTTCCAATCTTCTTTTGGAGACAGGGTCTCTGATGGAACCTGGAGCTCACTGATTCTAGACTAGCTGGCCAGCAAGCGTCAGGGATCCTTCTATCTCCGCCTCCTCAACTGTAGAATTAGAGGCACGCCTGGCTTTTTGCACAGGTGCTGGGGATCCGAATTCAGTCCCTAATGAACATCTGAACTATCTCCCCAGCTCTATAGGTAGTATTTATAGGATTTTTTTTTCAGTGCTGGGGAGGTTATAACTAGTAAGCCACTTTTCCATTCTCTTCCTACCAGTGCCTAAGGTGACCAGCTAGGTAGAGCAGTCATGGGCCTATGAACATAGTGGGTTGTATTGATTGACCATGCCTAATACTCTCAAGCCTAAAAGCTGAGAATGAGGCCAATTTTGGGTGTTGGAATAGTTTGGGTTTTCAGTTCAGATATTGCTGCCAATATCCTAAAATCCAGAAGCAATGTGAAATACTCCAGTTGCCCCGCACCTCGGGAAATAGACACTGCCTCTGTGTTTCCCATGGTTCTTCATCTTATCCAGAGAACTCAGATAGTCCAGAAGTTGTGGAGGACAGTACATGTACGAGACTGAGTATGTCCACTTAGGGATTGCATTCTCCTGCCGCTCTTTTTCCTAGCATGTGATGGTCCAAGCTAGCCTCTGTTCCCAGCCACATTCTCTACTCCCCACCCTTTCTTGGCCACATAGAGTCAAGCACAAAGCATCTTCTCTCAAATGATTCAACTTGTCCCCATTGACTGAGCTGCTTTCTGTGCTTAAGGCCACTCAATTTTGTCACTTAAGATAACCCTGGAGTCAAGTCTGGGGGACCGGAGAAGAGGTGAGGTGGTGCTCAGCCGTTGTTCACAGACCTGTGGGATCCCATGTGCAAGGAATTCCATCCTCGGGCCTCTTCTCTTCGGGAGTACTGGCTCTTGATCTCTATATTCAGATAACTGGTATGTGTGAGCTAGCTTGTTCTTTTGTTTGTTTTTTTCTGAATCTCCTCATATTCTTCCCTTTCTGATAGACTTTTTAAAGGGGTCATAGGACAGTGGTAATGTGTGTTTATGTGATGTGTGAGTTTTGATGGTTACCCAGCTGCTTTCTTCATTGTGGAAAGGGACAGCTCAAAGCAACCACCTCCTAGCCACTTGGGCATTGTGTAGAATATTCCACCTGTAGGCCATAGATGGAATCTCGTCCAGTGTGATGAAAATCAAGTAGATGGGAGATTAAAGGCCAAGTCTGGGTTGATTTGGAGGAAGGTTAAAGACCAGAATCAGGGTCTCCTCATTCCTCTGCCATGGTCTCTGTATGGCTCATACTTCTCTATACATAGCACTGGGAATGTTAGGGCAAAACTGTAGTTCAGAGATGCCATAAGTGTCATTAGGCTCTATATTTGTGTGATTGTGTATCTGTATGAGAGTGGTACATGTATGCTATATATGTATAGTGTATGTGTGCATGGGTGTACAGATATGCACATCCGTGGAAGCTAGAACAGGACATCTGGTCCCTTGCTCTAGCTCTCCTTCTGCCTTAGTCCTTTGAGATAGGGTCTCTGACTAAACGTGGAGCTCAGCTGGTGATCAGCAATCCCCAACAATCTCCTTTCTCTGTCCCCTGTGTTGGGGTTGCACAGATAGCCATGCCCAGCTTTTATATAGGTACTGGGAGTGCCAGCAAGCACTCTTACCCACTGAACCACCTTTCCAGCCCTCAGGTTTTACATTTTCATGGAAAAATTAGATTGTTTTTATCAAGTGAGAAAGGAGGAGAAAAACATCTAGCTGAAGGCCCATTGGTGTACAGAGGCATTCATGTAGTCTTTAAGGGCACAGAAAGAGGAAACCACCGCCAATATAAACTACAGTGAACTCGGGGCTATGTCAGGGAAGCCAACAGAATCATGTCCCTTCATTCCGAGCCTCATAAAAATGTACCAATCACTGTCAGCTGTGGTCTTCCAATCCTCCCCTATCCCCATACCCAAGCAAAACCAAGGATAGTAAATAACCACCTTCAGATAATACCAATGTGTAAACATGTCCAGAATTGATTATGTAAGGTAGTGTTGGCAAAGCCACTAGCTGGCAAAATAGAGAAAGAAAGGAGGTGGGTAAAAAAAATGATCAGTTGTCCAACACTGGACCACACAGGGCAGAATAGAAACCTGGCAAAATGAATAATAACATGGCAATATGCATTCTTCCTGTCTCATAAGTGGGTCCTGATAGCTATCTAGTTCACGTCACTCCTGTGCCTTGGGAGGAAAGAGGAGCTCAGAAAGGTTAAGTGGCTGGCTCAGCATCACCACTTAGCAGCAGAGTCAATTTTGGAACTTTGGTCTCTTGACTCTCAGTGCAATGGCCCAACTGCTGTACCATGACCTCCTAATTGATTGTGTGATGACACCCGTGTCAGGGGTATGGGGTCAGGTTCATGGAGACCTCTAAAGGAATAGCTGTTGAAGACATCAGTAAAGCTGTTGGTGGTTTTAACCGTCTTCAAAGGACCAAAATGAATTAACACAGTTCTGCATAAAATCTGAAGTTACATCTAGAATGGAAGGTCATTTTGCATGTACATTGAGCTACCTAACAAGCATTTATTAAGTGCCTGTGTTGTGTTTGTGTGATCTGCAGCTAAGGATCAACTGTCTCCTCTCTAAGAGCCCGAGGAGTGGGAGGGGACACCTCTGGGTCTGTCCCCTTCGTGTCCCTTCCCCTCCCTTCTGTGTCTCAGGTACACATCTTCCCTTTCTCTGGGTTGTTGCATCCCTTTCATCTGCTCTTTAAATGTCAATCTCTGTTCTCTTCTCCTTTCTCAGCCAGTGTAGATTTCTCCTGTTTATCTTGCTCTCCCCTGACTGACGCATTCTATTTGCATGTCTTTAGCTGCAGTTAATATCTGCTAAATCAAACCATATTGGGTTTGAATAGCTTCCTTTGAGTTCTGAATAAAAGGATGCTTCAGCTGCCTGGCTCTGCAACTGTAGGTTCTTTGTCAGTCAGGAGGTTTAACTTAACTCAAAACCTTCCTTGTCCCCAACCCCACAGTATTCCCATATTGTTCATCTTCCCCCTGTTCAAGCCCGCTCACCCACTGAGCTGTTATTCCTGTAAACTGATCTTGTTTGGGGGAAATGACTGCTGTTTCATTTACTCATGGCTTGGTGAATGAGGGCACCTATTGTTCTGTTTGTATTATTTTCTCCTGACTACCACTCCACTGTCATTAGAAGGACCCCGTCCACCATGGTCTTCAGCTTAGCCATAGTGAGCATGGACTGTGTAAGCATCTGTCAGAGGACTAGAGCCTAGAACACACAGCCCTCTGTTATTTATTTATTTATTTATTTTTCTGAGAAGGAGAGCAAAATGAGCAAGTCACTTTCATTGATTGATTGGATTCAACCAGTTTCCTATAGCTGATGCTTCTTACCACAGAGAAATGATTAGATTCTAAGTACCAGAAGAAAGGTGTGAAAAGACATTAACCACAGAAGATGCCTCTTGTAAAGTACGTCATCCACTATTGATTTTACACCCAGGAAGTGCCAGAGCCTTGAAATTTTTTTGCTTGTTTGACACAAAAGCATCAGAACCAAAATCTACATGAAATGTATCAAAACTCCACAGCCAATTTTTACCTCCTTCATCTCTGTCATTCAACAGCTGCCTGTTCTTTCCTCTCAAAGAAGCCATGCTAAGGGTTTGGTAGCATAACAGCGATGCTTAGATTCAAGATCAACTTCCATTACATGGAAAGTGAAAGGGATTCATGGGTAAGTGGCTCTGTGCTGTAGGCTGCGGGAGTGAACTGTGGAGATGCCCTATGCAGGATACTAGAGATAAGGGGCTTCCTTTCCAAGATGCAGTCTCATGCCATACTAGGAAGATGAATGTGTGAGGGGTTAGTGTCCTCCAGGAAGATGTATAAAACTCATCCATTTTCTCCTAAGTCTATCAGCCATAGAAAGCAAAGAAAGGAACCTTTCTATCAGCAAGCATTCTGGAAATGCTGAAGGCTCTCTCAAGTAAGAGAGGCCTTTGGGGCTTCTTTTGGTATTACTGTCCGAGGCTATGCGGCTGTTCTACCTCCCATCATTAGGGCCAACACAACTCTGGCAAGTCAGAGAAGTACATGAGGCCAAAGTGACAGTGGGAACCTCAGGCACTATCCTATCCATTTTCCAACAGAGAAACAACCCTCACCTGCCTCCCCAGAGCTTACTGTCCAGGAAACCATCCTCTCTAACAGGAAGTTCTCAAGGGATAGAGGATGTTGTCCACATATGGAAACATTTTAGATTATCACATCTGGAAAGAGCTCCTAGCAACAAATAAGGAGAGGCCAGGGATAGTGCTAAACATTCATAGTGCCCAAGACAGCCTTATAGCGGAGAACTCTCTGGTATAAAATGTCAGCAATGCCAAGCCATATAACTCCTCACAGAACATGGTCTTTGACTTGGGTTCATAATGGGTCCTTTGCATCTGACATCGCATTTTCTACCAGAGTAAGTTCTATTTTTAAATGTTTGTCTGAATTGGATCTGATGAGGTAAGTCTTTAATCCCAGATGCCCAGGAAACAAATACAGGAGGAGTTGCAGTTCAAGACCAATCTGGGCAACCTCACAAGATCCTGTCTCAAAATAAAAATAGGCTGAGCCTGTGGCTTTGTTGTAGAGAGCTGGCCTGGAATGTGTGTGGCCCTGGTTCCATCCTCAGTACTGTTAAAAAGTGCTCATGTTCACCTTCTATATGCAGGCAGCTGTGTGTGTTTAAGTGCTTGCAAAGGCCATACGTTAACCTCAGCTGTCATTCTGTAGGTGACAACCACCTTATGTTTTTGGAAATAGGGTCTCTAATTGGCCTAGAGTCTATCAAGTTGGCTGTGCTAGCTGGCCAGCAAACCCCAGGATTCCTCCTGTCTGTTCTTCACTTGTTTTGAGAATACAAGCATCAGCTATCATGTATGGCTTTAAAAAAATATATATGGGTTCTAGATAATCAAACTGAGGTTCTCATGCTTGCAAAACAAACCACTTACTGACTAAGCTCGCTTCCAGGCCCTCATTGTGTTATTAGATGAGGGACACAGTAAAAAAGAATTGCATTATCAAAAGAAGGGAGAGGCATGTTGCACCCCATGATAGAGTCAAGATGACATGAAAGAGGGCATCTTGCTACTAGAGAAAACACAAACATAAATGTTCAGTGTCCCTAGGCAGGTGAAGTGGGGATGAAGGCTGAGGGAAGTGCCTGGGCCCCTGAACAGCATACATGTTGATGAGAGAGCCCCAGTCCTTGGCTCTGACCCACTGACAACATTTGGAATAACTGGTCTATCAATAATTAATAACTAGCAGTTATTAATTAATAATTAGCAGTTAAACATTTGAGATTCACAGATGACTTATGAAGCCTGATTAGTGGTTATGGCTGGTTCACTATATTGTGTCTTTATCATTATTGGAGATTGTGTGGCTAATCATTGGACAGGTCACATGTATCAGCCCTAACAATGTGTGGATCCATACTCGGTTCCTTCTGTTCCAAAATATTGAAGGGCGCTCCTTAGCCAGTACTCAGGGCCCTGTAGAGCTGTTGCCTCCCACTGGTCCTGCCTTCTCTCCTTCCTGGGAGCCTTTTACCCCTCTCAACTTCCCTGTAGGCCCAGCCTTGCTGCCTGTGCGTGTACCATGTGTCTGCTTACATCTCTATGTCACTTCCTTCAGTCCCATCTCAGTACTTGCTCCCAATAAAATGGCAACATTCCTTCTTTGTGGCTCAGATCAGGCAGCAAGTGAACCTCCTAAATTCACCTTTGTAAAAGTCTGACTTACTTTTATAGGACCGAAGTCTTCATGTGCTGTTAGTATGTGCTAAGCTGGTCACCTCCTGAGTGTCCAGTAATATCTAAAGTTGATGGCTAGGAAATGATCTTCAACACTCCATATAAAGTTAGCTTTCAGAGTACTTAAACCTTGGTCCCTTAACTGTTTACCAGCATGCACTGTGATTGAGCAAGTTACTGTATGAAACACCAACATTTCTCTTTTCCCTTCCTATAGCACTTTTAATTAAAATAATTTTAAAGCCTAAAAAGTGAATTAGGCATTTTTTGTACCATCTAAGATCTTTTATTAAGAGAGAAAAAGAAGTAAAACCTTACCATGAATATACCTGGAATGGCCCTAGAATAAGCATTTTTACAGAGTTAAATATTTGCGTCTATACTTAGATCTATAAATTACTATTCTTTGAACTTGAAGTGGATTTTGAACTGGGCTCTCCCTAATTATAATAATCATCTATCTTATTTATTTATACCTGAGCCATATAGACATTAACTAATTACTTCTTGATCGTACAGCCTAATAGGGAGACTTTCCTTGCTGCCCTGTTTTTACAGTGTGCATATGAGTATGTGTTAATTACAGACCCCTCTGATTAACTTGGCATCATATTACCCCAGTGCTTCACAACCCATCAACATCAAGGGTTTGGTAGGTAGGCAAGAAAACTTATATTAGAGTTAACTTCTGGTTTCAAGCCAGGAGGTAAGTGACATTTTGTGAACCCATCAAATACCTGGCTTGAGTCCAAGTACAATTCATTTTCCTTAAGTATTTAAATGGTTTTTGAGGAGTGTTGACTTTCTCAATTCAGGCCACACCATAATTGCCTAATTAAAAAAGGAGAAGAAAAAAAAAAAAAAAAAACAGGTGGTCTCTAAATATATTTGAGCCAAATTGGGCTTTACTATAGTCCAGGTTGTGTGTAGGTGACATGGCTAATTAAGTTAGCCCCATTAGGGTATGCCTTCAGATGTGGCTGTTACACTCTGTCTATTCCGTTTAAAAAACAAAAGAACAACAACAACAAAAAAACCAACCTAACTTTGTCGGTCATTTAACACAAAACAGATTGATCTGAGGAAAGTCCATAGTGAAGGGGACAGAGGTGGCTGTAAGTGACATTGATGGAGGCTCACGGCCAAATACAAATACCCCACAGATGTAAAGACACAGAACAAGGGCAGTTGATTTCATTATTCTGTAAAGCCATCTGCTGATGAGTCCCTCAAGCAGATTGTATCATGGGGTGTGGAATTCCTGTTGCTGCCCTCTACACAATCAGAAACGAACAGCCAGAGGAGGAGCACTTGAACCTCTACTTGCACCAAAGTAGCCTTTACATTTAATTAATCGGCTGACATTTTTTCATGGTGCTGGGGAATGGAACCGCCAGCTTCCCGTACACTAGACACACTCTTCCACAAAGCTGTGCTCTCCAAACTCTCCCTGTCTTTGATAATTTAAAAATGAAGATGAAGGAAAGCAAAGGACTTATCTGTAGACTCTCCCCTCCAGGATAATTCTTGGGAATACACCCACTGTACCTCAATCAAATTGTATCACCCCATGTGCCCCTTGTGTCCCTGGAAAACACTCTGCGTGAGAAGAAGTCAGTGTCCCTCTGAGTGCTGAGGGATGAATGCGGAGGCTGAGGTTTCAAGAACATGCTATCTCTTTGCTGAGATACTTCTGGAACAGGATAGATAGTATTCAGCAGTTCATGGGACACCACCATTGGGCCACCACAGTTGCTGGGCAGTTAGACGCTGCATTAAATTTAAAGCCCAAAGTGTCAAGTAAAAATGGGTAATTACTTCTATTATATAACTCAAAGGGTTTTAATTCAAAGGTTATCTGTGTGATGAATTACTTAAATATCAATATTTTTATGCTCATAGATACTTTTCTTGGAATAATTGAAGTGCTTTTAACCTAGGATTCTCTTGGATTCCTTCTTCTCAAATATATCTGGTGATAAACTCACCAAAAGTTCAGAAAGTCAAGGATGGCCTGTCCAAGCCCTGTCTACCCAGCCTCCCACTTCCTAGATGGAGAACTGTCCTTGATACAACCAAAGGTCAGAATCCCCACAACTCAGCGGGCTTCACATGCAGGAAAGTGGTATTCTGTGGCTTTTGGTTGCCCAGATTTCTCATAAGTGTTTGAATAACTCTCTCCAAACTGTCGTCAGAGCCAGTAAAAATTGCTCTAAAGGAGCCAGCAAGATGGCTCAGTGAGTAAAGGCACTTGCTGCTGAACCTGATGACTTGAATTCCATCACCAGGACCCCACATGGCGGAAGGAGAGAATCAGTTCCTGCGAGCTATCCTTCGACCTTCACATGCATGTCATGACAGGCATGCACTCATATACACAAAATAAGTGTAATAGTAATTTAAAAAGGAAGATCTTTTTTCCGGCCAAAGGTGAAAAACATCACATTCAGGTAAAGTTGATAACCACAGCAACAGAGGCTGACTGAAATTCACTCATTCATTGCATTATTTTCTTCCATGCCAGACACTGGGCTAAGCAGTCAACAAGTATGATCTGTAACTGTCAACATCTTTGAAAGTAAGAATCCTAATAGTCCCTGATTTAAAGATGAGGGGAGCCAAGACCGGGAGAGTTTCAACATCTTCAGAAGGCCACACAGCAGTGAGAACAGAGATTTGAACAAGAACATGCAACCTCCCGCACCAGCCTGTCGACAGTATCTCTAAAGCCATGTCCAATAGTAACATGCACGTTTCTTATATATCAAGCATATGTTGTAGCAGATGTGTCTAAATCAGGGATCATGCAGAAGGCTGAACGTGAGAGAACAGACAGAGCTGGACACGAGTCTATGGAGAATGGGGAACAGATAGAGCTTGGATGTAGGTCTGTGGAGAATGGGGACATTGACCTTTGCACACGGAGTGCCATGCTTGCTTAAAAACAAGTATGTAAGCCACAGCCATTGCGTGTGTACTTTCTATATCAGAGTAAATCTCCCAATGACCACTAAGAATGAACCACAGTGACCTAGCGCAGCAACCTCTGATTAAGTGTCTGTGATAAAGCCACACAGGAAAAGCCACGAGTCGGACCAAGATCTGTGGTCTGCAGGAGTCCTCTGTCCCCCAGGCCACAACACGGAGCATTCTGTTGTTGTCGACTATCAGATATTTTCTTTTAAAATACCAGGAGGTGAAGTGGGTGTTAGAATCTCCATGCTTCTAATGAAGAAACTGAGGCTCAACAAAACCTCTGTAAGGCGGCAGAAACGGAGTTTTTGACCACAGTAGTTACAGAAACATGTCGGAAGCATCTCTCCTGAATCTCTCCAAGGTCAACTTCATTTTCAGATGAAGCAGGATAGCTATTCAATACCTCCCATTTGCTAGCTAATCGACGCTCAGCCAAGACACTGGAAGTGGGATTCCAAAAGAGAAACGGAGGTATCTAGTTGGGCTAAGGACTTAAAGGTTATCCAGTTGGCAGGACATGCCCTAGTATTTGCATGGTTAGAATCTTACACTTGGTGTATGCTGAAAAGTGCTATGTTTTGTTTAGGAGCCTGGGATGCTGCCTGAATAGTAAAATATCGATTCTTTTTTGTTCACTTTCCTGGCCTGGTTCTGGTCTCCCATTAGGAGACTGTCCACTCCTGTGGCTCTGGTTTGGAATTGACACTTACTTTCCTTCTGTGCTAATGGCCCCTTTAAAAAGTGTATTGCTGTTTTGCAATTCAAAATCTATTACGTTGTGGAAGGGAGTCCAAAAACCTTGGGAGCCATCTTGTGGTTAAAGCATTTCCCCAAGTTTTTCTACAACATTGCATGGAATTTTTGTGTACTTTTGAGTTAAAGGGGCTATACATTTTCCTTTTCATTAGTTTGTCATTGAAATAATGATTATTCCTCAATTACTAATTTTCATTCTCTAACATTTTAAACATGTACATTGAAACTTAACGTTGTATATTTATAGTTTATCTTTTATTTTAGAGTGTCTCTACCACCCTGTGAGTGGTGTGTGTGTGTGTGTGTGTGTGTGTGTGTGTGTGTGTATACATCTTTAAAGCTTTGGTTAGCACCAGGAATAAAGAACATGTGCTTTTTTTTCTTTATAATTTTCTATAATTTCCAAATTTGTTTCAATAAACGTATATGATACCTAAATATTACAAAGGGGGCTAAAATTGCAGCTAAATTATCAGTACTTGTTGCAAGGGGAAGATGGACAGATGGTTTAAGCAAGCATACAAAGCCATATAAAGAATCAGTTTATTCCGCATATGCATAACAAGAACACAGTGGCTATTGACCATGCTGCTATGTGAAGGAAACATAAACAGTGTATGTGCCATGTGCCATGTGCTGGGCATATGTTGCCCTCATTACATCACATTTCAAAAAGGACTCAAAAAAAAAAAAAAAAAAAGCAGTGTAATCCCCTCCCCTAGGAAAAGGCAAAACAAAAAACACAAAACAAAACCCTCAGGCTCCCGTCCTGATTTGGTAAAGAGTGGTCTTTCCCTTAGTACATAAGTGGGCCACCTTCTGTGGCTTCATGATTATTTTCAACCTAAACTTAAGTACTTGACATGAGGATTTTCTAGAGAATTCTAGCTGGGCTGTGGTCATGTAGGGAACAAGGGAGGGTAGCTCCTATCAGCTTTTTATTTTATTTTAAACTTTGTCAAATATAGGCTACATGTGGTGGCTTGGCTTGTTCCAAAAATAACATGAAATCACAAATTCAAACCACTCACCAGCTTCTTGGTGTAAATTAAGTCGCTTTCTTACTGAAAAACAACTACAGTCAGTTTTAACTGTATAATCAAAAAAGAAAGAAAACAAAGTCAAGATTAAACAAGGCAAAATGAAGCAAAACAGAACAGAAGAAGAAGCTAGTGGCCAAATTTATGAGATTACATATATTCAGCTTTTGTAGCACATGGATTTTTGGTTCATTTCAGGAATATGAAAGATATTTGGCCTTCTTTAAGATGTGTCTGTTTGGTGTGAAAAAGATGGCTCCAAAGTTAGGAGCTGCTCTGACAGAGGACTCGAGTTCCATTCCCAGCACCCACATAGCAGCTCACAGTTGCCTGTAACTCCTGTTCCTGGGACTCTGATATTCTCTTCTGGCCTCTACAGGTACTGCACATATATAATGCACATATAGACAAGCAAACACACACACAAACACACACACACTAAACAATTTTTAAAAATCTTAAAATTTATCTATGTAAAGGCATGGAGAAGAGATAGAAAAGTTCTTTCAAATTGAATGTGTTGCTGATAATTATCATGGAATTACGTGACTAGCAGAAAGGTGATCATCACAGGTCCACCCTACTTTCCCTGGGCCGTTAAAAAAGAATGATCTGTCTGTTACGTTTTGTTTATTAGATGGTTCCATTTTCCTACTGCAGCAAGCCCTAGTTTATCTCTCTATAATCTCTTCTACCAGAAACTGAGGACCTAGGTTGTACACAAACAGGCCTCCACACGCCACAATGGCCTCCGAGTTCAAGCACTGTAGCTTATACACTTGACTGGGGGGAAGCCACATTAGACCCAAGACATCATCTTTGTAATTGCTTCCTACCGAGCTTTCCCTAACAAGCTCAGTAGCTTGGTTGAGTTCCAAGTACATAGTTAATTCTTAAGACAAAATGTTGGGCTTGGGTGTAGCTCAGAGGCCCTGGGCTCAACCCCAGAACTATTTATATATTAAAAAAAAGGAAAGAATCCTCACTTCCAGTCATGGAGGGAGGGCTGAGGACAGATCTTACATATGACTGGAGAAAAGGAAAAGAACTAACTTGCTTAAGTGTGAGAGACAAGAATATAGGGCAAAAAAGATGGCAGACTGCAGCTACTCCATGTTGGAACCATGCCCATTTGACTCTTAGGAGGCCTTTCCAGTACCACAACATTTATAATGACCTTATACTTTTTAAGTATGTTTGAAATAAGTCTTAAAACAAGTTATAATGATTCTTCATCTTCAAGAAAATGAATGAACTAGGATTATGATGTAGCTCAGTTGGAAGAGTCCTGCTTAGCATAGATCAAGCCCTGAGTTCTGTCTCCAGCATTACATATACCAGGGGTGCTTGTTAACCCTAGTAATCCCAATACTGTGGGGATACAGACAGGAATATCCAAAGACCAAGAGTATCCTCAACTGCATATCGAGTTGAGGATAGCCCTTACTGAAGCACTAGACAGCTGGTGGTGAGCCCTTCTGCTGTGGTGATGCTGTGAAGTGCTTGACAGTCACAAAGGAATCTGAAGCCAGGAGGGTTTTCTGCACTTTATTCTGTGAAAAGCTACCCCTCAAATCATCTACTTATTTTCAGTTTACAAGATGTTTCTCTTATTCTCTTAATCTCTTATCACTTGGCCAACTCCGACCTAGGACCCTAGAGTTTGTAACAGAATCCCCAGTCCAGCCAAGGAGAG
Source organism: Rhynchomys soricoides (assembly GCA_019843965.1). Lineage (NCBI taxonomy): Eukaryota > Metazoa > Chordata > Mammalia > Rodentia > Muridae > Rhynchomys > Rhynchomys soricoides. The sequence goes on along the minus strand of JADRCH010000036.1, from coordinate 7,464,538 downwards.
ATTGTAGATTATTATATAAAAGTACAAAGAAAACTCATCCAAAATAGGCCATTCCTTCCCCTGCCTTCCTTTCCTCTCATGTAGCCTGTGCTGGCCTGGAACTTACTATGTAGTTGAGGAAGGTCTTGAATGGTTGGAATTATAAGCAACTGCTAACATGCCTGATTTCGTGTGTGTGTGTGTGTGTGTGTGTGTGTGTGTGTGTGTTTTCTGTTTCCAAATGAAGGCACAGCAAGCGTGTTATCGGACATAGAGCCTGACCCTTGGGTTCCCAGATAACCATAATAGTTGTGAGCATTGTAGCTCTTTCTTCATTGACGAAAGTGGATCACTTTTTGGCCTGAGTAGAGGCAGATGATACCACTTCCATGGTAGTTTAAAGTTCAACTTGCTCAGAATCCATGATTATTTAGCAAAAAGAGATGAGAGAAACTACTCCAGTCAGTGAGGAGTTGGAGAAGTTTCTTTCCCACAAAGAAAGAAAATGGTAACCAGTGACTGTGGGGTTGACTGAACAGTTGGGCTTTGGGTTCGTGCCATTGATATTTACTGAATGTCACTCAGGCGATGGGTGACATGCGCTGCACAATTGTGCCTTCCTATAATTCTGCCATTGTCAATCCTTACTGAGTTAGGATGTAAGAACAAAGGCTCATAAAGGAGAATGGCAGAGTACCACCTACCTAAAGGGAAGAGAAGGAAGTACAAACTGGAAATGTCCAAGATGAAGAAACAGTTACTGGAATTGACAACATGTCCTCGTTTTCCCAAGACTTTTGAGGTAACTTTAGATCAATGATGGGACTCCTCACATGAAGAAGATAGAGGGTCGTTGTGAGCACACAGGGACAGGAAGACCTCATTTGTGGCCAGTAGCTTTCTGGGACAGGGCTAATACCTCCTGATCCCCAGAGATGTTGACTTTGGGTTATAGCCCACAGACAGGTCTCCTGTCGTACTTTCTCAGAAACAGTCGATGGCAATGCCTTTACCAGCATCGTGAGAAAGAACATCTCCTTAGGACATTTTTGCAAGTGGTTAATGTGAACTTATCTTCAGATCTCCGCCTTGGTTTCCTACTTTTCTACGGGGTATTCATCAAAGGAAAAGGATGGAGTAGAACTGGGGTGGGGGGAGAAGGGCACATTCACAGGCTCTCACTTGGGCCAGGGTTTTCTCCCCCACATGTCTATTTGTGAACTATCCACAGCACTTTCAGCTTTCAGAGTAGCATTTTTTACATCGTGTGTGTGTGTGTGTGTGTGTGTGTGTGTGTGTGTGTAACACACACATACCAGACATATCAGTGTATGTGTGGAGGCCAGATGACACTTTGTGGGAGTTGGTTTTCTCCTTCTACTATGTGGGGTCATCAGGCTCAGAAGCAAGCACTTTTACCTGCTGAGCCATCTAGCCAACTCCGAGAGTAGATTTTAATTGTATGTCTTCATCAAAAGGTCAGTTGGCTTATGAGACCAAACATGAGGGCTGAGGAGGTGGTTCAGTTGGCAAAGTGTTTGCCACTCAAAAATGAGGACCCAGTTTAATCCCTCAGGATGTGCACACACACATAAACAAGTACACACACACACACACAGAGAGAGAGAGAGAGAGAGAGAGAGAGAGAGAGAGAGAGAGAGTTAGTTAATGAGGTAGTATGTCTATAATCCCAGCACTGGAAAGGAGGAAATGGGAATCTCTGGGGCTCAGTAGCTAGCAAGCCTAGCCTAGTTGGTGAGACCCAGGCCATTGAGAGACCCTGTCTCACAAAACAACAGGAGATTATAACTGAAGATGATAGCTAAGGTTGATTTCCAGACTGTACAAGCAAAGGCATGCGCGCGCGCGCGTGCACACACACACACACACACACACACATATAGAGGTAGGGGAGTCATAAAAAAAGAGACATATCACCCCTTCCCACCCACTGTCAGATACTCCAAACACCTTTGTAAAGAACAAGAAATTTCTCTTCTGTCTGTGCTTTGGAAGTAGAATGACCCCTGCTTTAAGTGGGGGAGATGTGTGTAACACAGAAACTCAGAAAACTGTCAGCAAAGTCAACAACCTGTGCAGCGCAAGGGTGTGTCCTAAGATGTATGACTTACCCAGATCCACTCAGAATTATTGACAGAAGCCAGGAGCAGAAGCATCTTTTCTGGGCAAAAAGGTAAAAGGTGGGACAGATGGGCTGTTTTTCATTCACATAGCTACCACCAATGGCATTTTTAAAAAGTTTCCTTCAAATAATTTTGCCTAGCAGATGACAGTGTTTCTGAGAAAGGGAGAGAAGAAAACCTGAAGCAATGTGAGCCCAATGTCCATCCACCACTTTCCCTCTCTCCCACCCATGAGTCCCAGGACCATTTCATTCTACTCGGCCGGCCCCTCAACCTATCACAGCATCCTGCAGTCACTGCTGGCTTTCAAACACTAACCTAAACTAAACAGAATTTCTAGCACTAAACAGAATTTTAACCTAGCCTTGGATGCTTTTGAACAAGGCTGTGTTGGCAATTATGAAACCAAGTAGACGTTGGCAAGCACTTTCAGAATAATTATAGGGTCCCTTCAGTAGTACAGTATAAATAATTGCCGGTTTAAAAGCGTTTTTTTGTGTACGGCAATTTATACTGAAATTTATATTTGCTTCTTGAAGCCAATCTGTGTCAAGGGCGCTTCACTCCCACCATACCTCCCTACCTTGAGATCTCAAGGGCTTTGGGGAGCTTTGGATTCCATGATGCTCTTCACTTAGCTAGGCAGCAAGGAGTTCGTACAATCTAATAGGTAGTGAACAAGAACAAGAATGGTGTGTATAATCAAGAGATGGACAAAGTATGAAACTGCCCAAGCTCTGGCACCTAATGTGTTCCCTGCATACTGCTTACAGAAAGAGGATTCAGGCACAGAGACACATCGAGAAAAGCAACTGTGTCCCTGGCAAGTAGGACACTTGGAAGATTATTACCTCCTCATTGGGTATGATGGTACAGACACAAGGCCCAGAGGACCAAGGCACAGGAAACTCAAGGATATGATGCAGCTCTAAAATAGCCACTGAGACTTATTAAAATGTATATGTTCCTCTCTGTGAAATTTTTAATTTTCTACTGTAGCATATTAAGAACGGCTAGGGATGCTGGAGAGGCAGTTCAGTTGGTATAGTACTTGCTTAGAATGCATGAAGCCCTGAGTTCAGTCTCCAGCACCACATAAAACCAAGAATGGCAGCGCATGCCTGTAGTCTCAGCACTTGGGAGGTGCAAGCAGGAGAAGTAGAAGTTCAAGGCTGGGCCAGCAAGATGGCTTAGCAAACAAAGGTGACTGCCACGAAACCTGATAAGCTATTTTCAGTCCCAGGGTCCCACATGGTGGAAGGAAAGGATCAATTCCAAATTGTTCTCTGGTCTCTACCACATGTAACACACACAGAATAATAAATAATGTTAGTTTGTTTTTAATTTTTTAAGTTCAAATTGGTTCTCGTCTCCATAGTTAGATACTGGCTTGGGCTGAGACCCTGCCTTAAAAATACAATAACGTGTATTAAAATGACTAGGCACAATCAAAATGGGGGAAGGCCTTGGTAATGGGGAAACATTTGTCAGGGGACTCCTCTTTGCATACTGAGCAGAGGCTCTTCTTTTTCAAGCAGATGACTCTCTGTGCCATCTTCTTGTGTTTCTGGTTGCCCCCTGTGACTTCCCTTATCTAGTAAGAGAACACCCTTGAGTGTCTCTCATCCTGAGTGTCTCTCAGCAGAGTAGTGAGTGTCCTAAGGTAGTGTGTTCTTTTATTTCAATCCCTGTTCTTGGGTTCTGCATCCAAAAGTCCCTTTTAAGGCATATTTCTTGTTCCACAATTGTTCGGCTGCTGGCTTTGGTATTTAAGTAAGTCTTTCAATGGGTCATTAGCCCTGTAATTAATTCCAGCTATTTTTAAATGGTGCCCGGGTTATTAAAGAGCTGTTGCATTCACAACAGCCTTGTCTTTCTTAGGAGATTCACTCTGCGCTGGATGGTTTCTCTTCATTCCAAAAATGCTGTCATTTCTTCTCGTTTCAAATATATTCATCATTGATAGGAACAGTCAGGTTCTTTGAATGAGGACAGAGAGCGCTGGATTCTGACTCTGGTGTATGGCAGGTTTCTGCTTTTCAACAACTTATATCCTGGATCTGAGGCTGTCTTCTCTATTATTTAACTTGCAGTCTTTTTTGTTGTCTTTTAAAATCAGTATTGGTAAATCTTAGCGTGGAAGTAAGGACTCACTTCATGGAGTAGAAGTTCCTTGCTTTAAAAGGGGGGTGACATCTGCAACACCAGGAAAAAAAAAAAAAGGAAGCCAATACTTGTCCCTCTGCCCTCTTACGTTTAATGTCTGTTTCTATATTAATTAATAGATATAATTAATTTAGAAAAGACTGATTCAAAAGACAGTGACATTTCTGATAAATCTGTGTTTGTAGTAGGAAGGGGCGTGTGGGCATCTGGAAGTGAAAGAGAGGTGAAAGTCCAAAGGTGCCCTCAGACCTGGAGGCTCGTTTGCTATTTTAATGAGGGCATTCAACTAGCTGAGAGATGACAAGACACAGGAAAACCCACAGGAAGATGATCAGAGCAGTGGATTGTGGGAAGTGAGTCTAGAGAATGAAGAGAAACAGGGCTTTTCAGTAAGGCGTGTGTTTGCAGCTCTAAGTCAGAGCGCACCTCTAGTGATCAATTGCTACCTCTGCCTGGAAGGAGATTGCAGAGAAGGGGTGCCTTCACCAAGAGGAGCCTGTGTACTTCCTGGGAGAGAGGAGTTTTTCCTACATCTGCTGTATTTACTGGCTTCCAGCTCAAAATAATCCTCATGCCAAAGTGGCAGTGCTCAGAGCTGGTAGATCAAAGGCCCCTTCACCAGTTACCTGTAGGCTGAAATTGGAACCCAAGCCACATGACTCCAGGGCCACCCCCCCCCCTTTTTCTTCTTCTTCCTCCTCCTCCTCCTTCTCCTCTTCCTCCTCCTCCTCTTCTTCTTCTTCTTCTCTCTCTCTCCCCTCTCCCTCCCTCCCTCCACATATATATGCATATTTATATGCATAGATACATGCAGACACACACACACACACACACACACATCTCTGCAACATCCCGGCTTATGTGTTCTAATATTAGAACCCTGGCTCCACACCCTTGACAGACATTATAATCAATTGCAGCACAGTGTCTCTTAACCAGCAAATGCTGGAAATCCACCCAACTTGGAAAGATGAGCTGAAACCCACTTGCCATCTTGACCTTCGAGTAATCCTGGGATTAACCAGTAATTCCTAGTTCAGGAAAGCAGATGGGGATTAACGTTGATTATAGAGCCTTATCTGAGAGCAGACAAAACACTGATGGCTCACATCGTGGAAGCCATGGTAGTTCCCACTGTACACCAGTCATTTGAGGCTCATAACCCTGTCAAGTAATCTCTGTTAGCTCCCTCACACCAGTTAAGGAGTAGGCATGGGAAAGGTTAAATAACATGAGCATGATCATAAGTCATAGCGTTAGCCTGGAACCCAGGCCCCTCTCTCTCTGAGGGTAGGTAGCATTTTTAACTCACAGTATATGTGGGGCACCTGCCCCAAACCCAGATGTCAGAAGAATAGTTAGAACCTTCCTTATCATGAAAGCCTCACCTTATTCCCAGCTCTCTAAACATTTTTTTAAAAAAAAAATTATTTATTTACAATATTTGGGTGTGGCCAGAAGATGGCACCAGGTCCCTTAGAGCTGGAATCAGAGGTGGTTGTGAGCCACAAGATGTGGGTCCTGGGAACTGAACTGCAACCCTCTGAAAGAGCAGCAAGCACTCTTGAATTACTGAGCCCATTTCTTCTCCCTAGTCTTTTAGAAAGATGTATTTATTGTGTGTCTATGTGAGTGTATGCACATGCATGTGTAAGTGTGCATGCCTGTGTGCAGGTGTGCAGGCCAGAGGGGGTGGGAAGTGCCTTACTCTGTCCCTCTCCATTTATTCCCTCAGGGCAGGGTCTCTCCCTGAATCTGGAGCTCGGCTGGGAGCCAGCAAGTCCCAAAGATCTTATATCTCCACCCCTCTGGGAGCTGGCTACAGCTGTGCATTGGGCACCTGGCTTGCTACATAGATGGTAGGACCTGAACTCTGGTCCTCACAGTCGTGTAGCAAGTGCTCTTAGCTGCTAAACTATATCTCCAACACTCCCATTAACTTTTCTTCTCTTTGGGCTACTGGCTAAAATGAATAATGTTGGTCAGAAGAGAGGCTTGCCTGGGAAGTTAGGGATGCTTTTGATTCTTGCTGTTCAATATCCGTGCAAGAAGGAGATACCTGGCTGTACCCTTGAGTGTCTTCAGTGACCTTTTCTTTCCACTCTGGAGTCGGCACACTCATAAGTAGGATGCAGTTGATGGGATTCACTAACTCCTCCCTTGCTTTGGGCACCTGTGTTTGTTAGGCACTGAGCAAGGCACTAATACATACCATGAAGAAGAAAGACAGGTCTCCACTCTGAACATCTGACACTCTAAGCCCCCGGTGACAGCTTATAGCCTTCCAGAGGTGATAAATGCCATCAAGAATGAATCCAGATAGTCACAGCAGGTGACATGTGGTGAGAGGGCCAGGGATATCTCTGGGTTTTGAGTTCTTGTGCACTTGGGGACAGATATTAAGGGAGACTTCAAAGGACAAGTAGCACATCTGACTCTCTGGGTGTCTGCAGCGTGCTATAGGGAGGAACGAGATGGACTGGGGATAGGATACCCATTTCAGTGGGGGCTTCACTCTCTCTTTTCTAAGTATCTCTTCTCCCGGTAACTCTGCCCATTCCCCAGCTGTTCTACCTGATGTCTAAAGCTCATAGTCTCTTGCTAACTTCACCACTGTGAACCATAAGCAGTCCTGTGTTTCTTGTCCTCAAGGTCAAGGCTCTGTGGCTTCCAAGGTTCACGTAAACACCAGGCAAATCCAATCTCTGCTCCCTCCTCCCAGGTGAGCTGGGTCTGTTCACCTGGGTTTTATGAGATGAGAGGATGAGAGGAGAAACTGACGGCAGACGAGCAAGCAGTGAGTGTGGTGGCATTGTGCCAGTGCTGCCCCAGCTTGAGAATCTTGGGACATCCTTTTACCTCTCTAAGCTTCAGTTGCCTTGGCTAAAGAGTAAAGAAAAGGCTGTATTTCATGTGTGCACAATCATGCACACTCATGTACTTGTAGAGGCTGTAGGAGGGTGTTAGGTATTTCTGTCTATTACACTCTGACCTTTTACCTTTTCCTTTCTTCCCTGACCCTGGAGCTCACTTTCCAGCTGGCAGCCTAGCAAGTCCAGCCATCCTCCTGTCTCCATCCCCTTTGGTGCTGGGATTACAGGTGCCTTAATTAGGGTTTCTATTGCTGTGATGAAAAACCACCACCAAAAAAAGCAAGTTGGTAGGGAAAGGGTTTATTCCGTTTACACTTCCATATCACTGTTCAACATCAAAGGAAGTCAGGGCAGGAGCTCAAACAAGGCAGGAACTGGAGTCAGGAGCTGATGCAGAAGCCATGGAGGGGTGCTGCTTACTGGCTTGCTCACCATGACTGGCTCAGCCTGCTTTCTCTAGCTTATATCAAGTTAACATAAAACTAGCCAGGACGGCAGGCATGCATGAGCCTGCAGTGAAACATTACACGGTTGCTGGGATCTGAGTTCTTGCATCCCTGTAAGAAGGTGTATCTTAGGAAATCAAAAGGTGCTCTCTACTACATTTGGGTAGCTTGTTCTTATACTAGTAAAGCTCCTAAAATTACATCAAATATTCACTATGTTTTGTCTGTTTCCTGATAGTTTTGTTATAGACAACCAGTGGAAGAAGAAAAATAGCATGTGTGTTCTCTTTGTGTGTCTTTGTCTCTATGTCTTTCTGTTTCATCTGTCTCTGTCTGTCTGTCTTTCTGTCTCTGCCTCTATCACTCTCTGTCTCTCTCTATCTCTCTCTGTCTCTCTCTGTCTGTCTCTCTCTCTCTCTCTCTCTCTCTCTCTCTCTCTGTGTGTGTGTGTGTGTGTGAATAGAAAAGGGAAAACACACATACACCTCACCCTGGTATACTTCCTACCAAATACAATAGCTTTGCTTCTTCCTTCTGGTGCCCAACTCTATTACACAGAGTACAAGTCAGCCATGTTTTTATTGCTATAGCTCGAAGTCCACACTGCTTGCCAGGCCTCCCATTTCTCAGATGACCTATGATACCTGGTTGTGTTTTTCAATGTAGTCAGGCAACAGACTCAGATCAGGAAAGGTGCTATCTATCACCAAACACATTGACAAATGCTACAGTCCTGCCTTACCTCCTCAATGAGACTTCCTAATCTCTGCATATCAAGAGGCTCAGTTAGAGCCATGGAGAGCTCCTATGCTGTGACCGAATTTTTATCCATGTTATTTTGAGCTTATCTGATGGACATCTTAAGGTCATAGTTCTTGTCTCCTAAACCTTGAGGACTTTATCAGTAACTTACAGAGTTTCTCAGAGAGGGGCATGTCCTCCTGTGACCATTACTGAATGACTTTAAAACAAATTGGTGGCCTGAATGTACTGAAGTACTGCAGAGGCTGGGGTTGGCCACTTGTCTAGCATGGGTAAGGTGCTGGGTTTGATCCTGAAACTGGCACAAAAATATTGTTTAAAAACTGTGTGTGTGTGTGTGTGTGTGTGTGTGAGAGAGAGAGAGAGAGAGAGAGAGAGAGAGAGAGAGAGAGAGAGCGCGAGCTGCTCCTAGTCTCTGGAGAAGTGCTAGCACAGGACCCCACAAGCCAGCAAGTGGAAAGTTGAGGTCTCAGCTGGGAGATGACTGTAGCTCCCATGGAGACAGTGTTTTCGCATGGCTGACATTAATGACAGCCCAATGCTATGCCCTCGTGAAGGGTTTTCATTTCAGAAGAACATCAAAACCACTGAGTCCTTTCAAGTCATCTTCTTTTACTGCGAAACCAGAAACCCTGCCGACGACTGCTTGTCGTAATAACCTGTGTCCCCGGCTGCAGGCTGTAGAAACTGGCTGTCATATAATTTTCTAATTTGTGTGTAGGTAGTTTCAGCAAACAAGTTGGTTTATTTCAGGGCATGACATCAGAAAGTGTCTTTTAATCAGTGGCAATGGGTAACAAAATCAGAATTTCCACCAAGTCCGCCCTCATTGAACAGTATTGTCAGGAGAAATAAAATATGACACATGGTCTCACTCCACGTTTTGAATGTTATTAGGAGACAGGGCTAATTGTATTTTAACAAATGTACCAGGAAGCATCCCTTCCCATGAACTTTTTCCCTTCAAACCAGTCAATCAGCCAGGACAGGCAAACATCTGTGTCAATGATGCTGGCACTGCCAAAACATTTGTGAGCAATCCTGGAGTTGCCTCTGCCTCCTGCAATGCCTCCATCTTCTGTGCTCCTCCTGCAAAAGCAGACATGATGGTCTAGAACACCCAGTCATTAATGCCCTGGAAAAGTTAACATAAACCACCAAAAAAGTCCTAGGCTACTTTCCTCTTCAGGGGTGGGAGGGAGGGCCAGGAAGGAGTCAGCATGTCCTCCTCCCATTTGCACTCAGCGTTTATAAAAGAAATATTGTAAAGTGTTCTGGGATGATGTTGGCATGAGTGTATTAAAAAACAGTCCTCCTTTTGGTGTGGAAGACAGTGCCAGTGCTCTCCTTGGAAGAGAATAGGGACCCCTCATTTTCTTCCAGAAAATCAAGGGAGTGGATGATGAAGGTGTTCAGAGGTGGCTTGCCTGCTGTGAAATAAGGGCATCTATAACCATGAGATTCTTCATAGCCTTCCAGGTTCCCCATTCTGTATTCCACACATGTTAGATTGTATCAGAATCATTGTTCCCCTAACACTGTCCAGCTGACACAAGGAGACAAAGAGAGGAACTCCTGCCCAGAAGGACCTGGGATGGTGACTCTTCACTGTCATAAACTTATCTCAGGAGGTTTCTCACATAAGCTGCCATTCCAAAAAATCCCCAAGGTGAAGCATTTGCTCACAGGGGAGCTTGGGACTGTCACTGTAGTCGTGCTGAGCTGTTTCCAGGATGGGCCAACCTGCATTACACAACCATGGGGTCAAGGGAAGGATGCACAGGGTGGTGGGGTGTGTAAAGCTCAGCTGTAACATTGATGTGGAAGTCCTGTAGAACTGTCATGGTTTTAGTGCTCTTTATGCGCAGGTATGTTTAGAGAGATTCAGATGGGCTATCTGAAGTTTAATGCCTTTGAGCCAAGTAGGGTAGCCCATGTCTGAAATCCTAGCACTCGGGAAGTGGAGGCTAGAAGCTCAGGAGTTCAGTACCCATCTTCGATTCATAAAGTTCAAGGTGAGCCTGAGCCACAAGGAGACCTTGGCTCAAGAAACTGAGGAGTGAAGGCTGGGGTGGGGGTGGGGGGGCAGGGAATCCTTTTTTACTGTGTAAAAGATGCCACTGAAAAGTATTCACAAGCACTATATTCTTTTCCATTGCTCTGCTTTTTCTGGGGATTGTTTGAACTTGCTTGCAGAAGAGGAAAAATGGCCATATTAGACTGGGACAAATGACGATATACCCAGAAAAGTCCTTTTTGGGGCTGCCACTTGTGAGCTCAAACCCTAAGGCCCACTGGCCATTTAGACACATGGTTAAAGAATTTGTGACTAATCTCCCCCAGTTTAGCAGCTGTTTTCTCGGTAGACACAACCCACATTAATTCAAATGACACTTGATACTGAATCCAATTCATGGACTAGTTAATAACTCCCTGGCTTGTGGACTTTGTTAAGTGAGCCCTGGAGTCCTTGCTCTACATTTTTGACAACTGTTACAGTTGAATGTGGGCTGTAGCATCCTAACAGTGACAGAGATGGCAGCTACCTGTCAGGTTAGGAGATGGCTTAGGAGCTCTGGTGTGTGGTAAATGTCAAGGGTCCCACAAACCCTTGACTCCTTTATTCAGAATAGCCTAAGGCAAATTGCTCATTGCCATCAAAAAGCAGTTTCTCCATCTCAACTGCTGCCTTTAAGTCCCTTTAAAGGAAACTGCCCGAATGATACATTGTAACAACCCCATATTTGAAATCATTGAAAGAAATCATTGCTGTGAGTCTTCCTCCTTCCACACCTTTAGAAGCATAGGGTGTTTGGCACTGAGGCTTGAAGTTGGAGAGCCATTCTCAGAGAATATTTGTAACTGGGTGGAAACTGGAGCCCAGTTGGCACAGTGCCTGACTGACGTGCATGAAGAGCCAGGTTTGATCTCAGGCATGATAGCATATGTAATAACAACATGCAGGAGGTGGAGTTAGAAGTTAGGGACCAAGAGTTTAAAGTCATCCTCTGCTATATAGCAAGTATGAAGCCATTCTGGGTTACCTGAGACCCTGAGGGGTAGGTGAGGTATATTTATAAATTAATTAGCAGTGTGCAAATTTTTAAAAGCCAGTGATGAGGAAAGAGGAGAACAAAAGCTTCGCTCTGAAAGGACTGTCCTGCCCAGAAAGCTTAGCAGTCCTTACTTTAGTAGACCCCAGTGGGAAAGGCTGAGCTGATTTTCCAGGTACGCTGATCCATTCTTGGGAAGTGTCTGCAATGGACGGGTGTTTCTAGTGAACCGACTGCTTTGCTACCAGCTGTGCTAAGGTCCAGAGCAAAACCATCCGTTTACTTTGTTGAGCAGACATCTCTACAAGCTGATTCTGGGAACAGAACGTTGGCTTTAGTCCAAATATTAGTATTTGGTTTGGAGGCTGGGGATGGTTTGAACTTTACCCTGTGACATCTTTCCGGTGGCGTTTTTTCTTTTCTAAAATGTTTCTTATTTGACAGTACACACGCTCGCGCGCGCGCACACACGCACACACACTGATCACATTCACCCCTATTGCTCTCTCTCATCCCTCTCACACCCTTCACATTTCATCTGTGTACCCTTTTCTCCCCAAGCAAGTGCCTCTCCTGCTTTCACATCTGGGATGTTTTAAATGACTTTTCATTCAGAGTAGGTGATAGCCACACTTCCTGTGATTGGTGAGACTGCTGGAGGCAAGACTGAAATTTAAAGCTAACATACCAAAGGTTACGTATCCGAAAAACTCCCATCCCACTCAGAATTTGAACTTGGACATCTCTACACTCATTCAGATGATCAGTTTTCTGGGCATTAACCCTTCTTGAACTCAGTTTCTCGGAATTGTTTGCGGTGATGGTATTGGGTCTCTTTGAATAACAGTGAGTAACCAGGGCACAGCACAGCGAGTAGTTGAATTGGTTTTCCTGGAAGTTGGGGCTGCCCATAGCCACCACACTGGGTGTTGGCCCCTCAGCATCTAGGAGGAAAGGCTGTGGTCCAGAGCTTTGTGCTGTAGTGAGGCTGCACTGGGACATTATTTTGTGTGCTGGCTGGCCTTGTCCTTTCAAATCTATTACCCAAGACATTTGTGGTGGATCCAATGCAGCTTAAGACCCTAAGGTGCTCTGTAGATGGCAATCAGTTTGTTTTGAAAACTGTGCAGTGGTGGGGGATGGGCTTATACCACTAATGTGGCGCACAGTGGGTGCTGTCTCTACTGATGTAAAGCCTGGGGCAGACCCTCAAAGAGTCAAAAATCTGAGCAAGTTCTGGTATAACACTTTTATTTGAAATTGTTTACTTCCAAAAGACACACATATTAATTTTTTTCTTTGCCATCAGCACTGCCTTTGCCTTGCATTTGCCCCATGTCTCCTACCATAGCAGGAGGCGGTATTAAAGGACTCACTGATAGCAGTAAGTACTTTACAAACAAGGTGAGAGAAGGCTAAGGAGATAGCTCCATCAGTAGACTGCTTGCCTCAGAAGCAGGAGAACCCCAGAATTCACATTTTAAAAAGCCAGGCATGATGACACTTTCTTTTTAATCCCATTGTAGGAGTGACAGATACAGGAGGAGCTCTGTGGTTCACTGGCCAGCTAAGCCTAGCCTGCTTGTTAATTTTCAAGCCACAGAGAAACTCTGTCTCAAAACAAAACAAATAAAGAATGGACTGACTGTCCCTGAAGAACAACAGTCCAGGTTGCCCCGTACCCTCCATCTGCACCTAGAACTACACATATACATAATGGGGGGAAAGAGGCAAGACGAGAGTGCCTGGTTCTACAAACAATGCCCTGGCTCTAGTTCTTTGCAAGACTTGAAGTGAACATCTCAAAGTATTCTCTTTCTAAGCCAAAACACAATGAAATTGGTCACCCTCTTTCTACATCCACTCTTCCTCTGGCCCTTTCTCTCACTAGATGATACCTGCTAGTGCTCACCACAGAAAGACATCCCTGTGGTTAGGGAGATAAGACAGCTCACTTTGTAATCCAACTGCCTGCCTAGCCCAAAGCTGTGGAGCTAAAGACAGAAGTGGAGGCCAAGTTCTTGGGGGGAACACGGTCACTCTCTAGCCCAAATGTCTGATCCATGGTTCTCGGGTCACAAGGACCTGTGAATGCCTTCTACCCTGCAGATCAGCCTTTCCCTGACTTGACCACAGTGTGCCGGTGTGTGGGGCCTCTTCCCCACTTCCTCTTCTCTCAGCACTTCTCCAGGATGCCATCTCTGCTGTGGCCTTGCTCTAGAAAGAAGCATTGGTTTCTTTTGATGCTTTTTGTGCCTGTTGAGGGTTATTTCTTGGGTTAGGTCTATGCAATCCCAATAAAGCTGCTACACACAGAAAGAAATGAAGACTTAACCCTTGTCATTTTTCCAGGCTGCATCCGTTCCAGCTGCAGTCCCACCTGCCACATCTACCAACCTTAATAGACATGCCGAGATGATGATCATAGCTAATGCTCACTGAGCACTTACTCTGTTGCATGACTGTGACGCTACGGGACCCTTTGCCTGCATATACCATAGTAACGAGGTAGATATTGTTTTAAACATGAGGAAACACACACCGGCTTAAAAAAGTGCTCAGGTTCGCAGAGCTAGGAAGGGATAGAACAGAGACGCAACCTCAGCTGCAGAGTTTATGGATTTAAAACTCGATACTTTATTACCTTCTTCTCCTCTAAAAATAACTTCCACTTTTATCACACATTTACACTCAGGGAAGCTGGAGTTTAATCTGGAGTAAAGCTAGTATTACAAGATGAACTGTTTTAGTGCGTTCTTGGTGCCCAGTTCATGTCCCTGGCTCCGCTCCCCCGCATGAGGTAATGAGACTTACAGCTAGATGCATTTATGTGTAAGGGTGTTGTGTGGTGGGGGTATGCCTGTGTTATGTGTGTGGTAAACAGGCACAATGTTGTATGTGGTAGATGTAGTGTGCATTTATGAGGTATTGGGAAGGTGTGTGTGTGTGCGCGTGCGCATGCGTGAGTACATGCATATAGTGAAACAAGATGGCAGCAGCCATTGGCTTTGAGAAAGTTGCTGTTCAGAGTTTTGACTATGACAGTATGCTGCACCCCCAGCAACTGTTGGCAATCAGATGTGTTTCCATCCTGTGTGGAAAGTGCTGCAGTGGGTAGTAAAGCATATTCCAAATCTCGACATCCTGAAGCACCAAAGTGTGCGAGTGGCACACTTTCACTGCAAATTAGAATGAGTGAATGTCACACTCACTCAAGCTATCTTTGATGACAAATACCCACATGGCCTAATATTTAATAGTTGATGGGCAGGCACATGTGCAGGATGGCCAGAGTGTCATCTGAAATGTTTGTCACAGACAAAAGGAGCACCTAATGTAGGGCAGTGTCCTTGCCTTAATGTCTCTACCTGGCTATTTCGTTCCCTCCTCGCTCCTGTTCGGGACTTAAACAAAAACAGCTGAAGGCTGATGGAAGGGTTTTGCTCAGTAGAATGCTTGCCCTGAAGAGCCTGAGTTCAATCCATGCTTCCACCTAAGATTGCCAGGCATAGTGCCACTGCCCTTGTAACTCCAACCCCGGGGAAGCAGAGTCAGGAGGATCCCTGAGGCTTGTTGGCCAGTTAATCTAGCCAAATTGGTGAGCTCCAGGTTCAGGGACAAACACTGTCTCAAAGAATTGGGTGGCATGCCTGAGGATGAGTTTCTCTTCTGCTCCCCCCACCCCCATACACACATACACATGTGCACATACCATAACAGGGAGCTCCAAATTATACAGTTGTTTTTACTAGAAAAAAAAATGAAATTTATAAGATGTTACAGCATGTGAATTCATACTCAGGTATCAGCACTTCTTAAAATGGATCTGACAGCTTCTCAGCCTGGTCAGGAGCATTCACTCTCTTGGGTCTTAGCAGTACCAAACCCCACCCCCAGATTCTGCTGTCTTTTCCTATATTTCCCTTACCAGCCAAGAAATAGCCAGAGGTCTCTTCCTCCACCCCCAGGACTGGTGAAAGAAACCACTGGACTTGAGCTTTTGACCACTCTTGCTATCCATTTTCTTCTTGATTTGTGTTTTACACAGTGGACCTATCTCTTCATCCAAGTTTTCCAAGTATGCATTCAGAGATGGGATAGAGAGAGATTCCTCTGTCATTTTTCTGATTCTTCCCATGCCTGGCTATACTGGTTGTCTTAAAAATGCTTGGTGAAGGAGAATATTTAAGAAACGTCATTGAGGGTTTGGCATCTTGAGGCACACTTTTAGTCCCAGTATTAGGGAGGCAGAGGCAAGCAAATCAATATCATTTTGAGACCAGCCTAGTCTACAATAGTGAGTTCAGCCCAGTCAAGGCTGCATGGTGAGATCCTGTTGTCTCAAAATAAAGGGGGGGGGGGGAGAGGATTGGAAAGAGGGAGGGAAGAAGGGATGGAGGGAGGGAAAACACTATTGAATTGTAATCAAGAAAGACATCTATGATGTATTTGAATTTGTCAGCTCTAGTGTTTAGATGTTATTGACTATATCCTAGAAGCTGGGTATCCTGGAGAACTGGTGAAATTTGTCATTCAAGAGTTTAGCCATTTTCTTCCTTTATGGTCTTACAGTCTTTTTATTGAGACAGGGTCTTACATAGCCCGGCTGACCTTGAACGTACTTGAGAATAACCTTGAACTCCTGATCCCCCTGCCTCCACCTCCCAAGTACTTACAAGGCTTATAAGAATGTGCCACCACACCTAGTTTATATAATGCTGATAATGGAGCCCAGAGCTTCATGCATGCTAGGCAGACATTCTGCTAACTGAGCTACATCCCCAGCATATGATCCTACACAGCTTAAAACCTACCCTTCTGCCTCTAGCAAGCCTAAATTCTTGTGGGTTTTAACAAAAAACCAGACTCTTCTCTATCACACAAAGTTCTGTTCCCCTAGGAATAATAGGAAGACAGTGTGAAGGTGGAACACAGGCCTTGGATCATCCTCTTCTTCATCCTCACCTGTTCACAATCTGTGGGCCTTCAAAGCTTAGCTCTAGTGGCTCTGTGCTTCATGACCATGTAACGTATTGAATATTGTCCTTCTGGTCTCCTGTGGCGTGATGCAGAGGAAGGTAATGCATTCTCAAGGTTTAAAATTACATGTTTTTCCCCCCACTTTTCGTCATGAATCCAGGGTTTATTTGGTTGGAGCATATTTCCTAACTGACATCATCTGCTGTGCAAGGGGCAGCCACTGCTCTTCCAAAACCACTTGGGGTCATGGAAAGAAACAACAGGCTTCTTTGCCGGGTATACTTGTGTGACTTAACCTGAATTCTGGTGACTTTGACCCAGTTCCACACATCTTACTTCATCCATCTGGTTTTGGCCAGAGGAGGTCATGGAATGTGGGCAACTGGAATTAGCATTCAATGGTTGGCTTTTCAGGCAGGAGACTCTGACCTTTTCCAGAGTGCCCTGAAGCAGACAGACTGTTCAGAAATATGTACTCAGTGCACAGTGGTGCCATGTGCCAAGGACACCAGGGGCCACACTAAGAAAACATAGGGCAAATAGACTTAAACAGCCCAGTTATTATAAAAACCCATTTCTATGCCCGCATATTTTCCTCCCTGTTTACTTGTGGACTTGAATCATCTGGTATGTTCTTTTCATAACATTATATGTGGTCATCCCTTAAGAAACTTCCAAATGGAAACACCATGGTTATAAAATAGATCTAGCTTGCTCTCTACACAGGCAGGTGGGAAGAAGGGTACACTGTAAAGTGGAGAGCTTTTTCCTTGAGCTTTGGTGTGAGGACTGTGCTGTAATTGTATCAGGTGAGATTGTGTCCTGAAGGGCAGAAAGAGTAATCCTGACGGTTCTGGTTGGACAGAAACTAGAAGAGATTTCCAGATTGGGTTTAGTCATTAAAACACTCTTTTCTGCTGTTGTGAAGAAACAGATTCTGAATGACGACAGCAAGCAGCTGACCCTCTGCCCTCAGCTGGAAGGAAAGAAAGACTTAACCTAAATGTGGCGTGAGCGTTCTTGCTGCGGGTGGTAAGGAGAGCGTGGTGTGTAGAGAAAGGGTGATCTCAAAAAAGATTTGATGCAACTTTTTATACAGATGACATTTTGTATCTAGCAGCATATAAGGCACACCTATATAAAAATGAGCTATCTGGAATCTCCCTTGAGCATAGTCTAACCAACAAATAAAATAGATTATTTTTTCCGATGATATGAGATAATTTTTAACCCACGCCAAAAGATTCAGCGGGAGTTTTCTAAATGTTCCTCCATCCTGGAGACCTAGAAAAATTTTAAGAACTATGTACTGGAAAGAAGGAAGAAGGAAAGAAGGAAAGAAGGAAGATAGGAAGGTAGGTAGAGATATAACCATATATTTGATTCTAGAATCTTCTAGTTCATTATCAAATCTTTGAAGATGCTTATTCCAACTGGGAGTTTTGGCAAAATATCTAGTGAGCTTTTTCTAAGACTCTAATTTCAATTAAGACCACAGATCCATGGCCACAGATCCACTTTATGCTTGAGAGGGATAAGATCTGGGGACACACGAGGAGAAAGGGGTTTGTATTTGCTATCTTAGTGGCACCCTCTGGGGGCTGGGGTTACTCAGCATCTGGCCCAGTTTATGAGCCGAATGACGTCTTAGGAAGCATTGTCGTCTTGTTGGTCAAGTCATGTTGCTCAAGGTTTAGTTGGTTACTAGGGAGTTACCAAAAGAGGTAAAAGAGTCAGTTACTTTAAATTTAGACATTCAGTGTCTGACTGTGTAGGTGGAGAAGACGAGAGAAACTTGGACCTAACACTCAAAGCCTTCCAGTTCCCTTCTCATTGGATAGAGTGTCCCTGTCTAGGGATGAGCAGGCTCATCTGGATTTGGCTTTTAGCGAAGACACAAATGCATCAGGGAATGTGAGTCAGGTTTTCTGAGGAAAGCTTAATCTGGTTGGGATGGGAACATTACAAGGGATTAATGTTATGTCCTCATTGTCAGGACTCCCTATATCTTCACAGAAAACCACATGAGAGGTAGGCCTGGCTTCCTTATTCTTCAGAGACTTCCTCTATACTCAGCTAGCTCAGCTTTCTGTGAATTCACTCTGGACATTCTGGCCTACTGATTTAACTGTTCGCCATCTAAGTTGTATACAAAGTAGTCCTAATTCCAAATGTCCAGTTGTGCTGGGTTTTAATTATACTTTGCCATCTTTGTCATTTGAGGTAGAGATGTGTCTATATGTATCCATATGTCTGTGTATGTATGCATGCTTAATGGGCATTTACAATTATGTCCTGAAAATTTTTATTTTAAAAAGCTGCTAAGCTTCAGAAGAAACCTCAATCAATGTGAAGTTTTTAAGAAGTGACCTCATGGACCAAGGACATAGGCCTATCACAGAGTGCTTTCCTGGCATACACCACAAGGGCCTGGCTTTGTTCCTCAGCTATGCACACACACATGTTCCTATACTGAGTACATTTTAGGTCTTCAAGAGCACAGTAGTAAAGGTCTTTGTTTCTTTTAATGAAGTAGCTTGACTGGGGATGGGAGGGCATCATTTGAGTCAATTAAAAAAACTTAATACTGAACCTTGGAATGTCTGAAGATCACATGCACATGGACTGTGTTCACCGAGTGGACATCATGGCCTCAATGGTGGACCCTAATGACTGATCTAGCCTTGATTCAATAGTGTGGCTCAATAACTTTACTGTGACTTTTCCATCCTTTTCTTTCAGGTTGAGACTACCATAGCAATGTCCAAACCTATCAGTCCTCAAGAATGAAGGACTTAAAACTTACGTATGTCTAGCTCATAGGTACAGATTATAGCACCATGTGCTTCGATTCTTTGTGGTGGACTGGTTGTGGGCAGTGAAGGCATGGCGTCCTGGCTCTTGCCAACGATAGGCCAAGCTTCCTGAAGCTTTCTATTTATATAGGATTGTTTTTCATCTTCAAAGAGGGTTAAAGGCATTCATTTACCACCACTGCCTGGGAGGTAAGACAGATTCCTGTTTTATAGGTGGAGGAAGTAGAGGTCTACGTGCCTTACCTGAGCCACCCAGGGAGCTGGGTGTCCGAGGACAGGTTGACAGGGCTGGTACTACCTCTTCTTGGCTGGATGGCTCTCCAGCTCTTTCTCCCTGTGTTGTTTATTCTTGAGGGCTACAGACCACTAGTAACAAATCCATAGCATTTATAATAAACCAAGATAGGAAATAGATACCACCTATATTTATTTGTGTGCCTGTCTGTCTGCCTGCCTACACATTGGGCTCCAGATTATTTAAACATGATGGAACTCATGTCACCCTCCCGATGCTTCCCTTCCCTGTCTGTAGAATGGGAATGCTAACAGTTGCCTCCTTCAGGGATGCTGTGCACATGGAGGTCAAAACAAGCTAATGAGGTCAAAATCTTTGAAAACCGCACAGAGCTCCGTAACTCTCGGCTGTCGTTAGTGCTGCCAGGAAATGACGATGAGGCTGCATATGGAAGGGGGTGGTGAGGGGTAGGACTTTCCTAATTAGGGGTCTAATTGTTTAGGTGATGTGTGGCAATGATTTCAGTACTGTCATGAAAGAATCCAAAATCAAGGGAAGAAAAGACTATCTTCTGGGGGAAAGCTAGCATTCTGAACAGTATATGTTTAGTAGATACAATGGCAAAACAAGTTGATTATGAGTTTTCAGAGTATGCAGCTGGACCATGGCACATGGTGGGGAGGGGGCAGGGAACAGAGCCACACTGTATTCCATGTCATCGGTCCAGGGTGACAGGCTGTTCTCCTCCCACCACAGAAATAAAAGGAGAGGGCTCAGTGAATGCCAAGGGTGGGTCAGTCCTCCCAGGGAAGGAGAGACAAATAGTCACCACTGGGTTCCTGACCCTTCCCTGCAGTACACTTATGCCAAGCACTTGTGTAAGTCGTAGCAATGTGGATGAGGGTGCCACTCCTGAAGGGATGGTTTGAACAGCAAAATAACCTCAACTAAGCAGACCAATCAGAAGAGGCCTCCTCAGCAGGACTCACAGGTCCAATTGAAGCCTGGACCTCTTCTTTCTCAGCTGGACTCCCCTAGACAGGGTGCAACCTGCACAAGCAATTTTGGAGGTCCTGAAACCAGAGCAGCCAAGACTGCAGAAGCCTGGAGTTTCCAAAGGCACTCCAAGCAACTCAGAAGCTGTAGGCCAGCCAGCCTTGACACACAGGCCAAGCAGCTCTGCACCGCCATGGGGGTGGCCGCAGGAGCCTTTAATACCCCAGCAGTTTTAAACTGGGGATAAAATAAAGCGACTAATCCACAAAGGGACTCAGCCATTTGACTGAAAATAAAATCAAATGCCTTAGGGTTTTTCTTTTTAATCTTTATTGGTTTTTCTGCTTACAAAAGTAATGCATGCTGGTTGTAAAAGAAAAAAAAAATCAAACATTAGAGAAATATGTAACAGGGTAAGGAAAAGGTCCTCCACATGGTCAGCCTTCCAGGAAGGGGAAAAAAAACCCACAACACCTCAACAGATTTGTGCAAATGAGAGGTCCTTTTCCAAGCAGATCTTTGCTGGGTTTTTTTTTTCCCACAACACAAGCAAAATTGATAGACATCCACATGAGTGGCAGATAGTCTATCATAATTGTGACCATAGTTTGGCCCCTAGCCATTGTTTTTTGTTTGTTTTTTGGCAAGCCTCAAGTCCTCTCAAACACATAGAGTCCAATTCAAGATAGTGAGGGTGCCGAGGAGAAAACTCATTTGGTAAAGCGCTTGCCTCTCAAGCATGAGAACCCGAGTTCAGTCACTAGTACCCATGTAAAAAAAAACTAGATAGGCGGGAAATGGAGACAGAGGATTCCAGGTCTGGCCATATTGGCAAGTTCCAGGTTTGGTGAAAACCCCCATCTAAAAAGAAATACGGTTGAGAGCCATGGAGGAAGACACCCACCATCAACGTTTAGCCTCCATGTGTACATGCATATATGTGTTCATGTGTACTCACACAAAGTATGGTGCACAGATGATTTGCAATGAAAAAATGATTAGCATGAGCCGAGTCCAAATATGCTGCATTCATTTTTTTCTATGAACCAATAAAAAAACTTCCTGCATCCCACTACTGTTTGTGACATACACTGTTGCTGCAGCTAAGTGCTGCCGTGGCGGCCAGCAGGAGCTGCCTTTCATAGTCCCCAGAAAATAAGCAGCTTTTCTCTATCTCCACTTCGAAAAGAGCTTAGACTCTGGAGGAAAGAATTTCATTCCACTATAAGGCCGGATTCCTTATCAACAACAACAGTAAAAATAACTAGTAGTTATCAAATGTGAAGTCTAAAAGAACCATGTGGTGTGTGCCGGAACAGGAAGAATGTATAAAACGACCACATAGAAACAGCTCAGAGGGGCCGCCATTCCTACATAGTACCAGCAAATCTTCAACTAGGAAGCTGGGATCAGAGGGGTTAACTATGTGCCTAGGCTTAAGAACTGGAAAACCGGAGGTGAGTCACTGGAAGGTCAAACATTCTACCTGGAATTCTGCAAAGTAGAGAGGGTAGCCCAAAATGAAAATGGTGACGTTCGGCTATACGCTAAGCAAGTAATTCCTAGGACAGGCTACTGCCATGGGTTCCTATAACATGTATGCTTATCCCAGCTACTGAGGTGATGTCTCTTCATCCTTCATGAATGATTATGTACCAAGGGCAAGTTCATTGGTATTTGTTGTCAGGATCGTTTCGCTTGGCAGGACAGTATGATGAGAACTTTCTATTACCTTGTATGTGTATAGGCACAAATGTCCCATAGCACATATATGGTGGTCAGGGACAACTTGCAGGAGTCATCTCTCTTTTACCATGTGGATCCTATGGGCTGAACTCAAGTCATCAGATTTAGTGTCAAAGGCCTTTTTCCTCTGAGCCACTTTGCAGGCCCCAGAGCTACATTTGCTCTTAGTCTCCTCTCTCACCCACAAGAGGAACTGATGCCTGCCTCTCCTGTAGATTAGAAATAAAAAGTAGACAGTGCTAACTGAGCACCTGGCTCAAGGATCAGGTGGATTAATTGGCACACTGGCATTCCCAGGCTGTCACTTGTCAGCTCCAGAAATCTGCCTCTGCAAATGTGGAGATTCTGCCTGGATTACTTGCACAAGAGAAAATTATTTCGACAGTGGGATTGGGGGTGGGGGAGATGTGGCCAGATGAGAATTTTCATAGCAAGATTGTTCACTGTGAGGCTACTCTAGGACCATACAGCCACATCTGGCTTCCAGTGGTCTACTGCTCAATGATCTTGGCTAGGAGGAATCCACGTGTGCTGCAGTTGAGTCCATGTATGTTCGATTGTCAACTATGGTGGTATCAGACAGAGAACATCCTTTGGAATGCTGGCTGAGCTCATGTGTGTAGTAGCTAGAGGCTAAGATTTATCCTTTGTGCTGAAAGGGTAATATTTGGAGAAGACAGTGCTTCCTGGTTGAGAATGGAAACGGCTGGAGGGATGGGAGGTAAAGGGATTTTTATCATTCTTGTTGAAATGAAAACTGAAATTGATGGCCATCTTATGAATTATCTGGGAGGCGCAGACTATGATTTCCCCCTCTGTGATTCATTTGAGTCTGTCCATTGAATGGCAGTAGGGCTGGGAGGGCTTCTGCATGCTGGGAGAATTGAACAGAGAGGTGAGTAAGTGTCTTGCTCCTGGTCGCGAATGTTTGCTGTGAGGATGTCAACATGTGTGATCAGATAACATTCAGAGAGCTTTCGGTAGGAGCAGGTGCATCTTCTTCATCTCCCAAAGAGCGTTCACAGCTGAAATTATCTTCTGAGATAAGACAGCCATGCAGGGAGTCAGCTAGCAGAGCAATTTAATCCAACCAAACAGAAGAGCTGAACCTTGTTCTACAGAGACCCTTCGGTTCCCACCTGTGAAGTACCTGGAGAAGCTTGTTCTAACTAATTCTGATTCTTTAGCCTACATTGCCCGCTGAGGCTAAGCACAGCACTCAGGGACAAAGGTCTAGGGAAATGGCCTCATCTTGAACAGACAAGTGAGTCTATGTGAGCCCATTCATTCTTAGCTTTGTGGCCTCTGTGTAAACTTGTGTAATCAGCTTGGGTTTGGATAGACTTGAGATCTGAAAGACCTGAACTTACGTGAAGCTGAAAACCAAGGGTGCTGAAGCATGACTCAGGCAACCCAACCCTGACCCAGCAATACCAGACCAGCCATCTGAGTCTGTGCTGCCATTAATTGCTGCCCTTCCCCAGCTAGGCCATGGGCCATTCCTAGGTGATGGTGTTAAGGCAGAAATGTTACTTCCAGCCCTTCCCCATGTTGTGAGCAGACCACCATACCTCCCTGTATATAATTTAAAGCAGTACTGGAGCCATTTTAAAGCATCTTGAGTACTCTCTGAATTCCCCCTTTCAGTTTCAAGTCCTGCTCCACCCCAGAGCACAGCAGCAGAATTCACATCCCTGCCTGATTCAGAAAGTATTAGTTTCCCTAGAGGATCCAGGCACCCATGGCCTTCAGATTCTTATAAAGAATTGATATACATATTTCCATCATTAAGACAGACTGAAGATGATTTTGTTGTCTTATATCTGTGTGGCTATATTTGTATGTACATGCCTTCTCTACCTTGTTTCTATATGGAGACATGGTCTTTCATAGAACCCAGTACTCACCAATTTAGTTGGTCCGGATAGCCAGATTGCTCTGGGGAAACTCTTGTCTCTTCCTCCCAAACACTGGAATTTTGGACTAGCTGTCATGCCCACCAGGCATTTAGGTGGGTGCTGGAGACCAGAAGTCCAGTCCTCTGCTTGCCAGGCTGATAGTTTACCCACTGAAACTCTATGCCCTGAAGATGGTTCTTGAAAGGCCCGGTTGAAGAAGAGCGATGCTCAATTTGCCTCAAGTGGTTCTGATGCTGATTTACACTGCAGGGGCTAAAGAGGTCTGCTGGTATCATTTCAGTGATAGCTTGAAGTGGAACACAGGCAGAAGGCAGCTCCTGGTGGGTTGTCTTTATTTCACAGATAAATTCTGTAGAATAAGTGGACTGAATAGTGTTGTCTAAATAATCTCTTCCTCACAGGTCAGGGTGGAGCCAACCAGTTCTTATTAGAGACTAGTTTGTGCATTTGGGAAAACCTAGGTTGAACTGTGGGCTGATGGCCGTTTTTAGATGCCTTTCCTCTCTGCCAATTGTCTGAAATGTGTTACGCACAAGTGCCCGGTGCTGCAAGACAGCCTTTCCCATGACTCTAGCAAAGATATTGAGAGGAACACTTAATATAAGGCCTTATGCTATGTGACTCAAGGAAGTCAAGCGAGGTGAGGTTGGAAATGGGGTTTTTATTAATACACCTCTAAACATTGTAAGTTGCCCTGGCACCATTATGAGGCAGTAGGCCTTCAGATGATGTAAAAGAATTTGAGTGAGATTTTGGACAGTCTCTAAATCTGGGCAGGAGAGATGCCTTAGTGCTTATGAGTGCTTGCTGCTCTTCTAAGAGGACCTGCCTCTGGTGGACAAACTCCAGCCACAGAGAACATGACGCCCTCCTCTGGCCTCTGAAGGTATCACATGCACATACCCACACACATACACAACCAAATCTTGGATGAACAAACATGGGCTACGGTGCTGAAGAAATACACAGGAAAGGACTGCCCTTCTAAAATAGCAGGAAGTCAGCACAGCACTTATGTTCATCTTCTTGGGAGTTAGCAGGCTGCATGGTTTATAATGAGTTTTAATTCAGTAGTTTTGAATATTTGGTTATGTTATTATATCATTGCATCAAGTACCAAAGTCAGTGGTTGCAGAAAATATATATCCCTGGATATGGTATTTCATTAGAAGAGAATAGGCCGTGTGTTCGTGCGTGTGTGTGTGTGTGTGTGTGTGTGTGTGTGTGTTGTATACATCGTGAGACAGAGTCCCTGGATGAGACCATTGCTTTGTGAGTGGCATGAAGCTACCTAGATACTGCGTAAAATGAAATTGACTGTGGTACTTGCTATTCTGTGTGTTTAACTTAGTAGCTGATGCGCTGTGGTAATAACAAAGGTGAAAACTTTAGAATGTAAATGTAGTACAACAGAGCATTCTAGGTAAATGGGGGCATGGAGGAGGTCATTGCCGATCAGCCTTGGTCTCCGTGATTTCACATGTAAACTGGATTTAACAGATGAGTTAAATGTGAGATTCCCCCCCCCATGTATTTTATTCTGTATATTTCAGTTTTTCAATTCTATTTTTTCTACCTCTACTGGAAATACAGTGTGTTTATTTAGAGATATGCCTGGCCAGGACATAAAACTTTGATGTCATATCTTAATCATTTGGTTTTCCAGAGGCAAGCAGCTTTAAATAATCAATTGCATAAAAATACATGGATGCTGTAAAAAAAAAAAAAAAATCAATTTCCATCGTAAAAAAAAATTCAGAAGCAACCTCTCCTGTTTGTCAAAATTCATCATTATTAAATTCAGGCAGGATATTAACTTTATGGCTGAAAGGTTTTGGCTGTACAGAGATGAACTAATTTTGAACACATGGCAACTACATTAATTCTTTGAAAAGATGAGTGAGGAGCCCTTCCTATCATACGTAACTTATTAATATTTTGAATTGAATCATTTTCCTAAGTAGACCTGACTTTTTGGGGGTGTATTTTTCTCTCCCAGTCAAGAGCCACATGCTCAGCCAAGACAGATTTATGACCTTTTAAAAATAATGACGGAAAATGAGATGGGGTGGGAGGGACACGTTTTAGTGTCTGCTTTGCTCTGAGGCCTAAACTGCGAACTCTCCAGTTCTGGAAGCCTTTGAAATGCTGATTCCAGTCTTCTTGTGGGCTCTTAAACACCTTCTCAAATGACCCATTTTAATAACCCGAAAGCTATTATATAATGAGCAGCCATAATTTAGTCCAGGGCTCTAGGGGGACCCTCACAGTTCAGCAATGAATAGTTAATGCAGGATAATGTTTAGCAGGTTATTAGTTTTCACTATACAAATGCTGATCGGGGAACGCTTTTATAAGGTGTTTAAAAGAAAATGTAATTAACTGGTTGCATGCTTCTGTTGCAGCTCAAATTGAAATTATTCCATGCAAGATCTGTGGAGACAAATCGTCAGGAATCCATTATGGTGTCATTACGTGTGAAGGCTGCAAGGTAAGCTGTTGGAATTGTTGTTGTTGTCTCTATTCGTGTTACAAGGCATCTTTGCAATTTCTATTTTTTACCTCCAGTCTACCTAAAAGTTCAACTCCTTGAGCTTCTGAGGGATGACAACAGGGTGTGGTCAGCACTGCGCTGTTAAATCGGAATTATGGCAGTTGCATGGTCAGAAGCATCAAGAGCAAGGAGCCAGAGTCGATTGCACTGATGAGATACCTCTGGGGATGGGGAGATGATAGGTCTGTCGGGAATAGTAACCTTCCATGTGTAAGAACTCGGGACCTGAATTCAAATACCTGACGGCTATGAGAAAACTCCAGAAAAGGACCCGCGTGCCTGCCTCCCCAGCCTTCTGAGGTAGAGATCCCCGAGGCTTACTGCCAGCTAGCCTGGCTGCAGCTGTGAGCTCCAGGTTCAGTGTGAGACCCTGTCTCCCAGGAATAAGGCAGGGAGCGCCAGGGAAGGATACTGACATTCTATTCTAGCCTCCCTTTCTGCAAAGTGCGTGCACACACAGAGAGGCCTTGGATTGCCCATTACTGGATTTATGAGAGGGTTTTTCCCATAAGTTTCACATGGGTTGCTACTGAATGTTTCTGTTGCTATTCAGATGTTAAGTTATGAGAAGAACGAGCTTTACTCCTGGTGTCACCTGTCCACATCTTAGCCTTTAACCCCTCAGCTTCATCCATAAAGTAGCCATGACACCTGCCCTTCCCACCTGTTAGGTGGTGCTTATAAGTAAAAGCCCATAGTACCTGGAAAGTGTCATTTGAGTCTAAATAGCATCTTTTTTATTGCTATTGTGACCATTTGTATGGCGTGGCCTTAGAGCCGTGGGTGCAGAACAGGCTTACTTTGAGAATGGAAAACAGAGATGCTTATCTTAATCAATGCAAGACCACACCCCCAAACTGTTATTCAAATGTCCATTGGTTAAATTTTAAGTTCTTCTGCTTGTATGGGAAGAGTCCTAAGACAGGGTTAAATAGCACAGAATGAGTGGAAGAGTTGCTATTTGAGGTGAAGGGCCTGGGAGACAGTAATAGCCAAACCCAGATTAGCCCTGAGGCTTTTTAAGATTGGGGGTTGGGGAAATCTGTGAATTTGGTTTGCTTTCCATTAGTGAAAACTAGAATGTATTTCATAAGATAGAATCACCTGCAGACATACGTACATAATGGCTGAGAGATTTGGAGGAGATTAGCCTCCTCATTTTTTAAATTCTTCCTTTCACTGCTAATCATATCACTGGCTGATTTACATATATGTAAATACATCATCTAGGCTGCAGGTTAATGAAGATGGATTTTTTAAAATTATCGTGCGTATTTATTTGGGGCAGGAAGAAGAGGAGCTATGGTATGCACATGGAGGTCAGATGACAACTTGCAGGAGTCAGTTCTCTTTCTACTGTGTAGGTCCTAGGGACTCAGGTCATCAGACCTGGTGGCAAGTCCCGCTACCCACTAAGCCGCCTCACTGGTCCAAAGCATGGGACTTTTGTACATCACCAAATTCTTTTGTACTTTTTTTTAAAAGGCCACCCACCTTTCAAAAGTGGGGAACTTGTTACTTGAGGGGAATTTTGAATTATTCATCTCTGTGGTTAAGGCCTCACAGTACTGGATTTTAAAAAAGTAGAAGAAGAAAAACCTATGCCCCTTTCTTCTTTAATCTGTCCTCTCTGAAATAAATTATTTCAAGAATGAAATACTTGGGGCTGGGGAGAAGGCTGAGTGCTTAACACTGCTTGCTCTGCAAGTGTGAGGACCTAGCATTAAGCATGTTTCTGTGGCTGTAACCCTGACAGTGACAGAGCCAGACAGATCCCCAGAGCTGAAACAGGAACGTCTCCGTCTCAGGTATTAAAAGTGACAGAGGAAGACACCCAATGTCCTCCTCAGACATCTGCATGTCTCACACATACAGAAAGAAAGTTGAAATAATACTAACCTAGCTATGCAAATGACCTGTCCGTGACAGCTGGCTCAACTTCAGCCTCTGTGTCCCCAAAGTTATGTCCTTGGTGGGAGCGAGCACTAGGTCCTCTCTCATCCCTACAGCAGTGTTTCCTCTGTTGTGGTCCCCCATGTGCATGGCGAGTCCCCTAAGTGTCTATGCCACCTGGATCCTTGCATTAAGCCCAGCATTCCCTCTGAGTCGGTCAGCTATGCAACTGTAGTTCTTTGTATTGAACTGACAAAGCATGATCTAGAAAAATGAAATTGAGGGGTAGAGTGGGGGTGACTTGTATGCTATGCCTTAGGCTCATCAATAACAGGCTATTCAGTAAGTCCTAAATTTGCAGAGTACCAATGCATTTACACATCTTAATGCTCAATATTTATTCTGGAGAAAATAGATACAAACATTAAGGCTAACAGCAGTTACAATCCCAGTATATTTAGACACCCCCCCCCCCAAATCCTGTCCATGAGACACCTCCATGTTGAAATGGTGTTCAGTTGGTAGTGGTTCTGCTCATGCGACTTCCCACAATGAACACCACTAAACCACTAGAGTGTGATTTATTCAGTGTTGTACAGTATTTTGAGTTTGATTTTGAAGGATATAGTACCTGTTCTATATTGTAGTGTCTGACTACAATTTTACCCCTAGTTACAGTGAAGTCTACAGACTTCTGCCACTGTTGTTAATTATCATATTCTAATCAGGTGGAAATGATCCCACCATGACAAGTCATAAATAACTTTCTTTCTGGCTGTATAATTAGACATAGGAGGGTAAACCACATTATATGTCAGATGGATTTGTAATACGGAGGGGGATAGAAAATGGTCTGTGTTGTCATATCAGTTACTTTTCTATTGCTGCGATAAAACACAACTTATAAATGAAAGCATGTCATTGGGCTTACAGTTTTACAGGGTTAGGGTGTGTGAAGGCATAGCAGTAGGAAAGCTAAGAGCTCGCATCTCAAACTGCAAGCTAAAGGTAGAGACAGGAGTCTGCTGAAACCTCAAAGCTCGCCTCCAGTGGCACACCTCTTCCAACAAGGCCACACCTCCTAATCTTTCCTAAACAGTTCCACCAACTGGGGACTAAGTATTGGAACATATGAGTCTATTGGGGGGGGGGCATTCTCATTCAAACACCACAGTCATTTTCTGAGCTAGCTGTTTTGTAGGTATATCTAAAATATCAGTAAGACAAATAAGCCAGAGAACTTGATCATTGACGTAATTATCATTTTTTTCCAGTATAGTTTCTTAGGTAACCAAAAACAGTAGATGTGAGGACTCCTCCCTTGTTTCTGGCTCTTCCCAGTTTGCCCTCTACTCGTACCCTTGGAGATCTAGAGAGGAGCAGTGCACTACATGGCCTCTGAGTCTGCACCCAGACCACCTAGGTTGGAATTCTGCCTGGGACTTGTCAAGTTGAGCAGTGACCTCATGACCCAGAGTATCAATCCTTTCCCCCAGCCTGTTAGGTAAAGGTAGCAAGCTGCTTTCTGGAGTACTCACATGCATCCAGGTCGGACACTCAGGAGAGGCTTGGATATGCAACGGGGGAGAGTTGGCTGTTACCCAAACTCTTCCATACCTTGGCAGTGCTCAAGCAGGTACTATTAATGGGATATCCATGGTCTAGTCTTGTCTTCTGTTGCCATTGGCACTTTTTCATGTCAATGCACACAATAAAAAAAAAAAATAATAATAGAACTCTTGCTTGGGGCCACATACCATAAGCACTCTAAGGAATCCAAAGATGTAACTGACTAAATCCTTCCTCAAGGAGTTTGTGGTCTATCTGTAAAGAAGAGGCCTGCACAGGGCAAAAATAAGTATGTATAAACTCACAAATGCCCATATCCAGCTGATGGCATGAGAGGAATCTGGGCCTGGTTCAGTTTCACAGGCACCAACATGGGGCCATGGAGGCATCCTTAGCCCACTAAGAATTAAGGATAGTGGGGAATGGCACAGGTAAAATGGTCCGCCATAGGCAGCCTTGGTTGTAGCCATTGCATTTAGGGAAGGGCATACACCCCAGCTGGAAGGGAATAAGCGCTGCTTTCTGTGGGGAGTGGAAGGGAACAAGGGTTCCCTCCACCACATCACCTATTACGGGGTGAATTTATCATCATCGCCGTGTGCTTTGCTTGCTCTTTTGAAAGAGTACAACAGCAGTATGCAAGGGTTCCCCTCTGTCAAGAGATGTTTCTGAACTCCTGGAACCAAATTTGGTTGAACCCTTTGTAAGAATGACCAGCCAGTGGGAACCAGAGGTTGGAAAGGATGGAGGAAAAAGCCTAGAAACAATGCCTGGGCTGTAGATGGAAAGCTGAACCTCCATCCTAACCCCACGAAGAAAGGAATACACGGAGAACTGTGCTCGAGGTTAGACCTTTGTGAAATAATCCAGTTGCCATGCTCTCTCACTTCCTGTGGCAGCTCGGCTGATAATGGAACGTTTCTCTCTGTCACAACCCAACTCTGTTTCGTTTTTCAAATCCATAACTGTTTTAGGCTTTTCGTCTCTACAATTTCAACTGTAAGGTTTGTTTTAAGAGGTATATGTGTAAGTGCAGATACCATAGAAGTCAGGAAAGGGTGTCAGATCGACTGGAGCTGGAGGGAGATTTGTTATGAGCTTCAGAAGCCAAACCTGGGGCCATTGCAAGAGCGGACATGCTCTAAGCCCTTTGCCTCTAAGTTTATTGTACAGTCTAGTACTGGGGTTAGTACATTTGTTTCTCATATTTAAGATCCTTTTCTCTCCATAAAAATACATATAACCTGCATACACACACACACACACACACACACACACACACACACACACATAAAAGTCATACTTATCATATATGATTCACTTATCTGAGACTTACTCATCAATGACTTATAGCTAAGATGGTAACCTGTGTGGAACTTCCTCTTTCAGCCAATCACAGGAAAATTTACAATCATTTCTTCATACAAGCATCTAGTAAAATAACTATAGGAAAGTTTTTAATGATATTTAGAGTATGGTACAGATATTTTTCTCCCCTCTGAGGAAATTATCAAAGTTTATGGAGCTTTGTACTTGCTTGGCTGGGAATCAACTCGATGACTTATTCCCTTTAGGCCCTACTAGCTCTTCACGAATTCTGCTATTTTTGTTATTCAGTTCTAAAAAGTCACTATCACCCATAAGCTGGCTCTGTATGCTTTTCGACATTAATGTTTTCACGTTCAATATTTTTTTTTTATTTTTAATGCTTTAAAAGGCCTAATCCTGGACTAGAGTTCAGCCTTTTAAAATGGAAGTCAGAGCCAGGGGAAGGACAAGCTGTCACTTCACCCCAGTCTTCCATTCTGTGTTAGGTGATGAGGTGGATGGAGTGCCTCCGCTTCTGTCTTCAGTGCCACAAAAACAAGTGGCTTGTTCATCCATCGTGTCTCAGTAGCTACTGCCCCTGTCCCTCCTCAGCTCACAAACAAGCTAGGTTCCAGACAGTGTGGTAGATAGAATCTTCCCTGCCTTAGTACTAGATTTCTGGATGGTTCTCCTAGGGTTGCTGAGAGCCTTTCACAGGTCTGGATCTGACAATGTTGGTACTCAAGCGCTGGCAGTATCCACACTTACAAATGGGACATATGAGGTGATGTCAGCTTCCAGTCAGAGCTCACTGCCACACAGAGTTCCACAAGTAAGTAGGCCATTATCTATGGAAGAAAGTTTCCCTGGGAAGCACTTGGGTACGGGTTGGGGTGGGGTAGTAGTTGGACACCAGCTAACTGGTGCAAAGGAGGCCACCTGTTCTCCTCTAAAGAACCCTGAGTCTCTTTCCTCTTTTACTGCTTAGGAGACTCTTACTCCTGCTCCAACTCCATTTCTACTTTCTCAGTTCCTTTGCCTCTTCCTCTCCCTGACTTCAATCTATGATTGACCTATCTTTACCCTCAGTCAACCTGACAGTTACCATCTTTCCCTCATTGTCCAGCTTCTCTGCTTTTTATCTACACTCATCCTCACCCTCCTGAACATTTTCGAAAGAAAGCTCCCAGGATAAATAAAATTAGGGCATAGGGCATCTGTTTATATAGAGGACTCCGCTCTTCTCAGTGTAGGCAGATTAAAACCCACTTGTACAGTCTCCTGAATTTCCAATTCTTAGTCAAACTGAAAAATGCAATGCTTTGGGCAGGAATAGGAGCACTCATAGTAACTCGGAGTCATGAATAAATCTTGGTTGTCAAAAAGCAAATGTGTCCAACGCGTCTGCCATTAGAATTCCTCGAGGCAGCTGTCAGCTGTTTTCTTGTAATTAAACAGCCAATGAGCAGCTAATTAAGACATATGTGTACACAGAAGTGGAAGTGGGTATGTTAATGAACTGTAGGAATCAATTCATTACGTGAAAATTGTCAAAAGACCAAACATCAGATCAGTATTGCAGCCTGTGCTTCATGGAGAATCAGCCCAAGCAGGAGGGCCCCTCCAACACCAGGGCAAGACTCCTGAGTACCCCCTACCACACCTACAGTTCAGTGTCCAGGTAGCCCACATGCTTGAGTCAAATCAATAATAACCCCAATGTAAAAAAGTCACTGATATTTCAAAAATTTTAGTGAGATAAATCTAGCAAACTAGTTTTCCCACCTGTGTAGAAATGCAGCATTTGAGACCCTATATTTGGCCTTTATCAGTAACTTTCACTACAGATCTAAGTAGTAGGTAGGGGGCTTATTTTTTCAATCTACCTTTCATATTTCTGTGACCTGAGGCTGGGAAGATGTCTTCCTGATGGTGAAGTGCTTGCTACACAAGTCTGATCCCCAGTAACACATGCCTAAACTCCTCAGAGAGAACCTGAGCCCAGCCTAGCCTAACTGGTGAGCCATAGGGCCTAGTGAAAAATCCCTGCCAGGCAGAGTAGTGGTGGTACACACCTTTAATCCCAGCACTTGGGAGGAAAAGACAGGCAGATTTCTGAGTTCGAGGCCAGCCTTTTCTACAGAGTGAGTTCCAGGACAGCCAGGGCTATACAGAGAAACCCTGTCTCGAAAAACAAACAAACAAACAAACAAATCCCTGCCAGGAAGGGGGGGAGGCAGGGAAGGATACAGCTCCTGAGGATTGATGCCCAAGGTTGACTTTGGCACTCAACCATAAAAGCAAGCCTTTGAATAAGATGTACCTATAATCAAGAACTCAAATCCGGCACCTCCTGTCATCTGCTTGCTGAGGGGTCTTGAACATATAGCTCTATTTCTCTGAACTTTAAACCTGACCATACAACAGATATGCAAATGGCTACTTTACATACAGTTGATGAGGCGTCCTCCATAGCACCTAGAATGGTGCTCTCCCCACTCCCACCCTGCCATGCATTCAGCAGGTATCTGAGTTAACTCTTTTGAACAAAGGCAGCAATGCAGGCAGTGATGATGCACTAGAGGGCAGAGTCAGAGAAGGAGTCTGCCTGGGAGGGGCTGGCTCCGAAAAGGTCCCAGAGAAGGGCTGAGGAGGAGATTCTGAGTTTCCAGGCAATAGCAGGGACAGAGGTCCTTTGAAGAACGAGTGCACAGTTTGGTCTGTGTAGGACTTTGGAAGAAGGATTGAGTCTGGGAGAGAGATGTTACCTGGTTATCACGAGGGTGAAGCACTGGGAGCTGACAGGCAGGGAGGTGACTCCATTGACGGGTCTTAGGTGAGTGTGTACCTGGATTTGGATGCAGGAAAGGAGCTGATGAAAGCCTATGGTTTCAACGTGAGTTTGGATTGATAATTTCATCTCCACGTATGAATAAGAAAGTGAGGCAAGAGACACACATTTTGGAACTCCACATCTTTGTTAGTGGAGATGGGAACACCTTTGCCAAACTGGTAAATTTCAAATTCTAGATGAACACTTCCAATTTTCTATGCTATTCCCAACCGCATGGCCATGACTAGGACACAGTCTCACGTTTGTTGTGCGTGGGGCCACTTTATTGCTTTTCAGTTTAGACAGCCACCATAAGTAGTAGTCATCAACTGAGCTCCAAAGTGTAGCGTTTGCCAGTTCCTGTGGTATAAATACTCCGTGAGGCTATTGCAAGCTTGCCAGTGCATCAGCTTGCTGGGGAGTCAGGAAGAAATAACCAGTACTTCAGCATCTCCAACTGCTGCTACCCTTCCAAGACACTGGTCAGCACCCGGTATAATAAATAATAATCTTTTTTAGTGGTGGTTAGGCTTAACAACTGGATTGAATGAATTTCCTGATATTCAATCCAGGCTATGAGCTTTCTCATGAACACCCTGGCTCCAGTTCTAACCCAAGTAATAGAAGAAAGTCCCACCCAGGGGTCAGATTTTACATATGTATGTATGTTTGCATGTATGTATGTAAAACCAAATAACCATTTTATTTTCTCAAAAGTACTGAGCAATAGATACGTCATAAATGAGACTCAAAAAAATGCACTTTCAAGACAAAGCAGCGCAGGGCTCCAAGGATGACTAAGCAGCTAAGAGCTTGTATTTCTCTTCCAGAGTTCAGTCCCAGTACCCACTGGAAGTGGCTCAGAACCCTCTGTAAGCTCTAGGGACTCTGACGCCCTCTTCTGGCCTCTTAGACACGGCACTCCAATGTGTCGTTTATTTTTTCTGTTTTTGAGATTATAATATAATTACACCATTTCCCTTTCCTCACTCCAGACCATCCCATCCACATGCCCTTCCTTGCTTTCGTTGATTGATTAATTTCAATTATTTTTCATGTTTCATTTCAATAATTTCAATAATAGTCAATTATTTAATTAACTCCAAGAATTATTTAATTAATTAATTTTTCTTTTCCTTAATTGTTTCTCTCACACACACACACACACACACACACACACACATACTCCTGAACACAACTTGCTCAGCCTGTACAGTGTTCCTCATGTGTGCACGTTTCAGGGCTATCTGTTTGATATTGGCTAAGCAGCTGATGTGCGCTTTCCTTTCTCTGGTTGCCTGTGACTTTCTGTGTCGGAGTGAAGCCTCTTTGGCCTTCTGCTACCCATGTTACCATGCCTGATTGATGCCCTGGTTCAGCTCATGTTTAGGTAGTCTTGTCAGTAAGACGATGTTGCTCAGACTCGTGAGTTCCCATGAACTAAGGTAACAGATCTGTGGTGCATTGTCAAAACCTACATGGGTGATCCATCATGTCCCTGGTTAAGGGCCATAGGGCCTGATAATCTTTCTACTTCCTCCCAGCACTGAAGGGCTGCATGGCAGCAGATAGCCACTAGGTGGTGGTAGTGTGCCACAATCCAAGCATCTCCTGCCTAAGGTCAATCATGGTGACTCTTCACTCAAGTCCACCATGCCTAGAATGGCACTACTTCAAGTGTTCTGACATACCTTTTGGTACTAGTAAAAGTGCACAGTGATGTAGTTAATTTCTTTCTTGCCAATCCTGTATTTGAGTGATGGCTTCATGATACACATTCCCCTCAGAGCTTTGCCACAGGCTACTGAACCTCAGAAACTCATGTCTCAGTGGAACCTTCTTCTCTAGGATGTGCTCCAAGCAGACAAAATCCTGCTTCTCACTCAGAAGCAGGCCATTTCCCCATTAAAAAACAAGGAACCCCTAAGCTTTCTGTGGTTTCTTTCTCACTTCTAATTCTCCTATGGATTCTAAAGCTTTACTTGTTTTACCAGTAACTTCCTAGACATTTAAACTGCTCAGAAATCTCTCCAAGGAATACTGGGGGAGGTTTTTTTAAAAAAGGCCAGGGACTCAGGAGATAGCTCAGTGAAGTGTTTGTCATGTCAACCTGAGGCCCTGCATTTAATCCCATGTTAAAGGCCAGGTGTGGTTGCATGCATGCGCTTACAACCCCCATGCTGCAGGGGTAAGGGGGCCGAGACAGATACCTGGGCCCACTGGTCAGCCAGCCCAGCCTAATCTTGAGTTCCCGTGAGCAACCCAGTCCTAAAACACAAAGTGGGAAAAGAAAGAAAAGTCTATGGTGAACAGCACCTGATGCGCAAACCCCGGGCTTGGCACTGGTGTCCACACACATGGGTAACACACACAAAGAAGGCAAAGTACTCCGTCTTTCTGAAAATGCAGAGTTCAGTTTGGCTGAGTCAGGGCAGCCTCCCCAGCCTCTCCCTAGAAAGCTCCACTGGACCCCTCCCATAGGGAATGGGATATTTCTTCTTGAGGATGGGACTCTGTTGTCTTTGTCCAAGAGAATGGCCTTGTCCTAGTTCTCGGCTCTGCCCTCTCAAAGCTGCTGAGCAGATTGTTCTTGATGGACTCGACTGAAGGATAAATGGGAGCTGAAGAGGGTATGTCTGCTGGGTTTTGCTTTCCCAACTCCATATCTAGGCGGACAGCTTGGAAGCCAGTCCCAAGCTCCAGGCTTGCCACCACCCCTCCTCCGACCCTAGACACACAGAATGCTGAATTAATTTTCCTTGCCGTTTACAGCCCGATTCACTCAGATATCCCTAATGAGAGCCACTCTGAGCCCTTGCCCTGAGTTTCATTGCCATTCACTCCATGAATGAGCCAGATTGCGATGTGGGTGAGGTAGGTAAGACGAACCAAAGGGAGACATAATGCTTCAGGGCAGAAAGGAAGGGAGATGCTGGCATTGGAGGCTGATTTCTCCTGTGACTCCCAGCCTACCTCAGCTGCAGTGGTAGACCATGAATTGAGAAGTGGCAGCCTGGGCCAGCTGAAGGAATGAATCTAAGGGAAAATGTTAATTTCAGAGTCAATCTGTCCTGCTACTTATTGCAGAAACAAAGGGGACAAGAGTATTCTGGAAAAATCTCTGTCCTAGCTTCCTGAAGTGCTGGATGTGGGATTTTGAGCAAGCCATCCCATCTGGAGAGGTTTCGGCCTCTTTACCCTTCACACAAATAAATAAAATAAAAAATTTAAGTCCGTGTGAAAGAAACAGAGAGGGTGACGCCAGTGGCTGAGCCCCCAGGAAAGCCATAAACAGACAGAGACCAGAGTGACCACCCATGCAGGTGACTTCTTGGTGTATTTTAAAACATATTTTCTTGGCTTCCTTGCAGTAAATTCTAAGAAAACTTTTCACACTTCCTTTTACCAGGGAACACACATATACATACATACATACATACACACACACACACACACACACACACACACACGGCTTTAACTATTTTGTCAGGGGACTTTTCCAAGACACTGGACTCAATACAAAGTGGGTTAGAGGAGCCTGGCTCACATGCATCTAACTTGGCTTGGTCCACACAGACCCCAGTCATCACACAAAGCAGCAGATGGGGCTAATGGTAGCATATTTCCTTGCATACCTGTGTGCCGACCTGTAGAGAAATGATCAGAAAGCAAAAAGGAGAAAATCCGAGTCGCTTGTGGCCCCACAAGCCAAGACCAGCAGCCCTTCTCTGGTGGGCATCATTTTCATAGTTTCTTTTACATCATATGTGGGGTGTTCTCTCGCTCTCAGACTGGATTACTCTGGGCTCGAATCTTAAGCCAATTTATCACCTTATTATATTAACATGACTCCCAGTGCCCACCCCACTCCATAGTATGAATGTGTACCAGAACTCGAGTCTGTCACATTGGTCAGCTAGTGCTCTCAAGAGCATCCTTCTGAATAAATCTCGTACCATTTCTCTAAAAGAGATTCCTGGATTACAGGACAAGCACATTTTATTTCTGTCCTTAATAATTCTGGTACAGTATCCAAATCTGCCTCTAGAAAAATCTGTTGGCTGAAGCATATCAATATTTTGACATTCCGTGTTCCATCTTTACTTCCTGCCCCACCAATGTCCCCTTGGTTGGAAACATCTGTCTTTATCATTAAAGACAGCCCTGATGATGATCATTCTCTCTCTTGTACCCTTTGTGGTTCTGCATCACACAAATAACTCCTTACTTTTGTGTATTTTTCTTTTGCCCAGGTTAAGATACCATTGAATTAACACACACGTACGTATGTATGTTATCCCCAACCCTGTCACTGCCACATATTTTGGAAGTTATGAAATATGCTTCTAAGTAGCACACGTGTTGCATGAGAAATCTATGGCAGATTAGAACATATTTTTAAGTCAGCCATAATGGAAACATTGTACCTGTGCTAAGCTTGTGGGTTTCTCCTACAAAATCACTAAAGAAAAGCTTGTACCTTCTAGTCCCCATACTGAAAATCAGGAAGTTAATAAATACACACCTTGAGGTCAGTAGCTCCCGTGTGTCTTTGCACACCCTATCATGTCCAGCATTGCACTCAACACAAATGAGAAGCTGGTGATCACCACACTGGATCTAATCCTAAAGGCCATGGTTGTATAACACTGCTGATTCCCAACCAGTGAGGACTAAGAATTCACAATAAAATTAATCACAATAAAATTAATAAAGTAGTCAGTCCAAGTGTCATCTAACTGTTTGCACCAATAGGTTCAGACCTGGGGAGTGAGAGATGGCCAGTGACTTGAGTGGAAGAGAGAAAACATAATGGCACATCCAGACAGAAGCGAGCTGGGTACAGATGCATTTCCCTTAACTCTGGGCAGCCCAGAGAAGCGTATACTTTGCCAAAAAGTGTTTTGGAGGCTGGGGAGATAGATGACATCATGGGACACTTGCTACACAAGCATGAGAGCCTAAGTTTGAATCCCCAGCACTCACATAAAAAGCCAGGCATGACATGGGCACCTGTCACTCCAGCACCGTGCAAAACACAGATGGGAGATTTCACTGGGACTTGCAACATGATGGTGAGAGACCCTGTTTTAGCAAAATAAGGCAGTGTGACACCAGGACACTTCCTCTGGCCTCTGCAGCACACACAGGAACGTACATGTGCACACACAAACACATGTACACTTTTGTGTAGACCATCACACATGCACCAAAGAAAAGGTATTTTGGAGATACAGGTTCAAGGCAAATCCTTTGGCGTTGTTGCAGCAAGCACATAGTTTTGTTTGATCACCCTGATCATATGTCTTCTACACAGGCAATTGAGTGGAGGTTAAAGGAAGTTTTGCATGTGTAAGGGTTGGAGGATCAGGCTCTGGGGGTTAATTTTACTCAAGGAAAAAGAAGTGACTTTAATTTCATTAATGGTGTCCTGGACAATTATGCTCCAAGCTTAACCCTCCACTCAATAATAATGCCACTCGGTTGGTGCTCAACGCTTAGTACCCAGCCTTTGGGTATCACCACTGGAACTGACACTAACCTGTTCCATATTTACAACTGAATCACAGGGCTTTTTCAGGAGAAGTCAGCAGAGCAATGCCACCTACTCCTGTCCTCGTCAGAAGAACTGTTTGATCGATCGGACCAGCAGAAACCGCTGTCAGCACTGTCGGCTGCAGAAATGCCTGGCTGTGGGGATGTCTCGAGATGGTGAGCCTCTCATAGCTGGAGGGGGGACAAATGCACGGGGCTGGGCAAATACCCATGCAACATGGGCGCTGCTCCGTCAGGGGAGGCTCTCTCAACCCTTTCCCAGTCCCCTCTAGCGGCTTCCTGCTATCCACAGCACTTCCTGTATTCATGATCTACTGGAATCAGCTAACTGATGAGGGTAGACAGAGAAGAGTCCTGTAGTCAGAATAGCTTCAGGTTGTCAACATTTCAGAAACTACAGATATGTGTCATCTGAGGGCCTTCGTGCAGGAAACCCAAGCCAGGACAAATTGGTACTTGCCTTATGCTGGTAAGTCTACTGGCACTTGGCAGGAAATAGTTCTTACAGTAACTGGGTCATCCAAAATGCCCGCCAAAGTCAAGTTTTGCACCTTTCAAAGGTGTGAAAATAGTGAGGCTCGGTGATGGGTGTCCTTTTTCTTGAAAAGGCATGACAACTAGGGATGGGCCACTTTCCAATGACAGAGCATCTCAAGATCCCTTCCTGAAGCTGCTCTTAAGCGCACTGAATAACACTAGGATTCAAGACAGTCATGGATGGAAACTGGCAGGAAATGCAATGGGTCCTTTTTACGGACTTTTCTGAGTACACTGACCGTCTCCAGAGATCTCCTGGGGTGTGGGGTGTCCATATGCCCTCCCTACCACCAGCTGTTCTTAGGGCCTACAGAGCCACCCAGGCTCAAGTTCACTACATATCTTGTGAGTCTTTTTGCATCTTTTGTCTTTCTTCAGCATTAAACTGACAGGTCTGGCTCCTATCTGCCTGTTACAAACGCATTTCCTTGAGAGCTGGTCCCACTCACTGGATACAATCGTCATTTCATTAAGACAAAGGTTAAAGTATCATTTCAGAGCTAGAGTAGAAGTTTTACCCATGGGGTTTTCTAAAATAGCCTCTGCCCCTCTCCAAATTAAGGATCTTCAGGATGGCTCCTTACATATGTATGTCATAAGATAGTATAAGTTGTTGTGAGAAAGAAATATATTTTGAGGTTTCTGAAATTATGTACCCATTTGTCATCCAGCCCCATCTGAGCTGTAGAAGGAAGCTCCAGAATGGCTGCGCTCCTTGTTCGTTCCCTCCGTAGAAAGGACAGCACATCCTCCATGGGTCAGCGGAGCGGGTTCTCGGTTCCACTGCATTTTCATCTCCCCTGCCCTTCTGCCTCTCTGTCACTCTGACAAGGCTGGAGTAAATGAGTCCATCCCCTCAATCAGGAATCAATTTAACTATAATCAATTAGAAGAATCATATCCCTCCAGCAAGAAGCTTCATCTATAGTGCCTAGACCAGGGGGAAGGGGGACACCCAAGGTGGGAGAAATCAAACCAGGAAAAATGTTTTCTATATCTGGATGAGCGTTTCAGGAGAAAACCCCTGAGACAGTGAAGCTGCTGCCACCCTTGGTCCAATCCCGAGGAGAAGAGCCGCAGACACAGACCCTCCCCAGGGGATCTTACAGGCCTTGCCCTCCCTTGTTCTTTTTCCCTGAGGCTAAATGATTATAGAGCAAAGTATCACTTAATGATGGATCCAGTTAAGATTCCAGGGTTTGTGACTTAGCTACGTGAGAAGCAGAGAGGATTGATGGCTTGCACCTGGGAGTTCGGGGCCAACCTGGGCAACACAGTGAAAAGACTCCCCCATCTTCAAAAAGAAAATAAAGACAAGGCCATGATTGTCCACAGCTCTCATAGGTCAAGACAACTCAGACATACAATTCTGGAAACTATAGACAAGCTTCACCATAAAGCCCCAGATCTAGTTGGTCAACATCATTCTTATGTACAGAATAGAAAGAACACTTAGTAAAAGATGAAGCTTCTGCCTTGGTATACCCTATGAATCTTTGCATCTCTGCCTGTCGGTTCAAACACTGCAAAGTTAGGGGTGGGTCTGGGCCAGGCCATGTAGTATAAAATGAACAGATCATTACACCACAGAGCTAAGTGAAGCATGCCTGTAATCCTAACACCCAGGAGGCTGAGGTGGAGTGACAACCAGTTTAAGGCCAGTCTGGGCTACTTAGTGAGACTCTGTCTCAAAAAGAAAAATCAAAACATTATATTCTTAATGAGCCTAAGGGTACATGACTGCAGGAAAACCAGGGAAGGGTTGCCTGAACTAGCTTGCAAAAAAAACTTGTCAGCCAGGAGGTGTGTTTGGGGTGGGGGTGGGGGACACTTGAAGTTGTTCTTGCCTTGTGGGTGACCTGCTTTTATGCTGACTTTCCCTAAGACATTCTGGAAACCTGAAAGCTTGAGAGAGGAGAACTCTGCCTGGTTCAAGGTGTGCTTTGCTTTCTCTCTTCCCAGCTGTCAAGTTTGGCCGGATGTCCAAGAAGCAAAGAGACAGCTTGTATGCCGAGGTGCAGAAGCACCGGATGCAGCAGCAGCAGCGAGACCACCAGCAGCAGCCTGGGGAGGCTGAGCCGCTGACGCCCACCTACAACATCTCAGCCAATGGGCTGACGGAACTGCATGATGACCTCAGCACCTATATGGACGGGCACACCCCCGAGGGCAGCAAGGCCGACTCAGCTGTCAGCAGCTTCTACCTGGACATCCAGCCCTCCCCAGACCAGTCGGGATTGGACATCAATGGGATCAAACCCGAACCCATATGTGACTACACACCAGCATCTGGCTTCTTCCCCTACTGCTCTTTCACCAACGGAGAGACTTCCCCAACCGTGTCCATGGCAGAACTAGGTAAGGCGGTGTGCGTGCTGGCCTTGGCTTGCTCTGGGCATTCCCTGTGAAGTGAAAGGCATATAAGGGACCGTCCTCTCTGATGAGTAGGATTTCCCTCCACCTTTCCTGAGATTCAGATGCCAGCCTCGCTGTCTGATTGTTTCCCATGGTGTTCACTGCAAATATACTGCTCCAGAACTAGACAGGATGTAAGCAGCCTGTCCTCCACAGGAAGCACAGGAGACGGCCATTTCAACTGGTTACTCACTTAGACTCCAGGTACTCCTTAATGCCTAAGGTCACACACATGCACAGAGTCCACCAGCCAAATCGGCATATTTTTTGTATTTTAAAGTCTTTTAATTGGTTGCTAACATTTTTAAGTTTTTAACTGACACCAAACAGCTATGTATAAATCATAAGGGACAGTGTGTCATTTCAATACTTGTAAATGTGGTGTAATAATCAGCTGAGGGCATGTAGCACCCCTATCATGTTGAACACTTAAAATTGATTTACAGTGAGCATTCAGAACCCTCCTTCCCTCCTTTCCTTTCCTTTTTAAAAAGGACGGCCGTATTACCATTATCTGAAACACACTACCATGGAGCTGCACATGACAGTTTGTTCCTCTTATGATTCCAACTGTACCGTGCACCTGTTGTGCATTTTCTCAGTCCTGGTCCTACCCTGCTAAACTTGAACACTTAACACGCTCTTTGTGGAGGATTTAATTGTTTTTAATTACATTGGGCCAATATTTGTGAACACCAGCAACCAGCTGGTGCCCTTGGGGATGCCACATCTGGCGGGCCCTCAGGTAACCAAGCTTTGCTGCACCGGTGTGAACTGTAAATGGCTGAGGTGACTTATGTCTGTACTTGCCAGAATGTTTTAAAGATGACCATTGGTGGCAAAACTGGTCAGATTTCATACAGGGCTTGCTTTGCCAAAAGGAAGAAAAGAAAAAGGGGAACAAAACAAAACAAAACAAAAATCCTCAAAGATGCAAACACCTCTGCTTTCCTATTGTCAGGGCATGGCCGTTTCTGGGGAGGTGATGGCCTAGAAACACTGACAGTACAGACAATGGAAATGTTCCCTTCATGTGCATTATGCTAACACCCTCTCTATATTTAATCAATTTTTTAAATATGGCACTATTATTAGAAGACCTTTGATAAGAGCCTTTACAGTTTTCAAATGATCTGCTGTTCCCAGTGATTCTGCACATGGGGTTATTATACTCCTTAGGGATATTTCAATTAGCTGCTGCAGAGACCAGTGAGCTGCGATGAGGACCTGGGGTGGTAAAGAACCAGCAGGTTCTGACTTGAGCACAGAAACCCTCGGTTCGCAGCCATAAAGGCTGTGTGTTCTTTAGATGGTACCTCTACCTCTGTACCCCATAAAACATCTTTTTTTTTTTTTTAAGTGAAAATTTATACTTCCAGTCAAAAATCTTCAAACAGAACAAATTGAACATTCTTTATGGTTTTTACACAAGCATCTCTTTACGGATCTAAATTTAAATCCTCTGGAGCTGGGGCATTTTAAGCCAGCTCTTTAACCACCGCACAGCGCTAAAAGGTGCACCGCTGCTGCTCTTTTGATTAGCAGAGAAACCTCTGAACTAGAAGTCATGCTGAGCAGAGGTAGGTTTGATTTCCCCCCTCCCCCAACTAGAGCAACCCCCTCCCACCCCCTTTTTTTGTCATGGAATTTTGGTTGGCTGGACCTGAAGCAGAACTGTAATGAAAATTAAATTTTCAAAAATGAATAAAGGGTTTGATTGAAAGCTGACATGTTCCCACATAAAGTGACCTGACTCACCCCATGCTTGCTGCCTCTCCACCATAGTGACAGTGAGCCTGCCAACTA
Source organism: Rhynchomys soricoides (assembly GCA_019843965.1). Taxonomy (NCBI): domain Eukaryota; kingdom Metazoa; phylum Chordata; class Mammalia; order Rodentia; family Muridae; genus Rhynchomys; species Rhynchomys soricoides. The sequence continues at coordinate 7,419,952 of JADRCH010000036.1, read as the reverse complement.
GTCAGTGCTGAAACAGATCCACAGAATTGAATCAAAGCCTTACCTCAGCACATGGTATTTTGGCTAAAAGTGCATAAATACCTGAATTGGGCTATAAAGGACCAAGCTGGTGCCCTTGAGTCTGTGGACACACCTGTACTGGTCACCTCCCACTAGGTCTGGGAGCCATGGGTTATAGCATTTTCCCAGATGAAGTGACTCAAATAGAACCAAGCTGAAAACTAAATTAGAATTCTTCTGAAAAGGGGTTATTTTCTGTCCCATTTGTGTGTCAGGGTGGTTCATGGGAGCTGAACATGGCATAAAATGGCCTAAGACTGGCTGAGATTTTTTGCACAGCCCATGTCCTGTGGTCCCTTTTATTTATTTATTTTACATTTCAATCGCTGTCCCCCTTCCAGTCCACCCCTCAGATAGTCTCTCCCCCAACCCTCCTCTCCTTCTACTCTGAGAGGGTGGGGGCGCCCTCTGGGCATTCTGACCTTGGAGGCTAAACTTTGTCACCAGAATTTAAGCAAGTGAAATTGCATAGTAGGAGAATAGGTTCTACATGAACATATCCTGAGTCCAATCCCATCTTTCAACAATTATACCCACAGAATTTTGAGCAGCACAGACTAGGAAATCTTGCCCTTGGCATTTGATTAGTGCATGAACCATGCATTCCAGATCAACAACCAAGGTTTGTTTTATAAAAGTGTTAACTGGGTTTGTTAAAGCAACTGTTAGCTAATGCCTGTGTAAGAGATGGAGGATAAATTAGGTGCCGTGAGACAAGAAGTTGGCTTATATGGGTTATGGTCCCTCCCAGCTTTGCATTTTGTTCACAATCCACTGAGCAACAGAGTCCACAAGCTTCAACTATCCCTCTTGTATATCCGCTTGTCTATAAAGGTTTGCACAAACTCTGAAGCCAGATGATATCTGCATCAGAGCTCTGCCTCTGGACAACTGTGACACTATTGGCTCAGGTGCCTAGCCAAAGAAATGGGGTACTGTCACTTTCTTTCCTCTTCTGAATATCTGTATTCTGCCATATAGCAACTACTGTGTTAATGTTGATGCTATCTATAAAAGTGAGGTGCATTTAGTCTCCATGATACCAAAAGTTCTGTCCTACCCTGAGATCTTCCTAGAAGTCAGGACATCGCATCTGAAGGGTTTAAAGATTATAACACACACAGCATAATTAAAGTGAAAAATTGCCCCCCTTAAGTAAGCTTACAGCTTTGCATTGAGCTATACCCAAAGCTCTCTGTGGTCACTTGCATTGAGCTATACCCAAAGCTCTCTGTGGTCACTTGCTGTCCAAGCGCAGCAGGTAGAACACACTTGGGTACGGTGACAGCACGGAAGCTGTCAGGACTAAGGATGGAGACAGAATCACTGTGTCACAAGGCAAGAAAAATAACTAAGCTGCAGAGCTTTGCCCAGAAAGCTTGTCTCCTAACTCCTTGGTTTTAGTATCTCACCGTCCCCACCCAGCCTGAGAGACACTCTTAACTTCTGAGATTTTGTGCGATCTGGTTATACTTTCCTTTGCTGAAAGAGACATTTAGAAATAGTGAAGGGTCTTAAAAATATTAGCCTTGCCCGATCTATTATGAACTGGAATCAGAAGCTGCCTGAAAGGTTGGTCACCATGTAGCTGCTGCCCCCTGCTGACCCACTCTGTGCATTGCATTAGTCATTGTCTCTTCCTATTGGCTGCCAGGAAAGCCCCACATAGATCCAGGCGTCCATGAACCATTTTTGCAGTGCTAGGAATCGAACCCAGGATCTTGAGCACAGCAAACAAGCACTCTGCCTCTGAGCAACATCCTCAGCCCTGAATAAAATTTGAGACAGAACTTCACTCAGTACCCCTGAAACTCACTGTGTTACTTAGGCTGGTCTTGAACTCATGGCAATCCTCCTGTCTTGGCCTCCCATGCACTGAGATTACAGGCATGTAGAACCATACTTGGCTCCTAGTAACTTTTGTTAGGATCAACTGAAACAAGGTATTGACCATAACTGGAAAAGGCATAAGAATAAGTGGAGTGTGAGCCCCATAGCACCTCCTGGGCCTCATTTTTTTAACATGCAGATCTTGGTTTATAGTCTAGACACTGTCCTGCATATCAAGAGCTCTTTATCTGAGCGTTAATTTTCTGCTTTCCAACACCCATTCTTTTAATCTTAATGAGCAGGCTTCTCTGCCTCTCCTCAGGTCTGTCTCCTTGAAGTGCTTTCTTTTATTTACATTTGATTTCTTTTCTTCTTTTTTTTTTTTTTAAATACTATTTATCCAGGCTATTTTGTTCCCCGTGTGTCGTCAGACAGAGCTGTTAGGGTTTATTATGTTTCTGTGTCTCCAAGGAGACTCCAGTTTCAGCTGTGTTTAGGTGAGCTTGCTGTTTTCACACAAAAATATGTCTCCTGTCTGACGGAAGCTGGAGCGTGTTTATAAACAAGCGGGCTCTGTTGCTATTGTCGCCAGCCTTGCACTCTATGCCATACTAAGTGGCTGGCCTGCTATGGACTCTAAACCTTGGGAACATGATTATTCTTCGGTATGATCTGATGTTTGTAAACTCCCACCAATTCTTTCCAATGCATTTTTTGGAGACAGGATTTTTGCTATGTAGGCATGCTAGCCTAGAGCATTCTATATAGATCAGGCTAGCCTCAAATACATGTCCATCCTCCTATGTCTAACCCAATTCAAGTTACAGACATGTACTATCATGTCCAGCTTTTTAAGTATTCCTTGAGTCATCCTTCTGTCCCTGACACTGATTAACATTCTGCTTCACACGGAAACTCTGTCTACATTTTATCAGCTATCCACCTGATCCTACTACCCAGCCTTTCTAGATCCCAAACTACTCAGCACAAAACTGCCTGTCCTCTGTCCCCGGATGTGATCTTCAATGCCTCAGCTTTCCTGGCAGGGCTGTGCTTAGTCCTATTGTTATATCATATCCCAAGTCAACCCTAACCATCCAAGATCCTTCAAGAAGGTAGGTCCTCTAACACTGTTACCCCATTGAACCTGTCTGCCCTTTCCAAATGCCACATGTGTTCTTTCATCCACTGTCCCTTCTATATAGAACTCATGTCCCTCCCAACACAACCGGCCCCTCCTGCCAACCCTACCCAATCTCTTGGGGTCCAACATGGTATCTATCCCTCCTTTTCTAAGAAGCATTCTCCAATCTATCCAGCCAATCCTGATCTCTCCTTATCCCGACAGTGGTAGTCACTGTCTTTATCTTGTGATGTGATATACCTCGAATGTGATTTTACTTTCTGATGTGTTGAATTATCTTTTCTGTATGTCCACACATATCCACAGGTGATCAATTCTAGAGACGTCGTTGGCGTATATTTAGTATCACCAAAGCCCTTATACACAGTATAACAATTATACAGCATCAGTATGTGACACGCCCTGTTCCAAGTGTGATTCCTTTGATTCTCACAGCTGTCCTATGAACAAGTGCTGTTCTCTTTGTTTTGCCAAGGAGGAAAGCAAAGTATAGAAAGGTTAGACAACTTGCCAAGGTCATATATCTCAGAAGTAGCAAGCAAAGACAGACTCCCAGACAGTCTCAGTCCAGGGTCTCTCTTTCTCTTTGCCAAACTAGTACATAATCCATTCATGCCTCCTCAATGTGTGTCCTGGTGTTTGCTAGGAAAGCAAAGATAATAGCTGGTTGTCATCAGTAAAGGATAGCGTTTTCCAAGCTGGGGAGAGGTTCGAATCAATAAAATGCTTGCCATTACAACATAAGGACCCGAGTTTGATCCCTAAGAACCCATGTATTCAAACAAACAAACAAACAAACAAACAAACCTGGGCATGGTATAAGCACATAGCCCTGGAGAGGGAGGAAGAGGCAGACCCAGGGGTTCACTGCCAGCCAGTTTAGCTGAATCAAAGAACTCCAGGTTCAATGAAAGACCCAGCCATGGGGGAAAAAAAGCAAGGAGAGCAATTGAGGAAGACACTCAAGACATATATATACACATGCAAAAATAAAAAGGTGTATGCACACACACATAATTTCCTGACTTTTCAAGAGACATTTGTCAGGATAACATAAAAAGCCAGAAAAGGCTGTTGATCATTTTCCTATCTAACCTATGTTCATCTCCAGACACTAGGTAGAAAGCCAAGTCAAGGTCATGTCTCTGAATCTGCCATGCTTCGTCCAGTCTTGTTGGCTTTGCAAAGCCTCTCTTCTTCATTCCCCAGAGCCAAAACTTCCATCTTACTTAAGATTACTTAAGTCTTCCATAAGACTTCCATCTTACTTAGCTACACAAAGGAAACCAAAACTGGTGGGCACATTGCTTTAAGTGGGTTGCTTTTTAAGGTGGATGACACCAACAGAAGAGTATTATTGGTTCCTAAAACAGCATGGCTGTTCATGGTTGTGATCTCCTGTTTTCTCCCCAGAACACCTTGCACAGAACATATCCAAATCCCACCTGGAAACCTGCCAATACTTGCGGGAAGAGCTCCAGCAGATAACATGGCAGACCTTCCTGCAGGAGGAGATTGAGAACTACCAGAACAAGGTAGAGTCAGAGGACTTTCTCTTCCCATCGAGGCAGCATTGAGAAGGGGGTGGGAGAAAGGCATTCATTCAATCCAAACAGACCAAGGCTCACTGTCCTGCATTAGAGCTCAAGTCTCTGATCAGAACCTTACTTCCAGAGCTGATCACCTGCTCCAGGCTTTGTTGTCTCCCTGGGATGCTAGTGTGTTTAGCTAGAACAAAGTTTACTGTGTTTCGTATGTCCTTCTGTGTCCCGGTTGGGATGACTGGATCAGGCAACTTCGGAAAGCCTCCATGAGTAAGGATTTGTCCTGATGCCACAGGAGAAGATTTTGAGGTCTAAGAATTGGTGAAAGAGCTCTCAGCCCCATGCTTCGTGCTTCTAGAATAACAAATAGTTGGTTAGAGATTGTGGACAAAGATGGGGCTAGAGAGATGGATGGTTCACTGGTTAAGAGCACTTGCTGCTCTTCCAGAAAATCTGAGTTTGATTCCCAAGACCCACATCAAGTAGCTCACCTGTAACTCTAGCTTCAGGGGACCTGAAGTCTCTGTCCTACACACACACACACACACACACACACACACACACACACACACACACAAGTTAAAATAAAAGCTTTAATAAAGGAGAAGAATGAGGTTTGGAAGATCTGGATGTAACTGCTCAGAACCAAAACTGAGCCTGACAGGTGGTGACCCTACTTGCTTTTATCTCTAAGATAATGACCAATGGGGCCACTAAAGTGTGAGGCTAAGCTGGAGGTAGGGCAGTGGTACTTATTCATTTTGCCGTTGGAAAGAGAGGATGCAATGAAGGCTTTTTCCAATGATCATAGGAAGTCAGGCTGGGGAAGGGGAATGATGACAGAGTTGGATCCTTCCCTTTGCTGTGAAATGGAAGAAAACTATCTTCCCTTGGCTATGACCACACAGTGAGAGCATCAAGACTGTGGCCTCATGCGACTCAGTTCCAGGGTTTGATCCCCATTGTACTGTTAGAAAGAACCTTAAACCAACCTTAACCAACAAAGTGTAGTGGGAGACCAGAGGAGCAAAGCAGAAAGCTACAGGACACTGTGATGAATGGGAGAGAGGGACCAGCAACAGCTCACTTAGTCTGCCTCTCAGTACAAAGTTACCCCATCATCCGAGCCATGGAGGAGAGCCAACAATGTAGAGAGAGATGGCAAGCCTGAGAAATAGGGCTTCAGCCTCACGTCCTCTTACACCTACTGGCTGGGAAGACTGAGTTTTGGTGTCATTTCTGAATAGAAGACAATTTGTATAATATATGAAACAGTGTTGTCATCAAGCATCTGGCTCAGGAGGTACAGACAAAAACAATGTAGTTGGTACCCCTTTTCTTCCCTCCATCCCCAAGAAAGCATGGGTAAACTCCCTAAAATAAATTAACTGCATAAAAAAAGATCCTCATCTTATGTAGAGCCCACAGCTACAGTGGTGATGTATATGATTCTCCTGACTTGGGTTTAGCTGTTGGCCCCATATGTTCATAATATTGCTCACTTTCTATCCCCCACCTCGCTGCCCCCCCCCCTCCACTGCCTTCAAACTGTAAGCTAGGAATCTCAGTAGGCAGAAAGGATACAGGAGCAGGCCTTTCTAACCTAAGTTACGGAGACTGTTTTTTTTAATCCTATAATCTTTTTTTAACCCATTTCCAAAGAAAGCTTTTTACAAACTAGGAAGCAAGCCAGAAGCTGGCTGCACTGGGGTTCCCAGCTAGTCTGATGTTCCTGTGTCTCTGTCTTTCACAGCAGAGAGAGGTGATGTGGCAGTTGTGTGCCATCAAGATTACAGAAGCTATCCAGTATGTGGTGGAGTTTGCCAAACGCATTGATGGATTTATGGAGCTGTGTCAAAATGATCAAATTGTGCTTCTAAAAGCAGGTATGTGTGCTGCAAGTGAATCCTAATGCTGCTTCTTGCCTGTTCTCACCTGCTTGTTAAGGAAGTGCTTGCTAAGGAAGATGTCGAAGGCGTTTTCTTCAGTGATAATAGCTCAGGGTCTGCTTAGCAGAAATCGAAGCCTTTTCATAAAAACATTTTAAAGATGTGTTTAGGGAGTGCTGAGGAGATGGCTCTATGGTTAGAGCACTTACTGCTTTTGCAGAGGACCCAGGTTCAATAACCAGTACACACACAGAGGCTCCACCATAAATAACTACAGTTCCAGGGGATCCAATGTTCTTTTCTGACCTCCATAGACACCAGGCATGTACATGGTACACCCACATACATGCAGGCAAAACACTCATACACTAGTGTGTGTGTGTGTGTGTGTGTGTGTGTGTGTGTGTGTACATACATATATTTTTTAAAAGACATGCTCAGAAAGCATTCCTTCCATTTTCCTGTTCCTCTGGGAAGAAGGCTACACTAGGGAATTTTTGTGTTCCCAGACCTTACTATCACCCTTCAGGCCCTAGTGCTGAGCTGCTGGAAAGATGCTTCTGGGCTCGAAGAGTCAATCCTAGGCTGGATTGTTGTAATAAATATGCAGAAATGTTGCCCTCTGCAATGTCAATCAGTCTTCATTTCTTCTGCCCCCTTGGACAGAGGGACCAATATGACTAAGAACACAGGCACGACTACCCTGCCTGCACACAGCACTGTGCCATCTCAGGAAGGCCTCTGTGTCAGTACCTCAGAAAGGAACTAAGATCTGTGGGGCGGTGCTAAACAATCCTTCCTCCATGCAGGCTCTCTAGAGGTGGTGTTTATTAGGATGTGCCGTGCCTTTGACTCTCAGAACAACACCGTGTACTTTGACGGGAAGTATGCTAGCCCCGATGTCTTCAAATCCTTAGGTAAGGAAATCTCACATTTTTGTATCTGTAAGTGGGGGCCATGTGCAAGCATGTGGCTGGATGGACCCTCTTGGTACACAATAGAAACTGGTTATGTGGAACAAAAATCTAAAGGGTGACACACCTATTTTACTGTATATGGTAGCCATTTGCCATGAAGCGCTCGGCAAGGGGCAAATATGTTCGTCTACATACGTAAGCTCAAGCTCAGTGTTAAGGTAGCCATTGAGTGAGTTATTGCATGGCCTTTCACAATCACCCTTGCAGCTTCAAATAAAGCAGATTTTTCAATAAATACAGTGTTCAAATAATGGAGAGAATATGGCTCATATGTAAAATGAAACTAAGATGGAAAAGCCTGCCATCCCTGGCCTCATACAATAACCATTTATGAAAAGGAAATGTAGACATCGGAAAAAGTCCAGTAGAGCTAAAGAAAACTATGGCATGTGCATCATAAAAACAAGTTGTTTTGACTTTCTACAATTTAAATAATCAGAATGCTGCCATTAAGGAGAAACAAATGGAAGCCAGGATATGTTAAATGGCTTATTTTAAGTGTGAAAGACAAGAGGTTTATCTAGCTCAGTGCAGTGCAGCCCACAGCCAATCACAAATATTAACCAAGATACAACAGACACAAAACATACCCAGTCTTAGGTGGGTTGGAGTACTATTTTAAAGGACTTTCCCATTTGTTTTCAGTTTGGTAAACAGTAGTGGTAATTACACCACATGGATCTGAGTGTCATGGCACTGAAGTTAGCCAGTTACCATTAGATCCTGTTCATTCAAAATGAGGGTTCTGAAGTCAGACAACCTGGCTTCGAAGGCCGAGTTGTGACCATAGGTACATTACTTATCTCTCTGTGTCCTCAGCCCTAAAATGGGAATGTTAACAATGTGCCCCTCACAGCGATGTCTTAAAGCCTGAGGTCAAGCAATTATCTGCCTAGGGATCACGTGATGGGGCTGGGGGGGGGGGTCCTGATGTGCATCTGATAGTGGTGGCTTTGTAACTACTGATGGTGCTGAAGATGATGGCAATGGTGATAACACCCCTTGTGGTGATGACAGTGGTAATGGTACTACCAATGGTGATGTTGGCTAAGCCAATCTCTCTCTTAATGCTTCAAATGAGTCAACTAAGAAGCACTCTTACTCCTCCATCTCAACTTCCACACCTCTCTTCACCTTGTTCTGTATTCTTCCCCTGGGGTAAGCACCGACATCCTGCCTTTATTTTAATCGTAGGTTGTGAAGACTTCATTAGCTTTGTGTTTGAATTTGGGAAGAGTTTGTGTTCTATGCACCTGACTGAAGACGAAATCGCATTATTTTCTGCATTTGTACTGATGTCAGCGGGTAAGAAAATCAAACAAAAGTAGGGCAGTTTCTAACTCATGCAGGTACATAGTGTCTTCAGGAGGCACAGGACTTTCACTATATTTGGGGGGCTCCCAAGAGCAGCCGCCACCCTTATTAAATTTAAAGTTTTCCAAAGAATAACCCCCTGCTACACAAGTTTTTCTAAAGACCTTATGGGACTGAGAAGATGGCTCAGTGGGTAAGCGCTCTTGCCATGCAAACATGAGGATCTCAGCACCCACATTAATAAAATTATAGGACAAAAGGAAGCCATGGGGCATAGCCACACACATGAGTAAAAGTAAGCCTCGACGCAAGGAAGGTGACTGAAGGACTGATAGCATCTGCTGGCTGCCAGCCCAGGTCCCAGTTCAGTGAGAGACCCTGTCTCAAGGGAATACAGCGGAGAGTGATAGATCAGGACACCTGGTGTCCTCCTCTGGCCTCTACAAACACACGTGAAATCCCCTCTCAAACACAGAGAGACCTCATGATATGCAGATAATAAAACCTTAGCCAGCACTAACTCCACATACCAAGACAAAGGGTTTCATAAAATAGGGTTGCTCTTCTTGATGCAGGTCTCCAAGACAACCTTTGCAAACACTGCCATCCACGAGTCTATCTGTATCCAGCCTATTTTCCCAAAAGCTCCGCCTCTTGGGGAACATTCCTTCCCTTCAATTCTTATATAGTGACACTCCTAAATTAACAGCCCGTAAACCACTTGAAGTTCTATGGACAGTTTGAGATGCCCTGGATTAAAAAGCAGTTGCATTTCCAGGAAGGCAGTGAGACAGGTGGGATAGTGCCTGCAGAAGTAAAATTATCAGAAAGGCTTGGGGAGGGCGGGGCACTGTGGGTTCATTTGCAGTCATATGAGATAGGCCCTTAGCTGTCCTTTAGTCCCCTAGCACCAGTGGCAGTGAAAAGATTTAACACTCTGGTGCATACGTCAGAGATTGCCTTTGCATGCTGCAGAAGCAACATTTCAAAAAGTGAAACTGGCCTGTGAGTCTTTAAACAGACACTGTAGCACAGTAAAGGATGTCTTGGTCAAGAACAACATGGGTCTGACGCTGCGTTGGAGGAACGTACTGAGTCTCATTTTTCCATGTTTAGATCGCTCGTGGCTTCAGGAAAAGGTAAAAATAGAAAAACTGCAACAGAAAATTCAGCTAGCCCTTCAGCATGTCCTACAGAAGAACCACCGAGAAGATGGAATTCTAACAAAGGTGAGATCCAGAGGGGCCTAGCTGGCCTGGCCAGAACTATCCTCTGGTGCAAATCTTGCTTACGGGTATCTTTATAAGTCTTAAAAGTATCAGCATGGCACAGGCTACTAAGTCAGAAAATTCTGTTGAGCCAAACCTCATTACTCAGGTTAGACTCTATTTAGTACAATTGATCACAGAGTTTCCTGCAGTAATACAGCAGTTTGGGAAAACAGCATTTTATTACATGTAAATTACGTGTGTAAATGAGGACTGCATATACATGTATGTGCTCCCAGAGACCAGAAGAGGCTGGTAGATCCTCTGGAATTGACGTCATAGGCAGTGGTGAGCTGCCAAATTTGTGAGCTGGGAACTGAACTCTGGTCTTCTGAAAGAGCAGTATGTGCTCTTAATTGCTGAGCCATTTCTCCAGCCATCCCCCCTTTCTTCTTTTTCTTTTCTTTTAAGAACTAATCCTCTCAGGAACCTCTTCCTCTTTTTTAAATTTAAGCATAAAAAGGGATCAACATGCTGCACTGATGTAAAGCAGGAGTATCTTTAAATTCAGATGGAAGACTTTTTTTAAACAAGACTAAAAGATAACCAAATACTCTAATATTGGTTCTCTTAAATTCATTAGTTATCAGCAATACATTGCTTTTTATATTTTATCAGTTTCCTATTTCTATGCTGTATTAAAAGCACGAGGCTTCACTTTGGCTAATTATCTTTTGCAGCTAAAACGTCTGATAGATCTTTCAGTGTGGTTGCTTCTGATGTTGGAAAGGGCAGCTCTCTCCATTCTTTACCCATTTGACATGCTTTACTGTACAACAAGGTGGTTGGAGATGTTTGGGGCTTAGGTTTCCTGCCTGATTGCTTCTGTTTTGTTTTGTTTTGTTTTGTATTGTATTGTTTTCCTAATAGTCTGGGGAGGTCATAGTAGAGAAACTGGGCATGGTTTTGATTTTGTACCTGATCAGTGAGCAAGTGATAAATAGAAGGTCCCTTCTGCCCAAGTCTGAGGCCACCATGAGGGTTGTTATTATAGACAGGGCCTGATGCAGACAGGATCTATTGAAGACATTTCCTAGAGACAGTAACTGATCTGAAACCATGGGCAGCTTCCCTTTGTGAAGTGCAGCAGAGTTTGCAAGCACCTTTGTAGGTCACTGATATTACCTTCAACTATTAAATGCTCATTTGCTGAGACCCTGAGTGGCTTGCCTATAGAATTTTACTCATATAGTACGGTGAGATGACTAAAGAGGCTCAAGGCAATAGCAAGATGATCCGAGTTTAACTCCCAGAAACCACAGGGTGGCAAGAGAGAACTAATCCCCAAAGTTGCCCTCTGACCTATGCATACACACACAGAGAGAGAGAGAGAGAGAGAGAGAGAGAGAGAGAGAGAGAGATGTAATTTTAAAAACTAAAACAAAAGAATTGACTCACACTCATTCTCACACAGTGAATAGTGAGTAGGCACTCCTCTCTCTGGCTGTAGTACCTTTGTGACCAGGGCTATCACTCACCTACTTCTCCATCATCAGACCTCTTCCTTTCCCACAGAGGTAGACAGTGGGGCTCCAGATGGTGCACCCTGGAACAGGGAGGAGTCCAGAACTTCATCTGGGCTCCAGCACTGGGAGGAGAGGGAGGAGCAAGAACACCTCCTTGGGTTAAATTATTCATCTTCAAAATGTATTTGGTCTATTCTAAGCATTCTAACACAGGATTGTTATTTATGTCTCCCTGCTCCCGCGCTGGAAGCTTAACAAGCGTCAAGTGTGTCTTTACCATGACAAGCAATGTTGTGGAGGTCACCCTGACTCCTTGATTTTCACTCTCATGACTGCCCTGCCCTCCCCTGACATTCTGTCCTTTCTCCTGCTTACAGCTAATATGCAAGGTGTCTACGTTAAGAGCCCTATGTGGACGGCATACAGAAAAGCTAATGGCATTTAAAGCAATATACCCAGACATTGTGCGACTCCATTTTCCTCCGTTATACAAGGAATTGTTCACTTCAGAATTTGAGCCAGCAATGCAAATCGATGGGTAAACGTAGCATCTGAGCACTTCTAGAACATCTGGAGTACAAACATGAAAAAGAAAAGAAAAAAGGAAATAAAACAGTAACAACGGGGACAAATTTAACTGAGACACTTTCTATGGCCCTGCACAGCCCTAGAGCGCCAACACACTGCACAGACATCTTGTGGTGATCGGGGTTCAGGCACAAAGGGGAAACAATCAAAACCAATAAAAGCTGAACTTGTTTTGCTCATGCATATGATTTCCACTATGCCTACAGATATGGACCCTTTTTCTGTCTCAACTTCTAGAGCGGTTGACCTCGGCATATAACAGGAGGAGGGTACTACAGTCGGAGGAGCCCCTTTTCTCATAGCTCACTGCCCACAGACTCTTACGGGTAACAACAGAGTCCAGCGTTAATCGGTGACCCCGGTGTGTATGGTGGGAGTTGCGGCGTACTTTGCACAGCTTGCTTTTCTGTGTCATGAAGGAAGATTTTGTTTCTCTCACCGATTATCGCCGGTCAGCAGGATGGCGTGAAAAGGGGATCCGTAGCGCTCACAACAATAGCATTATAATATATTACACAGGGTAAATGGGCATGAAGACTATATATAGCTAAAGAGATATTGTTTATATATTGTTTTAATTAATATAAACTGTAGTGACTGGCGTAGCTTTTCCTGTTGAATTGATAAGGCACTTTCCGTTTTGCACCTTTTTGTTTCCTTTAAATTAAATGCTAGCGTGTTCACTGTCGCTGTGTCGCATGTACACCAGAAACACAAGTTTAGCTGAGAAGGCTTGGAAGGTACGTCGGGAGGTATTTATGCTGCTGTTTACACAAAAAAAGAAAAAAAATACAAAATACAAAAAAAAAAAACAATTACTTTTAAAAGACTGGCTGGTCATATCCAGAAATCAACATGTTGAATTTTTTTTTCCCACCTGTAAATTTGGAATTAGTAATGGACTGCTCCCTAAATCATACTTTGTTTTGCATGCAATTGAGAATGGGTGTGTTTACACTTCATCCAGAATTGAAGGAGTGTCTGGTGCTGTGGGCTTAAACCATGTGTGCATTTTTTTTTTTTTTTAAAGTTTTTAAAATGCTACCTTTGGGAGGTGAAGGAAGAGAGGTTCAGTTAACACAAGTCAGTAGGCACAGGGACACAGTATCAACTTGCAGTTCTGATGCTTTCAAACAAGTTAGCAGCCAGAATACTTACTGGATTCTAGCTCTTATTTAGAAGGAGGACCCAAAGATTCTACGTGGAGCAACCACGCTCCCCACAGGAAGCATTCGTTGAATGTCTTGTGTTCTTGGCATTGGGAGCCCTAAGAAGTCACCTCAGAGTAAACTGACCCTAGACTAGCTGTCCCAGATTCTAGGCTGCTGTTCTCTGTATTGGGTATATGGTGGATGAAGAGGGAGGGAGACAGTGTTGAAACTGGTTCCTATGTTAAGATACGCCTTCAGAGTGAAGGTAGTGCCAGCTGCAGACATTTATGTATGTATCCTCACTAGAAGACTGTGGACTGTAATTTATTTTATTAAATATATAGAAGATAGTTTGGCTTTTGTGTTCAGGTAAGAAGTATTGAGGTATTGATTCATTTTGCATTTTTTAAAAATAATCCCCAGTGGAAGGAGAAAGGAGCTTTCTTATGTTCATTGGTATGCATATTTTAAGACCAAGTGCCCTGGGATTAGAGAGATGGTTCAGTGGTCAAGAGTTTTTATTGCTCTATCAGAGGATCAAAGCCTGGAACCCAGCAAGTAGATCAGGCAACTCACAAAAGCCTGTCACTCCAGCCCCAAGATATCAATGTCCCTTTCTGGTCTTTGTGGGCATACTTGTGTGTGTGCGCACGCACACGCAGAGACAAACATAAAAAAATAAATCCTTAAAAACAAGTGCCCTTTTAAGAATTTAGGAGGCACTTAGGAGATGACTTTGGTCACAAGATACTGGTCTGGCATCAAAGACCATATCTGTAGAGAAAAAGGGAACACTTTCCCTGGTACAAGGGGCAGGGAGCGCTTTTATGAAGCCTGTACACCCAACTGCCTCCTCTGCCACTAGGGTCCTTCTAGACACTTGCCAGTATTTCTGTTCCTGCTGAAGTCCATCTTATGGGTTCCCAGGGCCAGCTTCCCAGAGCACGTCACACTTTTTAACTTCACTGACTTTCTGCCTTATTTACTGAGGGACTTGGAAAGTGGGAAGGAATTATTTGTACAGAAATGTGTAGGGGAAGCCTAAATAACATCTAGGTTTTTTTTTTTCCACAAACATAGTAAGGGTTTAATCATAAACAGGGGAGTGATATTTACTTAAATTTCTTACAAGCATAGACAATTTTTATATGTTTATAAGGAGAGGCTAGTGGTCAGCATATAGTATTTATATTGGGCAAGAAGGGGTAAATCAAAATTTTATTTAAACATAGTTCCTTTAAAGATTAATAGTATTTATATTCTGAAGAGAGTTTTGTTATTTATTTGCCCTTTTTTTTTTTTTCCCTGTTTCTCCTGTGTGAGGGAATGGGGTGAAGTTTGGGTTTGGGTTTTGTTTTTCCTTTCTTGTTTAGTTCTTCAGATTCACTAAATTTGGGGGATAGATTTAGTAAAGTATATTAACTTCATTTTAACCAAAGCTTTCTGCATATGACCAGCCTCAGGTGCTAGTGCACTAAAGAGCAACTAAACCCAATTCCAGTGTCCACGTGTGACTAAGGAGAGCTGGCTGAGCATCTCTTAAGGGTGAAAGAGGAGAGAGAGAGAGAGAGAGAGAGAGAGAGAGAGAGAGAGAGAGCGCGCAAGCATGATATCGAACTTCACAGAAATTAATTTTCCCAGGAAGGATTCTGTATGTACCTAATGTAAAACACAAATACAAGCTACTCCAATCTCAGTATTATGCCATGGTGACATTGCTTTTGCAACACACCAGGAGAGAGCAGTGTGACTGCTTCCAGGTGTTCCTGAAAGAAAAGCAGGAAGCTGGCTTTCAGAGCAAAGTCCTCCAACATTGTAGGGATGGAGCTGTAGAACCAGGCGTGCTCTGAGAAACTGAGAGGACAACTGACTAGGATTTGTACCTAAGTTGAGAGTCACGGGGAGTCCAGAACAGGATGTAAAACTTTGGCATTTTTCTTTTCTTCCTGATTGTGAGAACCACTTGTGTAGTCCACAAGGTGGTTGATGGCACAGAATCATGAGGCTTAGTAGTTCATGTCATTAAAGTGGCCTGAACTTTAAAGGCTCCCCAGTCTCCTGGGGACTGAACCATATTGTTGTCAGCTCAGCTGCAAGAGCGTCATCAGGTAACTTTTTTCTACAGAAGGTAAATGGGGCTTTTGTATAAAATCTGAATGTTGTTACTGTGGTATGCAAATGATACAGGAACATCATAAGAAACTGGCCTTGGCCACAAAGAAATCCAAGTGCAGTTGAAAGCACTTTTTGGACAAATCACAAATTGTGCTAAGGCTGAGTTTGGGGTTTTGTTTTGTTTTGTTTTAAAGCACTCAGTATTCTAATTTGTGTTAAATCCATGGATTTTTTTTTCCAAAGTCTTTTAACATCCTGATTCACCCTTCCTAACGTAAGGAAAACATGACTTAAGACACTGCTTCTAAGTTTGGTTGTTCTTTAGCCAGTGGATACCAGATCTCTGTGAGTGGATGGGAGTGGGCTGAGGGTCAGGGGAGGAAGGAGCATGTTTGCCTGTGTGCGTGTGTGGCTTTTGTGTGTATGAAGTGTGTATGTTAGACCGCTTCTAGGCTACTAGGTGTCAATTGAAAAGAAAATGTATTCAAAATACATAAATCAAAACTAGAAGATGGAAAAAAAAAAGATTTATTCTATACAAAGCCTTGTCTGGACCACTCTAGAGAGACTTCTATTTTTTTAACCCTTCTATAAATATTTGATGGCACTAGAAATATTCCTGCAATAAAATGTGATTTGTGTAAAGAAAAAAAAAAGATTTTGTAATGTGAAACAAAGAAAGAAAGTAATGTAATTTTCTAAAAAAAAAATACAAACAAACTTTGTATTATTTTCTTGATGGCATTTGCCGATCTGTCTTTGGAAAACTTTTTATTTCACTGAATGTGCCATAGTAGATGTGCGTGTTTTTAGTTTTAGACTAAGGGATGGCTGTTTGTGTTCCGACATTCCAAAATGCAAAGCAACTTAGCAGAAGCCTTGGTGAGGAGGTTTCGGTAGGATGCAAGCGTCTCTCCTGTTGCTTGTTTTGCACACGTCCTTTAACTCCTACCTAGTGCAATATCTGTACATAGAGCACTTCCGGGTGTACTTTGATCCCTCAGGGAAAAACACATATCTGTACAGTTGTTGGGTTTGTTTCGGTTTTTTGTTTGTTTGTTTGCTTTATGATTTATTTTCCTTTTTCGTTTTTTTTTGGCTACGGAATGTCGATCGAATCACTTGTTATTGTTGAGAGGCAGCCAGATAATCAGCCTAAAGCCACTGTTTCAAACACTGATTGTTTGAGTCATGTCTTTCCAGTACTATTATTTTAAAATGATAATAATAATAATAATAATAATAATAAAAAGCTATTTTCTGACAGTTCTTTGTGCTGACTGGTGGAAAGCAAAAGGGTAAAATAATAATAATAATAAGCACCTTATGGTTGACTTACTGTGAATGACAATCCATCTTGGTGTCAAGGACAGAGCCCTGTTGTCTGGAGTTGGGGCTGAGAGTCAGAAACACTGTGCTCAGGGAACTTCTAAAACTCTTCAAACAGGGTGGCCAGTGGACTGGGACAGATTGTGGTTTTACTATTAAAAACGATGATGGTAACAGTATCCCTCCAAGGCACAAGCGAACTGTAGAGAAGTGTCTGTCTGTCTGTCTGTCTATGTGAATTCTTCACCATCTCATCTTGTTGAGTTCAAAATTCCTGTGTTTCAAAACACATTAACTCCTGAGGCTGTGTGAAGTTCTACCAGTGTGAATGGAAGATGAATCCGGAAGTGACAGCCCAATCTGGGAGCAGAGTGCAGCCCATCTGCGTTTCCTAATAATTAAAATGCTCCTGTGAAACACGCCTTTAAACAATGTCAGATTCTATGTGTTATGAATTTAAATCAGTGAAGTGGCTCACAACAGAGTCCTTCAGAGCTAGAACACAAAGGAGCTTTTCACTGTATTCTCCTTTAGGAGCAAAACAATTTCTATTCCGCTTCCCTAGCCTTTTTGACTTGTGGAGTTTTTTGTTTGTTTTCCTGGAAGAGCTGCCATTTAAAGACAAATTGGTCCCTGCATGACAGACCATAGCTTTAGTTTAAGGGGGTCACAGCTCTGAACCACAGTTCAGTTCACACAGTCCCATATACCACTTTCCACAAAGCCAGAGAAGCTCAGTGTAGTTAATGGTTATGACTCTCCTGCCCTATAATACACACTTGGCAGAATTACATAGCTTCTTTTTATAGTTGGAGAACTCAAGGTACAGGAAATCTGTCCATCAGGTGACAGTGATATCTCACACCTTGTTTGGAGTGTCGGTAACAGAAATTTCCCTCCTCCCCTTTTATCTCCCCATACATGCATACACATGCACATGTGATAGACATTCTTACATACCATCACAGGGCCACTGCTTACTCATAATGTTGTGGTGCAGAACCCCATAACAGCAACCTTGTACCGTGGATCACATATGTGCCAGAAACGCGCTTGCAACAGTCAAATACTGGTCAACAGTTGCTCTCTGTCATGCTGGTCTTCATTCTATTCCCTAAACACTAATGCGTGAAATGCTTCCACCAGCTTTGATGATAGGGACCTCCCCACTGCTGTTTAACTAATGAGAAGGCCAGCTCTCAATGTCTCCAAAAGCGATTGGCTGCACTCCTGACTCTGTGTGTGCACGTGTGCCTTGCACCTGTGCGTGCTTGTATGTGATCAGTTTGTCAGACTCTCAAAATATTTTTTTAAACAAACAAGACTGGCTTCATACCAGGAAGCCACCATGAATGGGGGCAGAGCATGCTCAACCACACCCTCAGAACTTAGAGCAATAAACACTATTCAGTCGCTTATTTACTTGTAAATGGGTGACAGAATATTTGATCCAAATAGAAACCACCTTTTCCCAGGGTCTAGTGTGGAGAGTGGAGATGAATGTTTGGAAGAGATCCGTGTTCTCTGTTTATATCCAGTGTGTTTTGCTGCATTAGCTGTCCTATGCATTTTCTTTGGTCCTTCTAGAAGCTAATGACAGACAACTGGCTGTTAGCTTAATGGGCTGTGCATGTCATTATGTTGTTCTCCCAGAACAGGCTTCTCTCCACTGTTCATGTATGATCCCTTTCTCATTCATTAGGAATTGTGTGGAGGGGTAACTCCTTCTAAGAAGATGATAATCACTGAACACATTGCATATGTAAATGCAGATACTTCTTGAGCAATATAGTGACAATGACTTCACATACACACACATACACAATCTGTATGTTCTGTACACATCTTCCTGAATCCTCAATTCTCTGATTAATCATACTGGTTTGAAATCTCATCTACAACAGTGGTGAATGTTTTAGACAGTAGGACATTAGCTGGCTGCTTCTTTAAATGTACCTGTATTGTGTGCGTGCTCCTTTTGCGGAGACAAGTTTTTGTAATGGATGTTTGGGCCAATGGGAGGCTTCAAGCTACAACATATTTTCCCAGTTTAAATATATTGACCTTATGACAAACCCCAGACAAGGCTTTTAATCTGTAAAGAACTGCAGTGTTGGGTGGTTTATTTACAAACCGTTTTCAATGTTGTCCATTTTTATGGCACCTTTAACAATATACTTGTTTCCAAAGTACAAAAAAAAAAAAAAATAGGTTAAATAATCTAGCCATAACTGAATGTCAAGCAATAAAACAAATGACTTTTGTGCATAGACTTTAAAAACTACAAATTTTAGACATCTGCATGTAAATGCAATCTCTTGTTTACTGCTTTCTTCAACTCAAGCAACAGATTCCTTATTTACTATTAACTTAAGAACCTGTAACGGCCTGTACACATTTTCTCTCCTACTCTTCTTTCAAATTTACCTTCACCCTGCTTTTGAGTCATAATATTTAATGTTGTTCTGCACACCTCTATACAGTTAACTTTCTGGCTTTTGTTCTGTATAGATAAGAAGAGGTTATATTATAAACAGCCTACTCAGTGCAAATATTTATCTGTTTATCAAATCCACAATATGCTGTGTAATACTGGTTTTACTATATAATATATTTTAGACATAGCTGTTTAGAACTAGAGTGTGCTATTTTTGTGTTTTTCTGATGTGTGGTGCTAGACAAGTTACTTTTGTGAACAATAACAAAAAAATATCCCTTTTATTCCTAGACAAAACCACCTTTGGGTCTTGTTAATTTCACTGAGTATAACTATATATTTGTATATATATACATATATATATATCTATATATATATATCTACCTGTACCCAACTGGCAACTGTATCAGAGTGCTAGATTTGGGACATGCTTTTCTCTTTAAATACATAATATCATTATATAAATTATTCTAGAGTGTATTTAATTAGGATAAAATTACTTCCTTAGTATGGATATTTGGCATCTGTTGGATGTTTGTTCATAAATAGAGACATGAAAAACGTTGCCATTTATTTAAGTGTGCTGCTCAGTTCTATATCACATCTCCTGAGCTGAAAAAAGAATTTGACAGGCCTTGATTCCCAAAGCAACAATCTCATTAGTAAAGAAATCCTTTCTTCCCTTATGGGGGCTCTGTAATTGGCACCTGACTGGACTGGACACTTAACTTCTAATATAGATAATATGTAGAATATTCATGGCAGATTGGTAGGACCCTAAGCCACTCACCTCGTCTAAGTCACGCGATGTATAAGTATATACATTGGACTACACTATACATTCAACAAGGGGCGGAGCTCTAATATGACAACCAGTTCTGTGAACTGAGTGGAGGGCTTTTGTTTTAAAAAAAAACAAACTTGCTTACTAATGAGCTAGGTAAACACTCTGACGTCTTCCCAAGATTGATTGGCATTGTTAACATTGTACATCAAATATCTAACTAAGGATGTAATTAGCCTTCTTAAATATTGATTAGAATTGTTCTGTAATATTACTGAATTTGTAAGATCTTTAGCAAAGATTTTTGAGCAATTTATAAACATAGAGCAAATGTTTCTGTTTATTGCACTTTTTGTAACTGAAAGTGATAACTTCTCAAGTCACAATTAGTGAATCCCATGCATCACAATGCATACTTACCTACCACGCTGGGCATTTTCCATTTTGATTGCTATACCCTCGATTATCAATGCAATCAGGTGGTTAATGAAAGCTGATGATAACAATTGACTTTTTAAAGTGAATTTGTTACAATTTAGAGAGAAATCTCTTTTAATGCAATCATGCCATTCCTTAACTGTCTAGCTTGAAGAGAGATTGAAACATTTTGTCTGTTTGGTTGATGGATGGATTGATTGGTTGGTTTTTGCACAGTTTAGTATCCAGCTTCCCTAGGGCAGTGATTTGTCTCTCTTTGCACTTGCACATGGCCGGCAAATGTCAACACTTGATAACTGTGTAACATGATTAAGTGTCCCCACAACTAAAACCCTCCCCAAGCCAGGGTGTGGCAAACTGTTAAAGCATGCAAAGTCTTACAGTTAACAATTATAACCAAGTCTAAGAGTCACACTGTCCTTCTGGAGGATGTGAAATGCTGAGTCTTCTTGTGTGTGGGTGTCCAGGATCAAGCACACAAATGTCACACAACTCTACAAGTGACAAGACTGGCATGCTATGAGTGGTTGTGAAAGGTTGGAAGCAGCAGTGCCGAGCCTATAAATAAGAAGCTGTCTCTTTTGTGTGCAGGATGTAAAGTTTCTTTTTCTGTCATACTAGAAATGCAAACCGTTTATGGGATTCCTAAAAACCATAGTACGGACCTAAAACTTTGCTAATGATCTTTACTAGAGGCTCATCCCCCCTTTCACTGACATGGGGTTTTCTTTTCAGTCCTCTCTCTACAGTAGTAGATTGCTTATTCCCAGCTGTTTATTTTATTGAGTCCTGAATTTAAAGAAAAAATATTTTGATTCATTTTGTAAATACAAGCTGTAAAAAAAAAAGAGAGATTTACTGTTGTCTTTTAAATACTCCAATTTTCATTCTAATATGGATGTTGTTATATTGTACTTAGAAACTGTACCTTTAACATTACAGTACCTTTATTAAAAGTGCATTGAACACATCAATTTTAGATGTGCTTTGTGTGCTATTATCCTATAATAAAACTTCAGCTTCTAATGGAACATTTGTCTCGCATTTCTTCCTTACCAAGTGGCATGTATACTTTTCTGATTGTATCTTCACTCCTATGAATGGTCTTATAGTGAACTCTGATAAGCAGTAAGGTCCACAGACCAATAGCAGTGGCACGATCTGACTGTTAGAGGTGGCTTAGTTGGGTTTGGGATTTAGCTCAATGGTAGAGCATTTGCCTAGCAAGCAAGCACAAAGACCCTGGGTTAGGTCCTCAGCTCTGAAAGGAAAAACAAAAAACAAACAAAAAAACAAAAAGAGATGGCTCAGTGATTCAGAGCACTAGCTGCTCTAGAACAGAATCTGTATTCAGTTCCCAGTACCCATATAGTAGCTTATAACTGTCTATTAACTCCACTTTCAGGACATAACTTTTCTAGTCTCCATGGACACCAAGCATGCATGTGGTGTGCATGTATTCAGGCAGGCAAACACTCATACACATAAAATATTCATACATATAAAAATAGATAAAAATTTTAAAAATAAATAAATAAAAGAGTTCCAAACTCTACCCAAGACCTAGGAAATCAGAATCTGCATTTTCTCAAGTTCCAGGTGTTTGGTGATGTTACAAGTCTCAGAAGCACTGGTTATGTGCTCATTTAAAAAAATGCACTCACTTTCATTCTGCAAAGGAAAAAGGATAGTGCACCAATACAAGCCACCCTCTTAGCCCGTGGGAACACATGTCTTAGTTATTGTTCTGTAAAGAGGCACCATGACCAAGGCAACTCCTACAAAAGAAAGCATTTAATTGGGGGCTTTCTTACTGTTTCATAGCACTAGTTCATTACATCATGGTGGGAAAAGACAGACACAGCACTGGAGCACTAGCTGAGAGCTTTACATCCCGATCCACAGGCAGCAGGGCAGAGAAAGACACAGGGCCTGCTATGGGCTTTTGAAACCTTTAAACTCACCTCCAGCAACAAACCTCCTACAACAAGGGCACAAGTACTCCAACAAGGCCTCACCTCCTAATCCTTCCCAAACAGTTCATCAATTGGGGACTAAGCATCCAAATATATAAGCCTATTGGAGCCATTCTCAAGCCACCACAGAACATGAAGAACTGTACCATGTAGATAATGGCTAGAGATTAGTGGTTACTCCTGGAAATGGTCACTACTGAAGTCCTGAATGTACATCATACTTTCATCTTTGCTTCAGAAGCCATTGAGATGGCACAGCTAAAAAGATGCCAAAAACTCAAAGCCTGATGCAACCTGCGCTGCTACTGCCCCACTCCCTCACCAGACCCCAACCCCACTCCCAGGCTTCCCTTCAGTAGATTACTTTGGGGTGATTTACCGAGGATTGAACATCTGATGAGCATCACAGCTTTTTAATGGTACAACAAAATTATTGTTAATTATTTTTAAAATATCGAAAACTCTTAGGGAGTGTAAATATATGTGTATAAGTAGTGTGACTGGTGTGTGTGTGTGTGTGTTCCACAGGAGTTGTCTAACTTGGTTTATTGAGACAAGATCTCTCACTGGGATCTGGGCCTCATGAAGTAGACTATGTTGAGTGGCCAGAAAGTCCCAGGAATCCTCTGTCCCTGTCTCCCCAGCACTGAGATAACAAATGTGTGCCACCACATCAGGAACTTATGTTCATATTAGGTATCGAGTCCAGGCCATAATGCTGGAGTGGCAAGCACTTTATTATCTCCCTAGATCCCCATTGAAGTTTTTTGTTTTGTGTATGTTTGTTTGTTTGACATATTATATGTCCCAGAGTAGTCCTGGGCTCACTGCAATCCTCCTGCTTCAGCTGTGACTACATATGCATATTTTAAAATATTCTGAAGCCAGAATAAAGTGTCTTGGTGTGTTGCTCCGCACATATACACTACACTATCTAAGCATCTTTTATAAGCAAGGGATGTTCCATGAGTATCTGAATTGGTCTGAAATTTGACTTCATGTAAGGAAATCATTCCCCATCTATTTCTTCCCAAGTACGTAAACAAAGAGGGACAGATCATGCACATGACACTGTCTTACAACACTGTCCTGTGTAACTACCACTCCTCCCTTCTGCTGTCTCAGGAAACTAGAAGCTAATGAAAAAGTTCAGAATCGTAATTGGTCACCTCTAGGCCTCATCCAAATCCATACCTAAATTCCTTCTGTTTGAGACAATAATTCCAATGTTCATGAGAGTGCTCAGATGGGAATATAAAAAGAATTTCTTAGATGTCTCATCATAATGATCACACAGGAAAGGCAGAAAAGAGAGCAAATGTCAGGTCAGGAATAAACTCTAGGAAAGAAAGCAAAAGCACCAGCCACTGACGAGCCAGTAAAACCTGCTTAAAAGAATGTTTTAGTTTCTGTGTGGAATTACCAGGCTCCCCCTGACCTCCAGAAAAAAAATGAAGCTAAGTAGTTTCACAATGTAGAAATCAAATGTGCACACAGATCAAGTGCACAGGGACCAAGGTCTCAGTTTCTCCCAACAGGCCTGTGAAAATACCAGACTGAGTCCACGGTGCTGGGGAGGCTAGCACCTTGGTATCTTCTCTTTTTGAACACAGGTCTGGAGATGTGGTCCAGTGGTGTTCCATGCCACAGTCCAAAAACAGCTTTTAAGGTCACAGACGCCACCAGGGAAATGACAATAAGAGTAGAAAGGATGGCTTCCGGTTTCCATCTGTGGCAGGAGTCCTCTGCCTGGGCCACCAGGGCTCCATAACCAAATAGTGCTTGGAGAAAGCTACCCTCCCAGGAGTGGGGACAAGACTGGCTGCTCAGAGGGACCCACCTGGAATACCCAGGTCACAGGGACGGAGGAACAAGGATCTGGTTTCTTTTGGTGGCTGGAGAGGAGATCCTGTGACACAGGGCTCCATACTCAAATAGTGCCAGGAGAGAGCTGGTATACCAGGAGTGCCAACACACCTTAAGCACAGGCAAAACCAACACTTCTTTTCAAATTCACTGAACCAAGAGGGACCCTATCAGAGCCATCAGGACACAGGAAACAAGGGTCAGCTGGGGATTAGATCCTTCCTGTTTCTGTCTGCACCCCAGAGCTGACCCTGCACCACAACTCTCCAAACCCAAATTCCTCTCAGAGAGAACTGGTCTCCAAGCAGTATTGACACCTGGGCTTGCAGGAAAGACAAGCCACAGTCAGAGACAGCAAGACCAGCTAACACCAGAGATAACCAGATGGCAAAAGGCAAGGGCAAGAACACAAGGACAGAAACCAAGTCTACTTGGCCTCTTCAGAACCAAGCTCTCCCACCACAGCCAGCCCTGGATACCCCAACACACCAGAAAAGGAAGACTCAGACTTAAAATCACTGATCAAGAGGATGATAGAAGATTTTAAGACGGAAATAAATAACTCCCTTAAAGAAATATAAGAGAACACAGGTAAACAACTAGAATCCCCTAAAGAGGGCACACAAAAATCCCTTAAAGAATTACAGGAAAACACAATCAAACAAATGAACAAAACCATTCAGGAATTAAAAACAGAAATAGAAACAATAAAGAAATCACAAAGGGAGACAACCCTGGAGTTAGAGAACATAGGAAAGAAATCAGGAGTCATAGATGCAAGCATCACCAACAGAATACAAGAGATGGAAGAGAGAATCTCAGGTGCAGAAGATACCATAGAAAACATGGACACAACAGTCAAAGAAAACACAAAATGCAAAAAGCTGCTAACCCAAAACATCCAGGATATCCAGGATACAATGAGAAGACAGAACCTGAGGATAATAGGTATAGAAGAGAGTGTAGATTCCCAACTTAAAGGACCAGTAAATGTCTTCAACAAAATTATAGAAGAAAACTTCCCTAACTTAAAGAAAGAGATGAACATAAATATACAAGAAGCCTACAGAACTCCAAATAGATTGGACCAGAAAAGAAATTCCTCCTGTCACATTATAGTCAAAACACCAAATGCACAAAATTAGAATATTAAAAGCAGTAAGGGAAAAAGGGCAAGTAACATATAAAGGCAGACCTATCAGAATTACACCAGACTTCTCACCAGAGACTATGAAAGCTAGAAGATCCTGGGCAGATCTCATACAGAATCTAAGAGAACACAAATGCCAGCCCAGACTGCTATACCCAGCAAAACTCTCAATAATCATAGATGGGGAAACCAAAGTATTCTATGACAAATCCAAATTTGCACAGTATGTTTCCACAAACCCAGCCCTACAAAGAGTAATACATGGAAAACACCAACTCAAGAAGGGAAACTACACCCAAGAAAAAGCAAGAAAGTAATCTTTCAACAAACTCGAAAGAAGATAGCCACACAAACATATAAACAACATTGAAAATAACAGGAAGCAACAATCACTATTTTTTAATATCACTATTCTTCCCCAATAAAAAGACATAGACTGACAGACTGGATCCATAAACAGCACCCAGCATTTTGCTGCATCCAGGAAATGCACCTCCATGTTAAAGACAAACACTACCTCAGAGTAAAGGGCTGGAAAACAATTTTCCAGGCAAATGGTCCCAAGAACCAGGCTGGAGTAGCCAATCTAATATCGGATAAAGTTGACTTTCAACCAAAAGTCATCAAAAAAGATAAGGAAGGAGACTTCATACTCATCAAAGGAAAAATCTACCAAGAAGAACTCTCAATTCTGAACATCTATGCCCCGAATGCAAGAACTCCCACATTCATAAAAGAAACTTTACTAAAGCTCAAAGCACACTTTGCACCTCACACAATAATAGTGGGAGACTTCAACACCCCACTATCATCAATAGACAGATCTTGGAAACATAAGCTAAACAGAGACACAGTGAAACTAACAGATGCTATGAACCAAATGAGTTTAACAGATATCTATAGAACATTTCATCCTACATCAAAAGGATACACCTTCTTCTCGGTACCTCATGGTACCTTCTCCAAAATTGATCATATAATTGGTCACAAAACAAACCTCAACAGATATAAGAAGATTGAAATAATCCCATGCCTCCTATCAGATCACTACGGAATAAGGCTGGTCTTCAGTGGCAACAACAACAACAGAAAGCCCACATACACATGGAAGCTGAACAATGCTCTCCTCAATGATAACTTGGTCAAGGAAGAAATAAAGAAAGAAATTAAAGACTTCCTAGAATTTAATGAAAATGAAAGTACAACTTACCCAAACCTATGGGACACAATGAAAGCAGTGTTAAGAGGAAAACTCATAGCTCTGAATGCCTCCAAAAAGAAACTGGAGAGAGCATATACTAGCAGCCTAACAGCACACCTGAAAGTTCTAGAATAAAAAGAAGCTAATACACCCAAGAGGAGTAGAAGGTAGGAAATAATCAAATTAAGGGCTGAAATCAACCAAGTGGAAACTAAAAGAACTATACAAAGAATCAACAAAACCAGGAGCTGGTTCTTCGAGAAAATCAGGCAGAGGCAGGCGGATTTCTGAGTTCGAGGCCAGCCTGGTCTACAGAGTGAGTTCCAGGACAGCCAGAGCTACACAGAGAAACCCTGGCTCGAAAAACAAAAAAAAAAAAAAAAAAAAGAGAGAGAGAGAGAGAAAATCAACAAGATAGATAAACCTTAAGCCAGACTAACCAGAGGGCACAGAGACAGTATGCAAATTAACAAAATTAGAAATGAAAAGGGAGATATAACAACAGATTCTGAGGAAATTAAAAAAATCATCAGATCCTACTACAAAAGCCTATACACAACAAAATTGGAAAATCTGGAGGAAATGGACAAGTTTCTAGACAGATAACAATTACCAAAGTTAAATCAGAATCAGATAAACCATTTAAACAGTCCCATTACCCCTAAAGAAATAGAAGCAGTCATTAAAAGTCTCCCAACCAAAAAAAGCCCAGGACCAGATGGGTTCAGTGCAGAATTCTATCAGACCTTCAAAGAAGACCTAATACCAATACTCTTCAATCTATTCCACAAAATATAAACAGAAGGAACACTGCCCAATTCATTCTATGAGGCCACAGTTATGATACCAAAACCCCACAAAGACCCAACAATAAAAGAAAACCTCAGATCAATTTCCCTTATGAATATTGATGCAAAAATACTCAATTAAATTCTTGCAAACAGAATCCAAGAACACATCACAACGATCATTCACCATGATCAAGTAGGCTTCATCCCAGGGATGCAGGGATGGTTCAAGACCCAGAAAACCATCAATGTAATCCACTACATAAACAAACTAAAAGAAAAAAACCACATGGTCATTCCATTAGATGCTGAAAAAGCATTTGACAAAGTTCAACATACCTTCATGATGAAAGTCTTGGAAAGATCAGGAATTCAAGGAGCATACCTAAACATAGTAAAAGCAATATTCAGTAAACCAGTGGCCAACATCAAATTAAATGGAGAGAAACACGAAGCAATCCCACTAAAATCAGGGATTAGGCAAAGCTGCCCTCTCTCTCCCTATCTATTTAATATAGTACTTGAAGTTCTAGCTAGAGCAATTATGCAACAAAAGGAGGTCAAAGGGATACAAATTGGAAAGGAAGAAATCAAAATATCACTATTTGCAGATGATATGATGGTATACTTAAGTGACCTGAAAAACTCCACTAGAGATCTGCTACAGCTGATAAACACCTTCAGCAAAGTGACTGGATACAAAATTAACTCAAGCAAATCAGTAGCCTTCCTATACTCAAAGGATAAACAGGCTGAGAAAGAAATTAGGGAAATGACACCCTTCACAATTGTCACAAACAATATAAAATATCTTGGTGTGACTTTAACCAAACAAGTGAAAGATCTGTGTGACAAGAACTTCAAGTCTCTGAAGAAAGAAATCAAAGAAGACCTCAGAAGATGGAAAGATCTCCCATGCTCATGGATTGGCAGGATTAGTATAGTTAAAATGGCCATCTTGCTGAAAGCAATCTACAGATTCAATGTAATCCCCATCAAAATCCAACTCAATTCTTCATAGACTTAGAAAGAGCAATTCTCAAATTCATATGGAATAACAAAAACCCAGGATAGCAAAAACTATTCTCATCAATAAAGGACTTCTGGGGGATTCAGCCTCCCTGACTTCAAGCTGTACTACAGAGAAGTAGTGATAAAAACTGCATGGTATTGGTACAGTGACAGGCAGGTAGATCAATGGAATAGAATTGAAGACCCAGAAATGACCCCACACACTTGTGGTCACTTGATCTTTGACAAAGGAGCTAAAACCATACAGTGGAAAAAAGACAGCATCTTCAACAAATGGTGCTGGTTCAACTGGCGGCCTACATGTAGAAGAGTGTGAATTGATCCATTCCTATCTCCCTGTACAAAACTCAAGTCCAAGTGGATCAAGGACCTCCACATAAAACCAGATACACTGAATCTAATAGAAGAGAAAGTGGGGAAAAGTCTCGAACACATGGGTACAGGGGGAAAGTTCCTGAACAGAACACCAATGGCTTGTGCTCTAAGATCAAGAATCGACAAATGGGACCTCATAAAATTACAAAGCTTCTGTAAGGCAAAGGACACTGTAAATAGGACAAAACAGCAACCTACAGATTGGGAAAAGATCTTTACCAATCCTACATCTGATAGAGGGCTAATATCCAAGGTATACAAAGAACTCAAGAAGCTAGACTCCAGAGATCCAAATAACTCTATCAAAAATTGGGGAACAAAGCTAAACAGAGAATTCTCAACTGAGGAAACTCAAATGGCTGAGAAGCACCTAAAGAAATGCTCATTGGGGAAATGCAAATCAAAACAACCCTGAGATTCCATCTCACACCAGTCAGAATGGCTAAGATCAGAAACTCAGGTGACAGCAGATGTTGGCAAGGATGTGCAGAAAGAGGAACACTCTTCCATTGCTTGTGGGAATGCAAGCTGATACAACCTCTCTGGAAATCAGTTTGGCGGACCCTCACTATTCCTCTCCTGGGCATATACCCAGAAGATGCTCCAACATGTAATAAAGACACATGTTTCACTATGTTCATAGCAGCCATATTTATAATAGCCAGAAACTGGAAACAACCCAGATGTCCCTCCACAGAGGAATGGATACAGAAAATGTGGTACATTTACACAATGGAATACTACTCAGCTATTAAAAACAATGGCTTCATGAAATTCGCAGATAAATGGATGGAACTTGAAAATATCATCCTGAGTGAGGTAATGCAGTCACAAAAGAATGAACACTGTATGTACTCACTGTTAAGTGGTTATTAGCCCAAAAGTTCGAAATATCCAAGAGTCACTTTGCAGCAACAGTAGGGCTGAGTGTGAGGTCCCAGATGGAGGACTTGGAGAAGGGACTGAACGAGCTGAGAGAGTTTGCAGCCCCAGGGAGGGAGCAACAGTGGCAACTGGCCTAACCCCTTCATACTCCTGGAGACTGGATCACCAACCAAAGAATACATATGGAGGGACCCATGGTGCCGGCCACATATGTGGCAGAGGAGGGTCTTCTTAGCCATCAGGGGGAGCAGAGGCCCTTGAGCCTGAGGATGTTAGATTCCCCAGTATAGGAGAATCCCAAAGTGGGAAGACGAGATTGGTTGGTTGGGGGAATACAATACCCCCATAATGGCAGGGGGAGGGGGAGGAAATGGGGAGGTTCCAAAGTGGAGATCTGGAAAGGGGGAAATATTTGAAATGTAAATAAAGTATGAAAAATAAATAAATAAATGAATGAATAAATTAAAAAAAAAAAAAAGAGTAGAAAGAATGAATAAATGGGTTCCCAAATACAGTTAGATTAGGAAGAGGAAGTTCTGCTGTGCTAATGTTGTAGCACACAGTAGGACAACTACAAATGACAACACTTTGCATTTCAAAGGAAATAAGAGGATTTGACCATTACCAACACAAATGCGAAAACTTCAAGCTCATTAATTCCACTTAATGCTAACACATTTACCCAAATGTCACATAGCCATCCATAAACACAGACAATTATTTTGTACCTATTACAACTGTAAGAGGAGGGTGATTTGCTAAGAGATTTCTCCTGAACCCCAGAAAAATCACGCCAAAGCTCCCCCTGCCAGCCCCACCCCCACACTCCCACATCTCTACCCTGGAGTACAGAGGCCTCATGCTCAGAGATTAACTCCAGCTGTGAGCTGAGAAGTTTGCTTTGTTCTGGCATCAATGACTTCTGATGTTAGAAACAGTTAAATTGGTGTCTCAGAATTTAATTGTATTCTGAATTTTCTTTTTCTCTCCTTGGAAAGTGAAATAATTGATTCCAATAAAACGCTGTCACCTCTCAGGAACCACGCGTTCCTTTCCACTTGAGGGAATTCTGGGGTCACATTTCTGCCCTACCATAACTTTCCCTTTGGGGAGGAGAAGTTGCTTTATCAGTTATTTTTCATTTAGAAGACAAAATTATTTTTACTACGAGCCTAATTCATTGTGGCTGTGAACTAGCTCCATCCCTGAAGCTTCTACCATTCTCAGCCTATTCCTCTAATAAAACACTCACTGAATCCTAAAGACAAAGAGAAAATGTTTCATTCTCTATGTGAAATTAGCTGTTGCTATCAACTTCTGAGAGATTTAGGCACACACAGAAAAGATCACCATTCCAATGAGCAATTATTTTGGGGTCCCTTTTGTTCTGCCCAGGGCCCACATAATACAGAACATAGTGAAACATTAAACACTAAGTATGAAAATCTGCAGGCTTTTTGACACTGCACCTCCTTGGCCACAGTATATACTGTGTTGACTGCATGATGAATGACAACCCTCTCACATGCTCAAACACCACCTTACTGAAAATCGAGATCTATGCAAACTGTTACCGGCAACGCTCCCTCACATTCTTAACCAAACATCTGCTCCGGGGCTATCTCTGGATTCCTGAATCCAGAGTGCCTTATGGATGACTAGTGATTCATGAGGAAATTCACCAAGTCAAGTGGTTATCAAACTATAAATTCCCAAAGCCTACTTCACTCCACATCAACAGCTCATTAGCCGAGGGGTTCTGGAAATGCCTGAGAACTGATGAGGTCAAGGGGACAGAATCATGTCTATTTCTGTCTTGATTTGTTCTGCAAGCACAAATACAGACCTAGTAATGACTACCATTATCACAATTCTGGCCCAATAAAACATTGCACAAACTCAAAACACAGACTTCTGTCAATTATTCCAAAGGCAAAATGGCTCACTCAACTTAGGAGTCTGTCTTGAAGTTGCAGAATTAAATAGGAAGGTGAAACTTTTCACTGCTTAAAACCACAGAGAAAACAATGGTACAATTAACTTGGAAAATGATCTGGTGAATTCATAAAGAGTTACTCAGATAATTTCTCATACTAGTAGGCAATGCCTTGCTTAGGTATCTAGTCAAGCAAAACAAGATCACAAAGGTCTCACAAGGACTGTCTCAATGGTCACAATATTTTTCATAATTTTCCCAAAGTGGAAACCACCTCTGAACAGTCATCAAATGTTGACTAAGCATATTTGGATATGTCCATAAGTGAACTACTATGCACCTACAAAAAGAGCAACAGACCGCTCTAGCAGCACAAGCCTAAAAACCCTGGCTAAGAGTGTATGCGCAGAAGATCACAAGTTCTATCAGCCTGTTTGTATGGAATATCCAGGCAAGGCAAACACACAAAGATGACATCCATGATTGTCATGGGGCTGAGGATAGAAAGGATTAAGTGCTACTGGACACAGAAACAAACAGTCAGGGGTAATGAAACTGTCCTAAAACTAGGTAGTGCTGTGGAGGGACCCATGGTGCTGGCCACATATGTGGCAGAGGAGGAACTTGTTGGACATCAGGGGGAGGAGAGGCCCTTGGGTCTGAGGCTGTTAGATGTCCCAGTATAGGGAAATGCCAGGGCAGGAAGACAGGAGTGGGTGGGTGGGTGGGGGAGCACCCTCATAGAGGCAGCGGGAGGGGTATGGGATAGGGGGTTTCAGAAGGGGAGACCTGGAAAGGGGAAAACATTTGAAATGTAAATAAAGTAAATATAAACAAAAAAAAAAACCAAACCCAAACTAGGTAGTGTTGGTGGTTACAAGCCCTATAAATTCACTAAAAGTCACTTAATGATAGTTAAAAATGAAGGAATTATGAGATGTAGATTACAGCTCAAAAATCTGTTGTTACACAAAGTTGTTCACCATAACCAGAAAATGAAGTCCAGTTCTCTACCTTAAATCTCTGTCTTAAAGACAATCCTTGCTCCCATCACCTTTCCACTCCAGAGCTCCCCTTCCCTCTCCCTCCATAAGGCAACCACTTTTCTTTCCTTCTCAACATTCAATACTGCTTCACACTGCTGGGCTTTTTACACAACTGAACTGCTTTCTGTCCTCACCCTTCAAGAACCAATTTAGGAGGAGCAAGAAGGCCTAACAGAGGCTCCCAGCACTCTCCTGTTCCTCCAAGGAAGAGTTACCAAGGCAACAGGTGTTCCTAGTCCACAGTGAGAAGAGCAGCTGGGGAAGATCCTGGACTCAATAGTAGGAAAGGGGAATCTTGTAAGAGCCACAGATAGAGAAATAAAATACCGTAGCCTTTGCCACTCTGAAGCTGGGATGTGCCCCTCAGCAAGGAAAGAGTGGAAGAGAGAGTCCAAGAAGACTTAACCAACAAAGATCATAGTGTCCCTAGCTAGGAGTCTCCTGGATTCTGCAGGCTTATAGGTTAAATGGTGTGAGACCTCAGTCAGCACAGTGCTCTGCCTCTGCCTCCCAAGGCTGTAGCTGGAAGTCATCTTGAGGTGGTACATACTGTCTAAATTTGGACTACAGTGAGGGTCAGAAATCCTCTCCCCAATCTCTGAAACCCCACTGACACTCCCCTGCATTGGTCAGTGCGTAGGTGCCTCACAAACCAACTTTGGAGTGACCTAATGACTCTGTCACAACCTAGCATGATTCTTATGGGACTTTTCCTAAGGAATCTATTTTTAGTAGACACAGAAAAACCAAAGAAGGGATTCCATCCAACTACAGTTTGGTGGACCCAGACTTACAGGATCATGTGCCAAAGGCAGCTGGATCATGAGAAAGCCTCCTCAGTGCTGATGAACGGGTACTCCACAAAGCATCTTCTCTTCCCTGCAATTGCTTCTGACTTATATAAACTCGGGGGGGGGGAGGGGCAGCATGAGTCACGCCCACACACACACACACCTGAAGATGTTAATAGGTCCAATCTAGAGAGAGCTGTCTGCTAGTTATCACAGATGCTCTGCTTCAAGATGGCAACAATTATGTCATTGTAGAGGAAACACCTGCTCTCTGTAAGGCCACTGGCACCATTGGTTAGGGGACAACCAAAGGAATGAACATCTCAGATCCTGCCCTCCAAGACTGTCAGTGGAGCCACTCCTGAGGTTTCACAGCAGTGTCAGGTCAGGCCTGATGGCACTTAGCTACACAGTTCCCACCACCCCTAGCTTCACCAACCTACCACATAAAGAACAGGGGTAGAAGTCTGTAGTTCCAATTCCCAAAGGAGTGAAGGAGTGAGGTAAGCAATCAGAGGCAACAGTGGGGCCTGACTGTCAGAGGCCCTACATACACTGTCTGGGGAGAAACTCCCTATTCGTTCCTTGGAGTGTACTACAACTGAAATAGCTGAAGAGACTGTTTAGCATGTTGAGCCTACCTGTAATCCCAACATTTATGAGGCTGAGGCAGGAGGATTGTAATCCTAGGCTATAAACTGAATATCAGGCTAGTCAAGGTTACAGGCTGGGACCTTTTCTGAAAAAGAAACTAGAAAGGTAAGAAAAGAAAGCAAGGAAGGGAGGGAAGGGGGAAGAAAGGGGGAGGGAGGTAGGGAAGGAAGGGGAAGGGAGGGAGGGAGGGGGAGGGAGGGAAGGAGGAGGAGGAAGGGAAGGAGGAGGAGGGAGGGAAGGGGGAGGGAGGGAGGAGGGAAGAAGGGAGGGAGGAGGGGAGGGAGGAGGGGAGGGAAGGGGAAGGAAGGGAGAAAGGGAGGCAGGCAGGCAGGCAGGCAGGCAGTGAGTGAACTGAGGAGAGAAAAGTGCTGCCCTTGCCCATGATACACTGGTAGGTAGGATTTGACATCCTGCTCCTAGCCACACCCTCAGTAGCCGCTGACCCCACACTTTGACCATATGCTTTTGGGAAAACTAGACATGAATGCAGCATTAATGAACCACCTGATAAAGGATTCAGAAGAATAGCTTTGAAAAACTCAAAGAAGCCCAAGAGAACACCGATGAACCAGTAAGTGGAGCTAGGAAGATAGTGTTAGATATGAAATAGAAAATCAAGTGAAAGCCAGTTCTGAACAAGAACTAAACAGAAATGCTTAAAATCAGGAATGAGTCTTAAAAAGAAAAAAAAGTTCATTAGAGGATTAGAGAGATGGAGATGGCTCAGTGGCTAAGAGCACTCACTGGTTGGTCTTAGAGGACCTGCTGAGTTCAGTTCTGAGCACTCACATGATGGTTCACAATCATCTGTAACTCCAGTTGCAGAGGATTCAACACTCTCTTCCAGCATCTGATACTATATATACATAGTACACATACATACATACATACTTTAACATACATGTGCAAACATACATATTAAATTAAATTAGATAACGGCTGGAGAGATGGCTCTGCAGTTAAGAGCACCCACATGGTGATTCACAACCATCCATAGCTCCACTTTTAGGGAATATAATGCCCTCTTCTGATGCCCGATAGGCACTGCACACACAGACATACATGCAGACAAAACATTTATGCACATAAACTAAGACACACAGTCCTGAAATAATTTATTTTAAAAATAAATATCTTTTAGAAAATTCATTTGAAAGCCTCAACTACAGAGCACATCAAGTGGGAGAGAGAATGTGAGAACTTTAAAAGATATACCTTTCAAAATTTCCAATTCAGATAAAACAGGAAAAATGGGGCATTCAAGATTTGGAGGACAGTACTGAATGGGGGACAAACATTCCCATCGCTGCCATACTCAAGTCAAGAGAACAAAACTTAATGTGTAGAACAATCATTAAATGAAACGCTAACCGAAAACTTCCCTGGCTTCAGAAAGGCTGGATATTCATGTACTGGAGACTTCTGCACCCCCAAAATTCACATGAGCAGAAAGAATCCTCACTGTTACATAACCACACTGTCAATAGGATAGAAAAGTACTAGGGCTGTAGCTCAGTGCTAATGCCTAGTTAGCATGCATAAGGCTCCTGGTTAAATCCCCAGGATAGCAGCAACGATAACAGTAATAAATCAATAAACAGCTAACTACATGACAGAAAAGAGCGGTAAAGTCTGCAAAATGCTAAATCACATTTAATAGAAGTCCAGTTAGAGTAAGAGGAAATTTCTCAGCAAAAGCCCTACAGGCAAGGAAAGCACAGAATGACATATTTCAAGTCCTGAAAGAAAACAACTGCCAATCAGGATCACTATACTCAGCAAAGCTATCCTTCAGAAATGAAAGGGAAACAAAGATCTTCCAAGATAAGCAAAAACTGAGGAAACTCAGGACTATCAACCCAACCTTACAATGGATACTTCGGGGGGTATTCAGAAGTAAAACAGTAGTATTAATTGAAGATACGAAAAAGAGATATAGATGAGAATCAGATATTGTCGATACAGGCAACCATCACATCAAGAAAATAAGTAAGAGAGAAACAAAAAGTATCTAAAGCAGCTAGAGTAAAACCAACAAAATGACAACCTGTATCTTCCAGTAAAACTTTTGCATGTAAGCAAACTAAATTCTCCAAAGAAAACATACAGGCTATTGAGGATTGTAGTGTATGCCTATACTCCCAGTAGTCAAGAGGCCCAGGCAGGAGGATTGTGAGTTCAGGGGTATCATGGCTACATAGTGACTTTGAGCTAGCCTTGGTTATATGATGAGACCTTGTCTCAAAACAACAAAGGAAAACAATCGAAAAACCAAACAACAGCAAAAGAAAGAAAGCTCACCAACATCTGCTGCCTGCAAGAAGCCCTAGCACCAGTAAAGGTAAACAATAAAAAGTGAAAGGGGGGGGGATATTTCAAGCAAATAGAAGACAGATATTAAGCTGAGTAAACTTGAAAGGGGGATATTTATGGTCCTCACCACAACACTTAGTCTTAAAAGATTTATTTTTATTTAAGTGTCTCCATGTGTGTGCCACATGTGTGTGGGTACTCTCAGAGGAGAGCAGGTAGGTACCAAATCCCCTGGAGCTAGATTACAAATGTTTGTGAGCCACCTGATGTGGGCACTGAGAACTGAACTTGAGTCTTCTGGAAGAATGGCAGCAAACATCCTTAACTACCAAGCCTTTTCTCCAGCCTCAGTAACACTTCAAGTGGTTTGTCACTTTCTTTTTTGATCCATTTACTCAAGATAACTTAAAGTCCCAAAGATCAAAAGTTCTAGAAAAGCCAAGTTTTTAAGTCTTGGTCCTTCGTGCAATCAACACCAAATAGAAAATATATGTGCTTAAACCATCTTTTCTTAATGAACTGCTGCAAGAATAGCTTACTGAAGGCCTATTAGCAGACATTGGCATCTATCTAAAATGGGACAGAGAGTGGAGTGGAGAATTTGGATGTAACGAAGATCTAGTATGTGTTGAGTTGCGCTAAATACAGCTTCATTCTTTGTCTTATTTAGACCTTTCCAAAACCCTTATCTGCATGTACTAAAAATTGGTGAAAGGGGCTGAATATTTAACTTGGTGGAGTGCTTGCCTGGTATCCCGAAGGACTAGGTTCCCTTCCCAACAGCGTATACAAGGGGTGTGGTGGTGTAATCCCAACACTCAGGATGTGGAGGCATAAGGATGTTTAAAGTTAACCCGGCCTATTTGAGACACTATCTCCAAGACTGACAGACAAAAACCAAGCACATACATAAAAACTAATCAAGAGGCAGGATCAGAATGAGGAAAGCCTGAAGTCACAGCCCGGTCTACCTTGTCTCCCAACATTGTGGCCTGTCCTCAGTGCATTGGCGCGCAGGCCCCTCCTGCGGCGCGCGTGTGACGTCATCACGCGCAGCCGTGCGGGCGACCTCAGGGTTTTTAAATGAGGCCTTCCTAGGCGTACAGCAGTGAGTTCAGCAAAACGTGTGTGGAAACATCGGCTTCTCTCGGGGCCAGAGCCGCTTGGGACCCTGAGGTGGGCGGAAAGACGGCTGCGCGCGGACTCCGGCTCGTCGGGGACGCGAGGGGCGGGAATGGGAACATGGCGACTCCGGTCTGAGGCAGCGCCTCACGGGACTTTCCTCACAGGCCTTCCTCTGCGGTTTCCCTCACAGGCCCTAAGTGGCTTTCCTCGTTCGTTCCCTCCCCTTCCCCGATACTTTTGTCTTCGTTTACTTCTCTGCAGTTCCCTCGGCGTTCACCCTCCCCTCCCCTCCCCTCTCCTCAGCCCCACCCTAAGGGGAAAGGAGAGGAGACCCCACAGGTACCCAGAGGCCAATTCCTGCATTTGACTCCTAAGAATCTCAAGGCCGCCCGGGGTGACGGGACACGCACCCAGCGTGAGGAAGTCATGCTACAGCTTAAATCTGATGATACCTCTTAGGGTGCCTGTGAATTGTTTTCTGGAATTGCTAGCACTTGAGTCTCATGAATGCAGAGTTCTCTTTGAAAGGGACAAGGTCCTTGGGATCCAGAGAGCCTTTTCTGTGTGCATCGCATGTCATCTACTGCCCCCTTAAGTGTATATTACTGGAGGAAATGGAAACAAGATTCATATTGGTGGTAAGGGAGTGAGGTAAAGGGAAGACAGCTATGCCATAGTGTAAACAATGTGAGAACACCCTTCTGGTTTTGGTTCTTACTAACTCAGCTAATGTTGAGGCTAACACTCCTTGCATAAGTTAAAGGGAACTGACTCCAGTGTCATCTTTGCTAAAAAGACCCGTTCTGCCTGCCTGTGTGTTTTAGTCAGTTGAGGGGAGATGTTAATTAAGCGAAGGTTCTTTCTCACTCGAGTTAATATAGGTTTGATCTTGACCTTTTTTTTTTTTTCTTCAGTTGAATGTAGATTCTAGGAAGGATCCGATCCTCAGTCTCTGGGAGCCTTCACTGCCAGGCTGAAATACTTGTGGGCTAGAGTGAAGAATTCTATGAGGATGAACTCTAGCATAACCATGAGTGAACCAAGACTGAACTGGTGAGTTGCACCTCTTCCCGACCCACTGTGGAGGA
Organism: Rhynchomys soricoides; assembly: GCA_019843965.1. Lineage (NCBI taxonomy): Eukaryota > Metazoa > Chordata > Mammalia > Rodentia > Muridae > Rhynchomys > Rhynchomys soricoides. Next base: position 7,381,392 of record JADRCH010000036.1, on the reverse strand, counting down.
GTGAGTCGGGGATGGTGGGTATCTTAGGAAGAGAGATTTCTGGCCTGGAGAGATTTTACAATTTTTAACCCCCAGGGTCTCATACATTACCCTATTCATATACCAAGGTTGTTGAGTTATATCTGATTGATTTCAACTCCTAAAATGACAGTTCAACACTCAGGGTTTTAGTTATATTTTCATATCGTGACTGTAGTTTTCTTGTGGGAGGAGAGGTGCTGAAATTGTTGTCAACATTTCAGTTTAATTCCTTCCCTCAAGCAACACTGACCATAACATATAAGTCTCAATTATAATGGGATATGTGGGGGTGGGGGTGGCTGGGTCTCTCTGTGTAACCTTGGCTTATCTGGAGCTCACTATGGAGACCAGTCTGGCCTTGAACTCGGAGAGATCCACCTGCCTCAGCATCCTGAGTGCTAGATTAAAGGTGTGTTCCACCGTGCCCAGCCTGTACTGAATCATTTAAAATTCTTCCTAGTACTAGACACAGATATTCCCATGTTGTGCAGATGCTCCCACACACCTCTAGCACTGTGATACCAAAGTGATTTTGAAGTGTTATAGCTTCCATTCCTGCAGATTAATTCTTAGATGAATTAATCTCAATATTTCAGTTCTTTTTTTTTTTTTTTTTCCATTTAACCAAGATTGGCTGTATTAGTCTCAAACTAATTTTGATGTTATAGAACTCATTCATCACTTTAGGGATGGGTTTAGGAAACACCTGTCATTTGCCCCACTTAACAAGTCAAATGAAGTCAATAAATAGGAGAGCCAGTGTTTTCACTTGGCATAATAGTAGACAAATCACAAATAAGTTGTTACACTTTTAACATTACCATTCATGGCCTGAGGTGAGCCCTGTCCCTGACAGACCCTTGATTATGTCATTCTGTTCTACCTTTAATGTTCAAGCTTCTGAAGTTTATCTGTATACTATAGGAAAACAGACTATAGGAGCTTCAGAATGTCACACTGCCCCAAGCTTAAAGCTGTCTAAGAAGCAAGACAGGTAAAAACACAAGATCTGGCATATGAAATTATTGTCTTGGAAAAGCTGAGGTAGAGGTCATAAATTACAGCTTTAATATTATGCTTCTTTGTCTAACATGAGATTTTGAATTGTCAAGTAAATTACTTTATTTCACAGGGATGTTACACCCAAAAATGGCCTTAAAGCATTTTTCTCTCCAGAAAATTATAAAGATCATTCCATGGCTCCAAGTTTAAAAGAACTCTATATTTTGTCCAACAGGTAATGTTCATTTGGTTATTTATTTTTGCATTTCATTGCTGTTTTTCTGATAACTGAAATTTTATACTGTATTAGTAAACATTCAAACTATACAAATGTGAGAAGTAGAAGAAAGCCACTGCTAACTCTTTGGTATGACCTTTCTCCACATACAGCTATATATTTATATACACAGACTGAGATCATAGTTGTAATTACCTCTGAACAATATACAACATTATAATTTTATCATTAAAAATCATATGTTTTTACCTTTAATCTTAATTAATAATTGCCTGTTCTTTATATATGTACTTAAAATTCCTGTAGCAAGTCCTGTGTGGGAATTTTTAAAGAAATTCTGCCATTATTTCTGTAAGATAAAGTCATACAAATTTAGTCAGACTATGTGTATATTTTATATTTTAATAGATGGCACCAAATCGTCACAAGAATTTTTCCTTCTCTGGTATAAATGTGCCTACTCAGTGATTTTTCTGCTCGTATGTCTGTAGCAACTCCTTTCACCTTTTTGATTGACTGTGTTTGTTCTGTTGTGGAGACCAGAGATGGGGAGTTAGAGACCTCTTGCAAAGGAGCTTAGATCTTCTGTGATCCTGTGAGCTTTTCCAGTGAAAAAACTCTCTCTCTTCCCCACCTTTCCCACCTTCTCAGTGTTCTCTGTCTGTTATTCTACTTACACTTCTGTCTTCATTTTCTCTTGCTTTTGATCAACATTTGAATATACTTACATTTCTATTCTAAATAATCCCCTCCACATTCTTCTCTGTTATCTCTTCTTTCCTTTGAACTTACACTACTTTAGAGGTATATATGTGCTGACAAAAAGTGAGGAATGATAAACATGTGAGGCATATAGCAAACATTAACACAATCGGGGTGGTCCTTCCACAGCAATAATTATTTTAAGTATAGGTAGATAAGACTTCTCAAGACAGCAGATGATTAAAAAACAGGAGCAAGTTGCTTTCTGAAACTACTCCTATGTCATGATCAGTGAGCTTTGATGGTGGAACTCTTTCACTCACTCTTCTTCCCAGTGCTCTGGTGTTGTAGTAGTTCTCAGATTCTTTAGCCATCTTCATCATCATGCTTCTACGATGCCTGATCACTAGACTTGTAAACTCATAGGAAATACTGGTTTTTTACTCTCAACCTAGTCTGTTGAATCCAAGCCATTGAGAATCAAGGATGCTTCTGTGGGCATGACTTAGTTTCTAATAAATGTGTATATTTTTGTATCTTCTACTACACACATCAAAATACCCTTCTTTTTTATATAATAGAAGTTATGGTAGTATGCATTATTATACTGCACCTGGATAACTTCTTCTGAGTAAAGCATATTTGTGCATTTATTTTGATAGATCCTGCCAGATTGCTATTTAAAACATTAAGTCTTTATTAATGTCTGGTACTGTCAGATTTAGAAAGTTAAGATTCATATGTATGCATCTGTGGATTTTTTTAAAGCTGCTATTGATGTTCAATTTTTATCATTTCCTGGTGATAAACTAATTTTTAAAACTTTCCAATCATTCAGTACCTTTGATTATTTTAAAGCAATAATGTTTATCAACCTTTACATCTTTTTCCTTTTATTTAAAACATTCTTAAGACCAAAGAAAAAATAGTCTGAGTCTGGTCTGGTGCTATGCTCAAACCATGGCCCTGGAGAACTGCCAAGAGTCCTGAACTAAGTCCCAGGTTATTGCTTGTAAAATTTCAAGGGAAGCTGCCAGAGTGCAAAGTCAGCACAGTGCCCAGAAAGAATGTACCAAGACACTCATAAGTGACTCCTCAAAAATGTCTAAGAACTGAGCAGAAACCACTAAACTATGGGTCAGCCAAAGGCCAAGTAACTCAGTGTACTGGCGAGTTAAATGTCATTTTGATACAAGCTAAGGCCATTTTGGAAGAGGAAACAGCCTGTGGTACCGTTTCTTGATTGATAATTGATGTGGGAGGGCCTAGCACAACAATGGGCTGTGCTTCCCCTGGGATTGTGTTCCTAGGTGCTATAACAAGGTAGACTGAACAAGCCATGAGGAGCAAGCCAGTAAGCAAAACTTCCCCATGCAACAGCTCCTGCCTCCTGGTTATTTCCCTCTTTGAGTTCCTATCCTGATTTGCTTCAGTGATGAACTATGATATGAAACTGTAATCTGAAATAAACCGTTTCCTCCCCAAGTTGCTGCTTTTGGTCATGGTGTTTTATCACAGCTGTAGAAACCCTACCTAAGACAACTTAACAAATTGCTGAATGATAGCTCAGGAAAACCCCAAGGGTGACTGGACAAAAGTGTTCAATGACAACACAGCAGAAATGCCAGGTGGTAAATCTGAAAAATATTGCCCAAAGGTGGCTTAACAAAAATTCCAAAAGATGACTCAGCAGAATTGCTCAATAATAATTCTACAAAACTGCTAGATGGTGACTCAGCAAAAATCTCCAACAATGGCTCCAGGCACAACCCTGAGATGATTGTACAATACCCAACAATGAGCACAATGCCCAGTCATGACTAAGGACAGTGTACTCTTAGTAGAGAATAAGCAGGAACATTATATATTACATATTCCTGAAGAAAAAAAAATCAAAGAGTCCAGGATATATAACAAAAATCTTGAAAGGGGATTGACACCAGTCTCTTTAATGTCAGTTCAAACCTGTGAGCAACAGAAGCACCTCTGACAGACTAACTTGAGATTCCAATAACAGACCGAGTCTCAGGAAGATCTCTATACACAAATCCTCAGTTTAGGACAAATGGATGATGTGATGCCTGAGAACAACTGATAAAGTGTCCCATAATCTGGGAAAATACACATCCACACAATCAGATTAACATGTATTTGATTTCAAAACAAATTTTAGTATCTTACACATTGGCATAGGCAGTAGTGTCACTCTGGGTCTACATAAAATCACTTCATCACACTGGAAGACAAGTTATCTGCTCATGCTTGCAGAGCTAAGTCATGATGTAGATGACTGCTCAGGGTGGTGGTCACCTTGTGTTCAAAAGTCACAGAGGAACAGGGAATGAAAGAATCTGGGGACTAGACAGCACCTTGTACAAGTTCTTACTCTCTTAGTAATTGAGCAAGGCTAAGTCTGTACAAGCTAACCTGAAATTCATTCAAAATCATAGAACTTGTGGAAGAACACTGTTGCAGAGAAGAAAATTCAAACACAGCAAAGGTAGAACTTTAGCAGGGAATACCATTATACCTATTTCTTGGATTCTGTGAACACATTAAATTCATTTGTCTGTCTGTCTACCTTTAACCCTTTTCTGTGTCATTGCATCTTGTTTGGACACCTTTCAAAGTAAACTGCTAACATTTGTACTCCTTAAAGTAGCATAGTGTTCTGTCATTTTTCATGTAATTGTTTAATATCTCAATTTATATAAATTATGGTATCAGGGAATAAATGTAAATTTACATGTTAGTTTCTTTTTTTTTAAAGATTTATTTTTATTTATATGAGTAAACTGTAGCTGTCTTCAGACACACCAGAAGAGGGCATCGGATTCCATTACAGATGGTTGTGAGCCACCATGTGGTTGCTGGGAATTGAACTCAGGACCTCTGAAAGAGCAGTCAGTGCTCTTAACCACTGAGCCATCTCTCCAGCCCCACATGTTAGTTTCTTAAGGGCCTATCTCCAAGGCTCTTGAGGATTGGTTTTTTTTTTTTTAAAAATGTGCATTGGCATTTTACCATGCCTGTTTACCATGTATGTACAGTGCTAACAGATGCCAGAAGAAAACATCAGATCCCCTGGAGCTGGAGTTACAGACAGTTGTGAGCTACCATGTTAATGCTAGAAATTGAACCTGGGTCTTCTGCAAGATCAGACAGCTCTGAACCACTGAGCCATCTCTCCAGCCCCTTTTAGGATTCATAATGAAAGCAGCGTGGACAATGACAGAGCCCCCAAGGAACACAGACCTCTGTGCTGCATGTTCTCTTCTGGTAGTCTGTTTTCTCATTCCACCTGTTGGACGTTTCTTCCTTCCTCCAGGATTGATCTTGTGTATCTTCAAGGAGTACGTGTATCTTGTAATGAGAGAGGTTATTGAAAAGCTCTCTGATCTTCCTCTTTCCCAGTGCCTTTCCTAAACCTTTCATCTTGATTTGGAGATATTTTTTTCTTTGTGATTTTTGTTTGTTTAAGTTTTGTTTGTTTGTTTCTAGGTTAGCATACAAAATAATGGGTTCCATCATGCCATCTTTATACATACATTCCATTGTACTGTGTTCCCATTAATTCCCTCTGCCCATGTTCTCCCTACTACCCAAGCTGGTTCCCTTTCTGCACCAGATAATAACTCGTTGCTGTCTTGCTGTATACTATTTACTATCCTCTTGATTTCCCACCTCCCTTAAAAAAAAATCTTCCTTCCCACCAGTGTTTCACTTCCTAATGTTATGACCTACAAATACACATAAGCATATATAATATATTTAAGTTGAACAGAAGTACAAAGTTTTAAATGTAAGTCCATTGTCCCTTATTTCTTATTCTGGCTTATTTTGCTTAACAGAATAATTTCTAGTTACATCCATTTTCTTATAGATACTCTGATTTCACAATTTTTTTTTTACAGCTGCATAAAATTCCATTGTGTGTTTTCTAAAAAGTTCTTAAAATTGCTTCTGCCTTCATCGTTTCAGGTAAAAATTTCTAACTTCATCTCCTTATGTAACTCTGGCTAGCCCAGAGCTCATCATTTGGGCCCATCTGACCTCATAAAGCTCTGCTTGCATCTGCCTCTTTGAGTGTTAGGACTGTAGGTGTGCTGTAGGTGTGGCTGACTTTAGTAGCAGTCTTCATCCTCCCGCTGCTGCTTAGTTACTTGGATGGTCCTTTGCAGTCTCTCTCAGCATTTCTTAGGCATGAGTTGCATGAAGGAAAAGATATTTTGCTGGCAGTTAGGCCAAAACAAAACAAAACCTCCTAAAATCTTTTTCTTAGAATATGCTTTCTTTAGATTTTTTTGCGCAGCATGATTTATTAGATTTACAGTTTAGTGAAAAAGAAAAGCACAAAGTATTGATTCATGGTTCTAGATTTTTTTGTTATAGCAAGGAACTGATTTGGGGGGTTCTGTTATTTAGAACTTTGCTTGTTGGGGAAAAAACATTTTTCATTATTTTCCATAATATAGTAATTGTTGTGTTCTCTAGCATGTTGGAAGAAAATAGACCTTTAATTGTGCTGATTTTCAAAAGTGAAATCAACCCCATCTCATCACCAAAATGTGTGTTACTCTTAATTTCAGTATAAGAAACATTTCCTAGACTTGATGCACTTACATGCATGTTTATAGGATAAAAGGACCACCAGACTAACGTCATGTTAGCAGTGTGATTAAGGTAGAAAGTCAGTATGGCTTTTCTCCTGGGAAGATCAAGTTCGTTATAGTATTTGAAAAGTTTAACCAAAAGTAAATGAGAAAAACAAAAAGCTGTTCATGGAGAAATAAACACCTGTGTTTATCTAAAATTAAACATTCTGATTACAGATCCTTATAATTGAGTTTTAAGCCAACAAGTGACTGCATAGTTTTGAACTTGATGAGGAGCTGTAGTTGCTGTTAACCTGATTAATATAAAAGATAACTAAACTCCAAGATTTAGGTAGTCTGAGATGGAGCCCAGAAATATCATTTCCAAATGTGATTTTTAAAGAAACTGCCAAACTAGTCAACTTAAGAGTCTAGCAAACTGCTTGGAACCTTCTTTTATTTCATAGCAACTTGAAGTAAAAAAGAAAATGGTAGTTGACAAAATGAAGGAGGAAACTTCAAACTATCAGCTGAAATAAATGCAGTGATGTAATGTATGTGGGGGATGCTGTTGGGTACTTGTGGCTGCACCTGATGAAGATTTTGACAGCACTGCACTTGCAAATGATCTTGATGTGCTGCCGTTTCATTCTCTGCTGTATGTTAGCCAATTTAAACTGCTAGAGTGTCTTGACATTCCTACTCGGGCATATCTGAGTCAGCATCTCGCTGCTGCTGCAGCTTAATTAAATTTGCCAGTTTGTGCCAGGAGGACAGACATGTTCTCATATTTAGAGAGACAGCTGTGAAGCAGTATTGTTAAGAGTTGCGGACACAATACTGTTAGGTTTGAATAGCTCTCAAGACATATTCTAGTGAGAAATCAATTTGCTGTAATACATTTCTACCAAGATCAGCAGTTAATATTCATTTTCTTAACCTAAAACAAGCTTATTTTTATACAGTTATCGGAGAAACTTTGGTAGCTAAGTATGTGTTTTCTTGTCTGTATTTCTAGAGTCAGGCTGAACATCACAATTTTAATTTCCAAAATTTTCTTTTCTTTAACTAAGTAGCTATTTGTTGAGTTTTTCATTCATAGTTTATCTCTGAAGTGTTTTAAAATGACTTTGCTTTATTTGGGGAGGGAAAGTTTTTACCCTTTTCTAAAATGTTATTTTCAGACTTTGAAATTTATACTATATTTATCATTCTGTTATAAATGAATAGTTCTCAACATTATCAATAAGGCTCAAACCTCATTTTTAACAGCTATTTGTAAAAATTAATGTATTTTTATTAGAAATTAAATTGATAGCTCGTTAACACAAATATAGCTTTTAAAAACACCATGATGTCCTAAATATGCAATGTGAAATAAAAACAATACCTATGCTGCATTGTATAATGCATTTGTGCGTATATACTCTTGCAGCAGCAGATGTGATGATTTGCGGAGATGGTCCATTTACAGTGTGGCATATGTACAGCCTATAAGAGGACCCTGGATTCAATTCTCAGCACCAAACCCCGTAATGAACAGGACTGTATTTAAGAGAAGCAGAATGAAGTATACTAAGAAATAATCATAGTGTCAGAGTAACAATTATAATTGTTTCTATGCAAAAGAAATAAGACCTTTACAAGTTGTGTGAAGTGTCATATGTGCTAAGCATCTAGTATTCCTTACCAAAGTGTGGTCAACCTTTCCCTCTTGTGATGAGTTAAATATACCTGCTAGCTTAAGAAGTTAATGTCATAAGGAAAGGAATAGTGTCATGATTGCAGATCAGTGTTCCCTTCCCTTTCTTCCTCTTACTCCATGGTCTTCTCAGCCACCTATTTGGTAAATTTAGTTTGGAAACCTAATATCAGGTTGCATTTATATATGTATATGAATGGATATAGTTTCCTTCTTTCATATGGATGTAGTTGTCTTTCATTCATTTGTCAAACCACTGACTTAACATCCTGGTGATTGAAGATTGTACTGTAATCTACTTGTTAAAGCTCTTGGACATAGCATACACTAGCAATTATAAATATCAGTACATATTAAAGAATGAGTCAATAGACATTCATCTTTTTCATTATTTTCCTTTCCTTCATGAATTATTGTTTAATTCATTTAAGCAATGACACTGGTAGAAATCAGAGTTGTAGAGACCAAGGATGTAGATTTTTTTGGTAGATTTCTACCCTTTTACTGAAATTGTAGATTAAATAACTGAATAGCAAAGATAGACACAATTATGAACAAGATAATCTATAGTTATATGTTTTACTAGAAATGGGTGATTTTATTTCTTGGGGGTGTCATTTTACAAACAAGCCTAACATCAGGCTCTCTGGATGCTACTACTCACCAGCTTCTCTTGTAACATACCTCTTTACCGATAGGCCATGGTTTTTCTATCGCATCCATAAAAAGCATAGAGACATTTCTGTGAATTTAGCCATGTATGTGATAGTTAGAGGATTGTCCAATCTTTCTAAAATCAGTACTCCTTCCATAAAATGTGACAGAGTTACTGGACTTTTATTTTTAAGTCCCGAGGTAACCAATGGAAACCAGAAAATTTAAGAATTTCAGAGAATTAATTAACTTCAAGTTTGTGACCCCATTTTATTCTGTTCTTAATGGTTTTTGTTCACCATGTTAGCTTGTACACTTTAGTGAAGAAAGTAAGCATTTAAAACAGAGTAGCACTATAATAAGTAAATGTTAGTATAATTTACAATATGGTTTCCCCTTTTAATAAAAGGGGAAAGTTCCAAATAAAGTAGTTAGTTGTGCCTCTCCCTCTCTATCAGGCGGCTGAAGGTAAACCTGCAATGAGGTCTTCTTCATGTAGAATACTTAATCTACACTAAATGACTGAACATCAAAATGCAGGTGGCAGAGTTAGATAATAATCCAGAAGTTACTGTTAATCATGCTATATTATTCTCCCTTTTGATTGAGAACCATAAGTTCCATGATAGTAATCTTCATGTGAAAAGCACATATTTGTAAATTGTATTTTTTTTCCAGACGTATAGGAGAAAATTTGAGTGTCTCAGCAAGTTCTGTAGAAAATGAGCCTGCAGTTAGTTCAGCAACTCAAGCGAAGGAAAAAGTTGGGATGATTCTCCTTCCAAAACCAAGAGTTCCTTATCCTCGTTTCTCTCGGTTCTCACAGAGAGAGCAGAGGACTTATGTGGATTTGTTGGTTAAATATGCAAAGATCCCCTCAAATTCCAAGACTGTTGGAACAAACACAAATGAATACCTGCAGTATCTGGTATGTATGTATTCTGTCCATCAGCTTCAGTAAAAATATCAAGAATTAGGAAATAACTCTACATTTCCTTTTATTTCTCTTTGCCATCGTTAATGTATTATTTATTTCTCTTATTATTAGGTAGTCATATTTATAGAAATGAGAAAGTAAGGAATTTAATGATAGTGTTGGCCCTTTAAGCCCTCTGTTGACTTTACTGTGTGTAGCCCTGGCGCCTGCCCTGCTGTGTGGTGGCCTTACTCTAGTTCATCTTACTTCCTAGCGAAAGCCGCCTTGACAAGCTTGCTGGGGTCATCCTGAGTAAACTCTGTCCATACCTCTAATTCTAGAAATGACACTATGCTGAACATCTTTCTAACAAAATCTTGGTTTATTCCTGGGATTTTTTTAAAAAGATAGATTCTTTAAATAAAGTATTTTTAAAATAAACTTTTAAGATCAAAGGCTGTACATGTTTTTAAAGCACTGGTCTGTAGTTATGGATCAATAAATTTTTCTTCAAAAGGTTTGGATTGTTGGTTTATACTGTAAGACAAGAGGTTGTGCAGGCATCTTCACCAACACCAGATACTGCTTTCTCTTTTTTGTCCACTGATACATGAGGAAATGGGTGATTTCTTGTTTTACCTAAATAAATACACTGAGTACTAATAAACAAAATCTCCATGTATCTATAAACCATTGTTTTCTATTTTTCTTACTTTTTTGTTTTGAAACAATGACTTACATATCCCAAGCTGTCTGCAGTCATTGCTCATCAAGGCTGACTAAACAACCACTGCTGCACCACCTCTCAAGTGCTGTGGTTGTAGTGTGCCGCCACACCCAACAACGGGCACTTGCAGTTCTCTAACTGTCCTAGACAGTTTGTTCATTTTTCTCTTAGATATTTGTCTTTTCAAAAAGTAGAAATGAAATTTCCTATGCATATTCTGTAATTTTAGTCATTTGCTTTTCTATTTCTGAAGGGTTTTTATGGGTTTGTGTGTGTGTGTGTGTGTGTGTGTGTGTACATACAGGCTTGGAGTTGAACCCATGCCTCCCATATGCTAAGTCCACAATCTAACAATAAATTATACCCTAGAGGCTTTTTAAAAACAAGCTTATTATTATTATATAGTAATGTTTAAATTGTTTTCTTTGTGGGTTTCACTCTGGATTTTTTGTTTTACTTTTTGAAATTCAAAGTATTAGGGCAACTATTGCTGAATGATTACTTTTATCGAAAGTTTAAATGTGCACTTTTTTTAAAGGATATGAAAAAACATGTGAATGAAGAAGTTAATGAATTCCTAAAGTTTTTACAGAATTCTGCAAAGAAATGTGCACAGGATTATAATATGCTCTCTGATGAGGCCCGTCTCTTCACAGAGGTAAAAATGTCACAGTTCCATAAACTGTTGAGCAGTTGGTGATAGCTGCATCTCTAAAGTATGTGAGGACCCTGCAGCTTAGCAATGTAGTTACAGAGAGGCCAGCGCACTAGTCAGTGTGTGGAGTAAAACTTCTGACAGCTCGGACGGAGCGTGGAGGTAGATAGGCTGCAGTTCATACCTGGACTTGCTACTGATGAAATTACTTGTTTGGACAGAGCTGGGTGTCACAAGGCTTTAATGTGCTACTCGAAATTATTCCGTTTAGAACTTAGGAATTTCTTGTTTCTGCAATTTTCTGTCTGTCTTTCATTCCTTGATAGCAGGCAACAGAAACTGAAAGTGGTGCCATGTAAATGCTTCCTCCTGGAGCTGGCTAGCTTGCTTGCTTTATTTTATTTTTTTTCTTTTGAGCAAGTGCTGAGATAAGTGAATACAGTTGCAAGTGTTAAACACAGTGGGGCATGTGTATCAGGAAAAGGAATGGGATATGGAACTGTAAGACTTGGCTCAGCCACAAAAGGCACATGGACCAAGCCTGTCTATCTGATTTCCATCCCAGGAACCCCCACCTACCTAAATGGTAGAAGGAGAGATGATGACTCCTCCAAGTTTCTCCTGCCCGCTGCACTATCTCTCTCTGTCTGCCTGCCCCCCTCTAATAAATAAATAAATAATTAAAATGTACTAAGCTAGTTATTGTTTTGTAACTTGAAATATTTGTAACTATGTAGAAAGAGGAGGCATAGATGTAAGTTAGGGCTTTTGTGATCTAAAATACATCCTAGCTGGTTGTCATGGCACATGCCTTTAATCCTAGCACATAGGAGGCGGAGACAGGCAGATCTTTGATCTCTGTGAGTTTCAGGTCAGCCTGGTCTACATAGTGCATTCCAGTCCAGCCAGAACTATCCAGTGAAAGCCTGACTAAAAAATAAAAACAAAATAGAATACTTCCTAAAAGCTCGAGATACCACTCAATGACAAAAGATGACAAGTACCTTATATGACAGCACCTGTGTGTGCTTTTAAAATGATCAAAACTTCCCCCGGTGATGGCTCTGCTCCTCTGAGTTCCTTTCATGTTATCATAGGTATATGCTTTTTGTGGGTAATGCTATGAATATTTCCTTCCCAACTACATTTCCTGGTTAATCCTTAATATTTTGGAAACTCGAGAAGACACTTAAGTACTTAGTCATTGTTTTTTTCAAAGACAGGTTTTCATGTAGCCCAGGCTGACATCAAACTCCTGGCCCTCCTTCCTCTACCTTCCAAGTCCTGAGAGTTCAGGAATGTGCATGTATGGCCAGGCCCAGCTTCATGTATCGCTTTACTGTAATACATTATACAGAAATTTTCATGTGGCTTCATATTTTTTTTGTCAGTTTCCTAAGAAGTATAAAAAAATCTTTATATAATTTTAAAATTTAATAAGATCACTAATTTTAGTATTATTAAATATCACTATTTTAAGAAATTAGGTTAAAATTTGTTATGAAAACAAACATTAGATCAAATAAGAAATAAACAGAATGTGCAGGTTATTGGAAGAAGCGGGGCTGAGTGAAAAGGATCTAACTTTGCAATTAATAAATTTATAGTCATATGTAATCAAAGAACATTTGTTAGGGATGTATAAAACAAGTGAGTAGTTTTTTCTATTTCCAGAAAATCCTAAGAGCTTGCATTGAACAAGTGAAAAAGTACCCAGAATTTTATACTCTTCATGAAGTTACCAGCCTAATGGGATTCTTCCCCTTCAAAATAGAGATGGGACTGAAGTTAGAAAAGACTCTTCTTGTTTTGGTAAGGTTTATGCTGTGAGTGTGAAGGGGGCAACTTTGCAGGTTTCAGCTCGAAACCTCATTTATGGCTCATGTGGACACTTCGTTTACACTTCTGAGACCCATGGTGCAGGTGCAGCACCTTACACTTTTAAACCGCAGCTGCTAATTTTGTTTCTTGACTTTTGTTCCTCCCACTTTCCTTAATACTTTTCGAATAAAACAGGGAACTCCATTTAAAGAAAATATATTCACAAATGTTTGAAAAATAAGTATGTGGAAAGGGTATTTTAGTGCTTCCATTCTTCTGTATTATGATTTATGCTTCATTTAAAAAAGTGGAATTTAAAGTGGCAGGAGGATTTCAAGAGACCTCCACGGGACCTTTTTACATACAATAGCAAAAACAAAAACATTGCTTATGGTCATCAAGCAAAACTGTGAATGGATGTCCTAGCTTAAGAAGGTTCTAAGATTGACATTTGAAATTTCAGTTAAGTTTCCTGTGTTGCAGTAAAAATACATGAAGGCTTTCATGGTAACATTCATTTTTCACTTATTTAGGGCAGTGCAAAGTTTGTAAAAACAGCGTTTCCCTCGATGCCTGTGAAATTGCAGCTCTCAAAAGAGGACGTGTCTTCCATTGAGACCCCACAGCAAAAAGCTGAAGCTATGTACTGTGTAAGTTTCAAGTGGCTTCCCCAAGTACTTAAAATAATCTTAATAATTGTACTACACAAAAGCATGAAGCCAGCCAGGCAGTAGTGGCGCATGCCTTTAATCCCAGCACTTGGGAGGCAGAGACAGGCAGATTTCTGAGTTCAAGGCCAGCCTGGTCTACAGAGTGAGTTCCAGGACAGCCAGGGCTACACAGAGAAACCCTGTCTCAAAAAATAAAAATAAAAATAAAAAAAAAAAAGACAGAAGCATGAAGCCTGGTTGCTCTAACATTCTTTCCGTAACATTCTCTCTCCTCCTCATTACTTTGTGGTGGAAATGTTGAGAGTGACCTAGATAATAAGGTGCACATTTTTCTGTTATTTATGAAGCATAAATCACAGTATAGAACACAATTGTTTTTCAGGATATTAGTAAAGACCCGAATGCAGAGAAGCTTGTTTCAAGATACCATCCGCAGATAGCTCTGACTAGCCAAGCATTATTCACCTTGCTCAATAACCATGGACCAAGCTACAAGGAGCAGTGGGAAATTCCAGTGTGTGTTCAGATGATAGCTGTGGAAGGTTTGTGATTTGGTATGCCAGATAATGTACTCAGAAGGGCTGGAACTACCTCATTTCAGCTGTGCAGACATAGATGACTGTGTGCCACACACAGATCTCCATCTTTGTTTAAGGAGAATGAGAATCTGACATTTAAACTCAGTAGAGCTTATCCAGCTATAAAGTTAGACTAGAACTGACTGCTGAAACCTAGTACCTGCAGTCATATGTAGGAGTGAGACAAAGAGAAGGAATGATTACTCAGGCCAGCCAGAAATATATGGAAGGTGTGGGACTTCTTTTTTGTCACTGAGATGAAGGAACGCATCACATTAGACAGCTTACACTGGGCAAGTTCCCAGGACTTCTTTGTCTGTAATTGGGAACCAGAATTAAAATGTGGTGACAGAGGATATCCTCTGTCACCAGTAAATTAATGTTTGCACATCAGTTCCCCTGTCAGTCTGGTTCATACTTGATCATTTTATCTTCCAAAGTATCTTCCAGTTTATCTTCCAGTTCTAAAGACCAGAAACCTTTAAACATTGTTAGAACACATTTCTCCTGCTGGCTGGGCCGTCTTGTCCTTTAGTACTAAGGAGCTTAAAGACGTGTAGTCCAAGAGAGACAGATGCACAGGCATGACACACTGTCCTGTCTCTGTTTAGTGATCCTTCTGCCATGCATTCTTTTCCTCTTTTAAAACTACCAGATAGTAATCACCACTTGTTTCTGTTTCTATTTTAAGGTTCCAAACCAGTTAAAGTAATTTATATCAATTCGCCACTTCCCCGAAAGCAAATGACAATGAGAGAAAGAAATCAAATCTTCCATGAAGTTCCATTAAAACATATAATATCAAAAAACACATCTGTTCCAGTCTCTGCCGTCTTTATGGACAAACCTGAAGAGTACACCTCTGAGGTGGATGTATGTAATACTTTTTCTCCCCTGTTTAAGATATATTGTTTATCCTTGTTTATCATTTTGAAGCATAAACTTATGTTGCAAGTCTCTAAACTTTGTAGTTAAAATAGTCTTTAATATTCATGTAATGAAACATTACATGGTATGTGATTAATACTGCAGTTTTTACGTTTATAAGTTTCTAAAATATGCTTAGTTTTAGTTAAGTGTAGGTGTGTGCCTGAGTGTGAATATATGTGAGAGCAGGTGTGTTCAGAGGCCAAAGGCCTCAAGTTCCCTGGAGTTGCAGGCAGTCGTGAGCCACCTGATATGAGTACTTGGAACTGAACCTGGGCCCTCTGGAATGGCAGCAATTGCTCTTAATCCCTGAGCCATCTCTCTGACTCCCTTGCGTAAATAAATTTTGAAAACCAGCACAACGATTTGAGTATACATTCTAAAACAAGATATATAAGCAACTGACAAATACATGAAAGAATATTCACCATCACCAATTATCATGGAAATTCAATGAAAACTGAAGGCTCAGTCAGTAGTGCTTGCTGCAGAAGCATGAGGATCTGGATTCTGGTCCCGAGCACCCATATAGAAAGCAGGTATGACTGAGCATACCTGTAGGCACAGCACTGGGTGGGTAAGGAGAGAACAGATCTCTGCAGTTTATTGGTAAGCCACCCTAGCTGAACTTGAGAGCCCTAGGTTCAGTGAGAGTAGTTACCTCTCAGACAATAAGGTGGAGAGTGACTGAGGAAGAAGACACATGGCCTCAGCCTTTGACCTCCACATTCCTCATCCACACAAACACCATGTAGTGAGGTATCATCTTCTCTGAGTAAGAGTGGAAATAACAAAAGGGATAAGTGACAAGTGCTAGTTAGGCATGTGGCTCGTATGGGAACCTAATGCTTGGAAAGCTGAGGCAGCGATTGTGAGACCTGTGTCAGAATTTACAAGTAACAAAAAGATGAATACTGAGGAGGATATGGAGCACTTGTTCAGAAGGCAGAGAAGTTCAGCCACTACAGAAAGCAGTGAGGAAGTCCCTTAAAAATAAGACTGCCATATGTTCTAGCAACTGTCTAGTGAGAATATATTTCAAAGAAAACAGCAAACCAAAGAACTTAGACCCTTGTGCCTAATGTTGATTGCAACATTATGCATACTGGCCCAGATACGGAGTCGACCTCAGGGTCCAGGAGTGGGCAACTGAATCAAGAAAATGGGGTGTATAAATACACTGGGATGCTAGTAAACCTTTAAAGATAAGAAAATTCTGTCATTAGCAACAGTATGGATGTACCTGAAGATTAGAATGTTAAATAAAATAAGCCAGTTACAAAAAAACCAATGCCATGTGATTTCCCTTTCTAATGTGACATCCAAAAGATATGGTCATAGAAGTGGACAGCAGAGCAGTGGTCCCAGAAGCCAAGAAGGGCAGAAGAAGAAGGGTGGAAAGAGATTAGTTAACAGGAACAGAGTCACAGTGAGACAGAGGTAAAGGTTAGTTTGGTTCTATAATACACGAAGACCACGATAGTTAACAGTGCTTTGTAGTTCAAAACCGAGCAGAGAATGAGTGGTCTCATCAGAGGCCATCGTAAGATGGCTGTCACATTAACTTAAACATTACAGTGACAGTTGGCATGGCATAAATATTAGTTTTAATGATGTGTACATAAAGATAATTTTCTGTGGTTATTAAAGTAAAATATTTTGTTTATAGGAAATAATCCATTCTGCAAATATTTACTATGTAGATTCTGTTCTGTGTGCTAAGGATTGGTAAATAGGAATGTAGCCTGGTCTTTCTGTGCTTACACTATAGTAGACAACACATACTGAATATACAACAGCAGAAATAGCAGGTACTGATAAATATTATGGAGAAAAACAGGATACATTAAGAAATAGGAAGATGGATGGAGATGGGGCCATTTTATAGTAAGGACCAAGAAGGCCTAGGGATAGTAAATATGATCAGAGATTTTTTAGTCAAGTAAGAAATCAAACAATTTAAAATAAGATAAAAACATGTTTTCCTACCCTTAAGAACTTACATTCTTTTAAGGCTGTTGGTGTTTTCATTTTTACATGTTTATAATTTTTCTGTTTGCCATCTAAGCATTGATATTTTCATGATGTGTCATAAAGCACTTCCATATTGTTTTATGCTTTATTCTTTTACATTTTAATGTTGAAGTATATAATGGTGGCAGGTGCATGTCAGGAGATGAGAAGTGCCACAAAGTAGATTAGGAAGGATAAGTCACAGAATGGCTCTGCTAATGGATCTGCCCATTACAGATGACACCTAAAATGATTGCTGGACAAAATATAAGAACATATTTCTTACTAGCATAGAGGCAGCTAATAAGATAGTAAGCATTTACCAAGCTGAGCTAGAGGAAGGTGCAGGAGTCTAGGAGGCAAGCTCAGCTTTGGGATCATTTATGCTTTTGATGGTATTTGCTAGTTCTGAAGAAACAACCAAAAAGCCTGTGCTTTGGCAGTATCACAGGATGAGGGAAACAAGGCAGAGTTCAGTTTCCCAGCAAGGCTTTCACCACATAGAGCTGTGAGAGAGTGTGGCGCAGAAGGACCCCATTTCCTCGGAAATTTTCAGCCAACCTTTGCAGCCTTGTGTTTGCAGTAGTATGGTTCTTAGATAGCTAGTGTCTCCCGGGGCTCCAGCAGCAGTGTGTAGAAATGATTCTGAGGAGCCCCTGACTGTGACACTAATTACCCCAAATGTATTTTCCAACTTTTGTTGCATAAGTGTTCTAAAATTCTCATCTCAGCTCCATTTATCCAATAGTTTTGGATGTGTTTTTATTTTCTGGGCTTTTGGATTTATTGTTTAAAATTTTCTTAATAATTTCTACTTTTATTTCTTTTTTAGCTGGAGCAGAACCTTAGCAAATTCTGCTCTGTGTAATGTTGACGTTTTACTAACTTATAGTCCACTTTTAGAAAGACCCTTGGGTTCTCAGAGGAAAAGAGGGTACATGGACTGTATAGGATATGCATTTCAGTTCTTCGTATGTCTTTTGTTTCTATCAATATTTATCCTTTATGAATCTATATCTGCTTACTTAGAGACAGTACCATCGAGCAGGCATGGTGATATTTCTGTCACATTTGCATCTTTTCCTCCTTTTTCTCTTGCCCTGAACTCTGCTAACATTGTCTCTGTTCCTACTTTCTTTATTTCTTGGCGCTATGTCCAGTTCTCTTTTAACTTCACTATGTGAGATTATCCCCCTGTTGATGGCATACAGTCTCCTTTGTGCTGGATTTGTTCATTTCGTTATAGCTGCATGGCTAGCGAGGCTGCTTACTGTGTGCCAGACACAATGTCAAGAAAATCCTTGCATATAATTTCTCATTTGGTCTTTGGAACAAATACAAAAAGTAACCTTATTTTTCCTGTCTTAGAAATACGGGATCTGAAGTTCAGAGAGGTCAGGTAATTTCTATAGACCGGTTCAGCTGCTCAATCGCTGCCAGACTTACTCTCCCAGAGCCTACAAGCCTAGTGTATACTTAGCTCCTAGCCAAATTTTCATGGCATTTATTAAAGGACTCACTCTGCCAGGGCTGGAAATTACAGCTGAGTAGTAGGGTACTTGCCTACTATGCAAGCATCCCTGGGTTCAATCTTCAGTGCCATAAACTGTAAAATAAACAGCTAGATATAGTATGGCATACCTGTAATCTTAGCACTTTGGTGTGTGGAGGCAGAAACTTTTGTATATTGCAGGGTCAGCCTCTGCTACATAAGAAATTCAAACCTTAGGCTATGTATGAACCTGTTTTTGAAGAAAAAAAAAACTAAAATTAATAATTTTTAAAAGGAGAGGCTCTTCCAGATTGAGGAGAGATCTTTGGTACTTCGTTAGAGGGTTGATTATTCTTGAATAGTTTAAAGCTATTTGTAGTTTTGTTTTCACCATAGTACATAAAAACTACAATTCAGTGACTTTGTGTCCTAGAATACCAAGAGCCACTTCCTGTCCATCTTTACCTTATAGTATGTTACTCACTATTTACCCTAAGGGATGTACAAGAGTTTCACTGATTGGTATTAGAGAGATCCTTGCGTAACAGCAGTGGAGAAACTGTCCTCCTGGTCAGCTAAGTTCAAGGTTCTCTCCCAGAGCATATGAAATGAGCATGAACGTCTCTTGTTGAGCCTTCTTGATGGTCTTATCTGTTTCCTCATTTGTGAATATTCCTCTGTAGGACTGGCATTTCACAATTCATTTTCCTGTGCTATTATACCTTGACAGTAGTCTATGTGAACATTTTCGAGGAGAATGCAAAATTAAGTACTTGAATGTAAGTTGTGTACATTTGGAGCCATTAGGCATTTCTTTCTGCTGTGTTCTGTGAACATGAAGGTAGGAGGGGCATGTAGTACATGTGTGGACATGTGGAAGCCAGAGGTCAACGTCGAGCATCTTTCTTTATGACTCTTCACCTTAGTTTTTGAAATATACTTTCTCACTGGTCCTGAGGGTAACCTTTTCAGCTGAATTGGCTGGCTAGCAAGTCACTGGGATCTTCCTTCACTCTGCTTCCTCCTCTCCTATAACACTGGGATTGCTGGCACACATCACCATGTCTGGCTTTTGCTTGGGTGCTGAAGATCTAGACTCAGTTCCTATGCTTGCATAGAAATCCTTTTACTCACCAGGACATCTTTCTACTTTTAAAAACATGGATTATGATGTTAGGGATAAGAGCAATAAGTAACTGTGACCTGACTTTTCCCTAATAATTTATGAATATATTTTCTTCCAAGATATCCACTGAAGCTAGTGAGTATCGAAAAATTGAGACTCTGGAAAATTTGGATCTGGACTTTGATGGTGATGTCACAGAACTTGAAACCTTTGGAGTAACTACTAGTAGTCCATCTAAGTCACCAAGTTCAGAAAGTGACTCCTCTGCACCCATGATGACAGATGTCCACACAGCCCCCAAAGTAGCAGCTGTGCCTGTGGCACCAGTTACGCCTGTGGCACCAGTTACGCCTGTGGCACCAGATACGCCTGTGGTACCAGCTATGCCTGTGGCACCAGCTACGCCTGTGGCACCAGTTATGCCTGTGGCACCAGCTACACCAAACATTACTGATGATTCTAGAAGTTTATGTCAGATTCTGATGAAACAATTACAGAAGGAGAAACAGCTATTCTCTGGTGTGGAAAGTGGTCCTGAAGGGTGCAAAAATAAAGATGTTCAAGGACTTGAACCATGTGGTGAAGAAGAGGTTCCCAGTGCCAGTGCAAAATCTTTAACACAAGATAATGAAATCCATAGAACTGAGGGAATTTCTAAGGAGAGTGATATGGGTTTGCTGTGTACCTGTGATGAAAAACAGAGTGTTCAGGGGAACACAGACAATACCAACAAAGCTGCTACTGCATCAGGAACAGCTGGAACTGAGAAAGGGCTACCCTGTGGCAGTGATACAGATGAGGACTGCCTAATCATTGATACAGAGAGTAAAAGTAATAGTGATGGAAAGACGGCTGATTTAGGTTCTAGTCCAAATTCCTCAGCACAGGCTTCTGCGGGAAACCAGACCACTACTACTGTTTCTGAGGAATCTTGTGTTTTAAAGAAACCTATCAAAAGAGTCTATAAAAAATTTGATCCAGTTGGAGAAATTCTAAAAATGCAGGATGAGCTTTTAAAACCAGTTGCCAGGAAAGTACCTGAGTTGCCCTTGACTAATTCAGAAGAATCTAAACAGACATCTGCTTCTGAGCAACCCTCTGCTGCTTTGGATGCCTCCACCTGGCCAAAATCCAGTTGGCCCTCTGCATTTCAGAAGCCTAAAGGACGTAAGTGAATATCAAGAACTTACCAGTTTGTCTACTCCTTTTCCTTAGCTTTTCTCCCTTCCTTCACACTATTGCAACCCATTTTGTAATTTTTACCTAGTCACTAGCATTTTACTTCAGTCTGTTGATCACTATTTCAGCTTCTACTATGCCTTGTTTGTATATCTATCCAATTTATTTGTGTGCTATAACCTGTTTGCCTGGCATATACCTGAGCTACTAAGCTTATGGAGGGGATAGCAGCCATTGGCCTACCCAGACATTCTGTCACTCTGTAGTGGACTACAGAATGAGTGTGACAGTGCTTCTCAGTGCTCCTGGCTTGGGAATAACAGGACCTTTTAAGTTCTTCCTTCTCAATGTTTATCACTCTGATGCATGTTTTACCCAGTGCTCATGGAGGTATTTGTGAAAAGTAAGAAAACTTTAAAGCTCTGGTTGACAGCTCTCTGATGCAGTGTCAGTAAGTAAATAAATATGGCCCAAGATGGAGAATTAACAGTCATAAGAGTTAATTGAGTTGCTATATCCCAGATTACAATGCGTAAAGGGGTCATATACTTTTAAATGGTAATGAGGAATATTTTTAAAGGATTGCCATATGAACTTCAAGACTATGTGGAAGATACATCAGAATATATAACTCCTCAAGAAGGAAACTTTGTCTACAAGTTGTTCAGCCTACAAGACCTGTTGTTACTTGTGCGGTGCAATGTCCAGAGGGTAGAGACGAGACCACGCTCCAAAAAACGGAAGAAGATCAGAAGAGTGAGTTATCTGAGAGTTGTGATGTGGCCGTGTGAGTGATAATAGTGAATGCTGAATATGGCGTTCTAACAGAATTTGATTTTAAATTACTGATCACTCCTATAATATTTCTGGGTAAGTTTCTTTTAGCAAGATGTTGAGATCAGTCTTAATAAGATACACGTTCCATCGTCATAAATGCTGGTAATCGCCTTGACTAGTCCATATGAACTCTAGGGAAAAATGTCATTTAGATTGATTTGACCAGACTGGCCCTCCTATCTGTGTATGACTTTGCATGTACTTGTCACCTGTGCCCTTTCTTTACCCTGAGACATCTCTCAACATCTTTTAGAAACTGAAGCTTTAAGAGTCGTGGAGTTTAGGGCTGCTGGGGTGCCAGGTTCTGCTGTCTTGCCCCTGTGGCTCCTCTTGGAGTATGATATAAAGTCTCCTCAGAAAACAAAGCAAATGATTGTTCCAGCTTTTCCAGTGTCCCTTCTGCAGCTGAGCTTCTCTTAGATCTCTTGACACTCTGCATGTGACTTCTGGAGTCTGGTAAATAACGAGAAGCATGATTTAATTGGTTGCTAAGAGGTACTGAAGTGCCTACTAAGAAGTAATTAAGTGGCTTTTATTGTTTTTTAAAAGCATTCTTTTTTTGAAATTTTCATTAAGAGAGGGTGTTTGTACACATGTACACATACATGTATGCACATACATGTGTGTATGGAGATGTGGAAGTCAGAGACAACTTTTGGAAATTGGTTCTCTTCTTCTGCTATGTGGGTTGATAGGCTAGAGCTCTGGTCCTGAGGCTTGGTGGGAAGCAACTGATCCAATGAGCCATTTCACCAGACCAAGATAACTTCTTAAATTGTGTTCTTTTTTAAAACTTTTTCACTATTTTATTTTATGTGCTTTGGTGTTTTCCCTGCTTGTTCCTGTGAACCACATCTGTGTACCTGTTGTCCGAAGATGCCAAAAGAGGGAGTTAGGGCCCTTGGAACTAGAGTTACAGACATTTATGAACTACAGTAAGTTCTGGGAATCAAACCTGGATCTTAGAGCAGCCAGTACTCTTAACTGCTGAACAATCTATCCCCCATTTTGTGTGTATGTGTGTGTGTGTGTATGTCTGCTTTAAGTTTTATTTCTATATTTATTTGTGCTCTCTTTTTGGTAGGCAGCCTCATTTATTTCACATTCCACCCTGTGAATCCATACCATTTTGTCTTTTTATATATATGTTCAAAATACTGTTGATGCCAGTATTTTCTAAGTAAAAATAGCAGAGGGAAATTTTGGACACCAGTTTAATTCTTGACCAACATAACTTGGTAGGATCATTGTCATTCACTCAAAAAGTGAAATTTATAAATATCAAGCTATAGCCATCTAGGAGAAAATTGTTTATCAAGATGTCAAAACAATTGAGCCCCAAAGAATATCTGAATAGAAGTCATATTTCTGACTGCCAAACTCAGAGTAAAATTGAAAGCTTTCCTGGGAATGCTTGCCTCACGTATCTGTTGTTCTTTGTGTGTGGTGGGTTAGCACACATGGTGTAATTTCCGTACTGTAATGTATACCCCTTGGACTTATGCCTCACTTTTCCCTTTTTCTCACATGTTAGCAACACAGAAACTCAGTAAAGAGATGAGAAAACTTGAGGGATTGGAAGGCTAGGAGTCTCTGTAAGGAATCCACACTAGTTTGGAAAACTTTAAAATATTGCCATTTAAGATTGTATGCTTGCAATATTTCCTCCATGAAAACCAGCTTGTTTAGACAAGGTTTACAGGCTTGCATATCTAATTCCTGATGTTCAAGAATATCATCTCTGATTTTTTTCCCCTTAATTCTGCAGTTTGAGTTGTTGATATCTTCCTCAATAAAACTCTGATTGATTAATAATAATCCCAGCACTTGGGAGGCTAGGGCAGGAAGATTGTCAGCAGTTGAGGTTGGCTACTCTACATAGTAAGTTCCAGGCCAGCCTGGAGCCTGGGCTACAGAGTAATAAGTCCCTGTCTCAAAAAAAAGCTAACAGCAACAACAAAGCCAGCAACACCTGTGCTTATAAAAGCTCTGTTTGAAGAGAAGTTAAAGAGCAGCCAGTTTGAGAGAACAGAAGTGAAGAGGCTGATGTGGACCAAGGCAAAAGTGAAGCTTACACATTCTGTGTAGAACTGCAAAGTCCAAGCCACCTAATCACTAGGTAGCTACTAGCTCTTGACTGCCAGTTAACCACATATCCTGGGTGCTGCATTTTAAAATGGTTAACAATTTCAGATCCAGTTATTGAAATTTTAGGTTGGCATCCTAGGTCCTGAGGGAAAAAAGACTGCTTAAAGGTGCAGTATGTTAGGAAGAATAGAAGCTACTCAGTGGTACTGAGAAGACTAGATGTGAACTGTCTGTTTAGGAATGGACATAAGGATTTAAGAAGTTTATGTAAAAACTGGTGAACAGATGCAAGAAAAGCTTTCACCTGAGCAGCACAGACTACAGCTGCCCTTCTCAGAAGATAGGAAGCTTTTATATCACAAATCTTG
Organism: Rhynchomys soricoides; assembly: GCA_019843965.1. Classification (NCBI taxonomy): domain Eukaryota; kingdom Metazoa; phylum Chordata; class Mammalia; order Rodentia; family Muridae; genus Rhynchomys; species Rhynchomys soricoides. The sequence goes on along the minus strand of JADRCH010000036.1, from coordinate 7,357,080 downwards.
ATGCAAATTGTGATTTGCACTTCAATTGTAGATACTAAGGAGAGAGAAAACTTTCAGGCCCTTCCCCTGACTTCCTGGAGATGGCAGTAGAATGCATACAGAAATAAAATCAGATTTAAGACTTGGTTTTATATATAAAAAAAGCACACTACCCTCAAATATACATATATATGTATATGTATACATATATATACACACACATATATATATACATATATGTAAATATATATTTGTATCTTGAAGATTACTGTCCATGTGTAAATAATAATATAATCCATTTAAGATCCAGAAAGATAATTATCTTTGCTTTGCATCATCTGTTCTTTTCCATTTCTGCCATAGTCAACCATGTCACTGAATACATTTCTCAACTGACATTAGGCTTTAGGTTTTTGTTTAAGTTTTGATTTATTGTGTGTATATAAATGGCATATGGTCACTTATGTGCCATGGAATATGTGTGGAGATCAGAGGACGACTCGCTAGAGTCTGTTCTCTCCCTCTATATTTTGTGTGGACTCAGATTGTTAGGTTTGTCAGTAAACAGTTTTATCTGCTGAGCTGTCTCAGTGGCCCACATTTCTCAGCACTCTAGAGATGGACTAGAAAATGGAAATTTTGTCTCCAGTTTCTATTTGCTTTAAAGACCCAATCATATTTATCATTTGGTAAGAAATTATATGATACAATGATTTTAATCCAATCACAATATTTTTTGTTGATATGTGGTCCTTACTACAGGTGCAAACTATGGTCCTTAGAACTACAACTTCTGCCGGGCAGTGGTGGCGCATGCCTTTAATCCCAGCACTCGGGAGGCAGAGGCAGGCTGATTTCTGAGTTCGAGGCCAGCCTGGTCTACAGAGTGAGTTCCAGGACAGCCAGGGCTATACAGAGAAATCTTATCTCAGACAACCAAAAAAAAAAAAAAAAAAAAAAACTACAGCTTCTAAAAAATGCAAAGCCTTAGGTACCTCCTAAGTCTACATTTTAGCAGGGTCACCAGGTTATTAAATGCATTACATTATAGGCAGTATTACCTTTAGGAGTTATCATTCAACACCATCTTACAGAAATCAGTAGTCACATAAACCACACCATTCTGTGTGCTGATGGCTGAAATGCTGTGTTTGAATTTTTCTTAGCACCACTAGTATGCAAAAGACACCAACAAAAAAAACAAAAAAGACAAAAACTATGTTAGGAAAGCCAGAAACTGAGAAACAATGATTAAATGTTTTTAGATCTGTGAAAGAAAGTACCTAATTTTAATTTTAAAGTGCTAACTAGCCAAGTCACTTGAATAGGTGCTGTCAACCTTGTTTCTTTCATAGCAGGGAATGGAGAATCCTGTTGCAAGTAGAATTTTCAGGCTGGGGTGGATCATAGCTCAGTAGTAGAGCACTTGTGTAGCATGCACATGACCTTGGGTTTAATGTCCAGCACCATCAGAAAGAATTAAGTTTTCATTGGCAGGAAACACATCTGCTACAGTATCCTGCAAGAAGGTACTTACTTGCACACCCTCCCTTAGACCAGTAATGGGCATAGTCATCTTGCTCCATCTGCTTGATATCCTGACCAGTAAGCTCTAAATGGATAATTTGTCACAGGCTTAGTGCTTGGAATAAAGCATTTTGTGTTGTAAAGATAGTAAGATCCACAGTTGTTCTTAAAGGTTATTAATGCTCATTCTTAGAAAACCAGCTGCTCAGGGAATTTGAGTGACTGATATCTAAAGAGGGGAGAGTCCTTTTTTTTTTCTTTTGAGAATTACTAGTATATGTTAGTTATTGCCTTCTAGCATTTAGCTTTGGACCTCTGAACAATTGTATGTATTAGGCTCTGCTCCGTCCCAAGGAATCTGCTGTGAATCCCATTCCGTGGCAGGGAGTATGCCTGTTTATGTTGGAGATGAGGGTGATGGTGAATGATCCCTATCCATCCTCTGCTTCCTGAGTCTACCCCTCAGGGGCAAATGTATGCATATCTTCCTTCCCAAATCCTACACTATGCAGAATAAAATTAAATTTCCTGCAAGCATTCAAAAGTTACTGGCTATATAGACAAATGTATTTTCTTTGGAAAGCAAATTTTGTTTTTGTTTGGGTTTTGATTTATTGTATGTATGTATGATTTGTGGGCACTTGTGTACCATGGAATGTATGTGGAGATCAGTTCTAGAGGTTTGACAAATGCAATTTTGCATTGCAGCAATTTCCAGTTTACGTGCTACCAAAAGTAGAGTATCAAGGTTGTTATGGAGTTGAAGCTCTGACTGAAAGCGAGCTCTGTCGCTTCTGGACTGAAAGTTTATTGCATTCCAACTGCTCGTTTTATGTTGGTGAGTCTATAGGAGCCCTCTTCCCCTTTGTAACTCCCTTTAAGTACTTGCCTTTGAATTCAGCTGTACATACTTCCATTCTGTACTTCTGTGTTTTCCACTCTCTGCTTATGCTGACTCTGTAGTTAAACAGTGACAGAGAGTATGGCTGAGCTAGTAAAGTGATTAACACATACTTTGTAATTTTCTTACAGCTATAATGGCATTGTCTAAGAAATCTCATCTTGAAACAGCATTTGACTTTATTTTTGGTTTTGAAGTTTTGAGCAGAAGGAAATTAGCAGGACTTTGAAAGATGTTGCCAGGGTCCCTTGTATAGTTAACGTGCTTCACGTGAGAAGTTACTTGCTCTCGTTGTTCACTCTGTTCCTTCACGTTAGAATGTTACATGATGAACATCTCTGTCATCTCTTGTCTTGGTCTCTATACCAGTACAAGTTGATATTGATTGATCTGTCTGCCCTACCAGCTCCCAGCTCCCCCAGTCTTCTCCTTCTTTTGATCTCTAAATGTGTTCTTTCACTTGCCCTTTGTTACTTCTTATATCACTGTTCTTTCTTAGGCCATCACTTTTTCCTATTAGACAGTAAGTGGTTTGAGGTTGGAGCCCGGTAGAGCTTTGTATTCCTAGTACAGAGCATAGGCATGGTACCTTGTGTATAGTAAGTGCTTTGTGTTTTTCTTGCCTGATCTAGAAACAGTGATTATTTATTTGAAAATCTGTCCCCCATTCTGGGTAATCAGTATTTTGGGGGAGTTCTTATTGTTGTTTTTTTATATATCATCTGGATGGACTCAAATTCCCAATCCTGCCTCAGCCTCCCAAGTGCTGAAATAAGTCCCATGCTGCCATACCTGGCTAATGTTTTAACACTGGTCCTAGAATATCTGATTGAGTGGTCCAGAATGGAATTTGGGTCTTCATGTTTCTAACCTGATCTCAGATAATAATGCTGCTAATCTAGAGCACTCTGAAAACCACCAGAGCTCAAAGTCTTCAGGTGCATTAAACATATTTGCTTTTTGTTTGCTTGCTTGCTTCGCAATATATAAATATGCTCAACTCCTTCTCTAGAATACAGTGTCTCTTGCGCATTAAAAACCTTGAGTTGCTCCTTTAAGAAAGTCTGTAGTCTCATCACAACTTCTCTATCTGCTGTCTGGTGTTATGATGTTTATCAAATCTATAGAGATAGCATTCAGTCTCTTATAAGCATGACCTTTGGTTATGGCAGTATAGTAACAGTAGAAGTTGCATATAAACCTCACTGCCTGCTCCTCGGTCCACTACTTATGAAGTAGAGTACAGACACACATGGTCACTGACTACCTATGTTCCTTTTTGCAGTCTGTGAAAGAGGTTGCTATGTACTTATTACCAGTTCGTGTACAGAAATCAAATGTGTAGTGTGGCACCTCCTTGTCTCCCAGTGATCAACCGTTTGCGATTTTATGAAAATATAGATAATGAAACCAAGGACTTGTCCAGCAATGATTGGGGGAGGGGTGACACAAAAGGTAATAGTGCTAGAGGAGAAACTGTAATCAAGCTTACAGGGAGCTGTAGAAGAGAACAGCTGACTCGGAATGTCGGAATGGTAGCACTACCACTGCTCAGAGACTTGGTGAAGGCTAACTCCCTAATGATGTAAACGAGAGCAGTGCTGTGACATGAAAGCCGAGGTAACACCAGCATAAGGCTTCAATTCAAAGAACTCTTGGACAGAGTCTGGGGTCGATCCTATCTTAGGTTTCCCCACAGTGGGGAAAGATGCTCCTCGATCGGGAGCTGCCTCAGAAGGCAGTGAGCACTCTTCACACTACTCTTAGTAAGACTTCAAAAATGTACAATCATGCTGATTTTGATGTTTTAAATTACAGTGTACTAAATGCATACTTTTTATATTTCATTCCTCTAAATACAATTGATGGAGACTTAGTTTTGGTAAAACATGTAAAAATAGTGAAATAATTGTAAATTTTCTCATTTATTACCAAAATATGTTATTTCTGCTTGTATGATCGTTTTTACAAATTTATACTGTATTGACCACTAGAACTACCTATATGTGCATTATGTGTAACATGGAAGCTTCATTTTTGCTACCTAAAGCAAAGCCTCTCAAGTGTAACACATCTTAGAGTATGACCTAAAAGAGATTGGCTGTTACTGAAGGACAACAGCCAGAGCTTTCAGCTTCTCAAATCTGGCTCAAGTACCCCAAAGGCTGAGGAGACAAGTACCTCAGACTCTGAAAGAACTCATGTGACCCTCAGGTTAGAAAGCTCCACTGTTAAGAGCTGAGGCTTCCTTGAGGAAGTAGGCCTTCATAGCACTTAGTACAGGACTCTCTGTCTAGTTAGTTCTTTGATAGACTGTATTTGCTGGATACTATACTACAGACTTTTATTGTTGAATTTTTTTAAAAGGTAAGTTCTATTAGTAGTCTCAGGCTTATTTATTAAACATCCAAAAATACCTTTTTACACTTGATATCCTCTTTTTATAGCTGTTAAACATTAAATGTGTCTTTATTATTAGGAATGTCACATATAATGAGCATTAGAAATGGAGAGGTGAGACTTAAGTTGGCATAAGAAATAACAAATGGCTGTAGGAGCAAGCAGATGTCGTAGAGGGGAGACGTCTGGTAAAAATGCTTCTAATTATCTTCTCAGAGCATAAAGCAAATGAGATTAAAGTAGGCTAGATATGGGAAGGAGGTAATAAACTATATGCAATTTTTGTAGTCCTAATGACTGATACCTACTTTCTAAGTAATTTCTTTTGGCAATAAAATATTAGGAGTTAAAAATATAAGTAAAATAAATCTAAAACATAAAAATAAGTCTAAAGCATTATTTCCTGCATTAAGATTTATTCACTTATTTTATGTATATGAGTACACTGTCTTTATGCACACCAGAAGATGGTTGTGAGCCACCATGTGGTTGCTGGGAATTGAACTCAGAACCTCTGAAAGTGCTCCTAACTGCTGAGCCTTCTCTCTAGCCCCCTGAATGTTACTCTTACACTGTGGTGGTTTTAACCTTCATACAATAGTAATAGCATGGCTTTCCTGTTGATCCAGATGTATTACATTTGCCCCAGGATCTCCTCTGTCACTTAGTACATCACAGCACCTCTATGCATGTCTCCTTTTTGTACACATTACTTTCTACAACAGAAATATCATTTTAAGAATATAATGTTTTAGATTTTGTGGATTGTAGATTTATATTAGGCATGCAAGAAATAAGACTGAATAGATTGCTTTACCCACAGAGACTTTTAGGATTGCTTTAATAAAAGAATAAGCTATATTTTTATAATAAGTTTCATAATAATGTGTCTTTGATACTAGTGGAGCATACCCAGTCCACAGCTTTGATTTTTAATTGCTTGTTTACATGGTGAGCACATGGTTCTCTTTACAACTTCATAAAGATGCAGCTTTAGTGAGAGCCAGAAGCACCAATATCTGAGCAGGGTTTTCTCTTATATTAGAGGTTTGGGGTAACAATTCTCTTTGGGGTATATGGACATGTGCCAGCTTCTTTGTATTTAACAAATATTTTACCATGAAACATTCCATAATCTGTATATCATTTTAAATTCAGGTTTACTTGATACCCAGTGAAATATATCTCTCCGTTTAAATACAAAGTCCTTTATAGTTGAGCATCTTTATATAGAGAGCCTAGGTAACTTGGTTTTTGTTTTATTTTATAACCACAATGACTTGGGTGTCTTTAAGTTTTATATTTTCTTTTAGGGCATATTGATGCATTTACTTCAAAGCTTTTCATGCTAGAAGAAATCACCTCAGAAGAATTAAAAGAAAAACTTGCAGCACTCAAGTAAGGAAGTGCTTTGTGGTGGGCATTGAAGAGACTAAGCTCATGTAATGCAGTGGTGGCTTTTCCTTTTCCTCGAATTAGTGATGGCGTTTGATTACTCTCTAGATCTTGAGGTCCCCTAACCCAATTTACTTTGTTTCCATCTGCAATGAAACTTACTACTAGTAACAGCAGTCTTTCCACTTCATACAAAGGAGGCTAGACCATAGAGTGTGTTGTAAAGTGCAGGGAAACACCCATTTTAGCCCTGGGTAGGAGGGGAGAATGGAACAGCCACAGACTTTCAGCCCTCAGAATTATGTGACTGATGGGACAGCCTGACTTCTGAAATTTCCCCATCCTACCAAGTGTTAGACATCAGAAGTAAATTAGTGGTCCTCGGAACTCTGCCTCACTGGGAGGGAAAAGCTTATGCAGATGATCTCATTATATCTTACATCTTGGCAGGAAAGGCAGGAAAGGCTGTGGTAGCAGCATGGCCATTCCATAGACGCTGGGACTGGGAGTGGCTCGTTAACAGTAAAGCTCCACTTGATACCGATTTGTGAAGGAACAATCACACTTGGACCCTGCTTACACAAAAGTCCACTCTCTAAGAATTAATTGCTTTATATATGTGCACGGAAAAGTCTTTCAATACATTACTAACTAACCCCCTTGCCTCACTTCTCTCAGTGAAAAAAAAAAAAAAAAGAATTAGAAATAATAGTGGAAATAAGTTTGTATGAAGCCGCAAATAGTTAAAATGTTATGCTTGCTCTCCCTATGGCTGCTCTGACCCCACTCTACGGCTCTGTCGTCACACATGCATAAAGTCAGTTTTCTTAGCAATTGATTATAGCTGTTCTATGTTTTTATTTTATTTGGGTATTTTTAAATTATATGGTTATAACACAAAATACTTCATGAACATGAAAGAAAATTAAGGAATTTATGTGTCTCACCTCAGCATAATCTACTTGCAGGTCCTTGTTAGTGGCCTGCTGCTGCCTTTGGCTGTGAGCAATAGGCCACACGTGTTATTAGTGAGGTTATACTTCCTAGGTTTGTTTGTTTCGGTTTAATTTCATATCAGTTTCTCTTCTGTTTAATAGGATTTCAAGTTTATTTAACATTCTCCAGCACATTCTAAAGAAATTATGTAGGTAAGTACTCTGGGGTATTTGCATAGAAATTTTGATTTTCTTTGCTGGATGTTATTAGAAGCTTTGATAATGTGCTGTTAGAAAAAGATGAAAAAACTGTAAGTACAAAAATATTTTATCAGAGTTGAAAATTAAAAATAGGAGTAAAAGATAACACGATAAGTGTCTGGCTGTACTGAAATTGCAAATGTATTTGTTTTGTTCATATTTCTCTCTGTCTCTGTCTGTCTGTCTCTCTCTCTCTCTCTCAATCTCTGTGCATACCATACATATGTGCACACAGACACACACAAACACACACAGAGCATCTTGCTGTACAGCCCAGTTTGACTCAAACTTTCAATCTTCTAAGATACATGAGTTTCATTGATTAGAAACTCAATATTTGAAATGTTATTTATTCTTTCTACCAAATAGTCATTTGCTTCCTTATATGAAAGTGATGAGAGAGGGAAAAGCCTTCCTAGACGCTAAGAATAATTCTCTGACCTCCTTTGTCAGCACTAGTTACTTTCAGTTTTAAAAGTTGGTGAAAATGTAGCTCATTATGTTTGTGGGCAATTCTGTATAACTAAAGCTGGCCATCTTCATTTTAATAATGTGGAAAAGAATTGTTCTCTTTTGGCTTTCACCTAGAGGCTGTGTATTCTCAAGAAAACATAGTCCACTACCCATGTGCCTTTTGTTCTTCACTGTGATACATTGAATCCCTTGAAGCTTTACAAAAAGCCAAGAAAATATAGTAGATTGGCCATCATCAGTTTCTGTGTTATTAGAAGATTGTGACTGAAGCTCTGACTTGTGTGCAGACCAAAAACCAGATCTCTATTGAGCCCTACTATGTGCAGAACTGTGGACAAATTGCTTAGCATCTCTCATATTAGTTTATGCCCAGTTGGAGTTAATCTCAAAAGCTGTGTGAAGGATTTGTGATATGGAAGTGGGTGGTGGGTGGTATAACAGGTAGCTAGCTCATTAACACCTAAGCTTGTTGTGGTTCCTACATCTTCCCTGCCTGTTCCTTGCCTGTTTCTGACACTTGAGTCCTGGACATGTCACATTCACTTTTGTGTCTCTTTTCTCTTACCTGTTAGAAACCCTGTAAGTATAGTGTTAAATGAAAATATATGGTTTGAGTATGCCATGGATTAGAGAGTTAGATGGATGGTTTATCTGTTAAATGACTGACATTTACAGACTGATAAAATGGTAAAAAGGAAATGGTCAGATATTTTTGAATTTCAGAATAAAACTTTGATTAGTTGTCTGAAAGGTTTATTATAAAGCAATTTTAAAGGCTTTTAAAATCTTTACTTTTGCTGGTCCTGAAATACTTTCCAAAGTGGCGTTCTCTTCCTGTGGCAGCTCAGTTTTGCTCTGTGGGGTTAGGAGAACATGATGAGATTGACACCATAAACCTGTAAGTTGAGTCTCAGTGTTGGATGCAGCTTGCAGGAAGGGTCCTACTTGCTGTCTCACGCAGCAGAAGATTCTTCACTCCTGATCTACAAGACCTCAGATGGAAAAGTTACTAGAACAGCATATAATTTGCATAAGGCACATTGTGACCTTCCTGGCGTACCCTCCAGTCTCTCGGTTCCTTGGGTCCCATTAGATCCCAGTTACCTGCTACCTTATCACATCCATCATGGACGAATACCTTGTACTTTTCCACCTAAATCACTGCGCCCTGCAGCACAACTAAAGGTAAGATCTGTTTTACAATGAAATATTCTATTCTCTACTTGCTGTATGTCTGCATGCATGAGGCATCCAGGAAGTTCAGTGCCTGAGTGTCTGCCCAAAGCAAGCTTGTATTTTCTTAGCTACTATTTATGTATATCCACTTCCATTAAACAATTGAGGCAATTTGCAAGAGTCTATATAATAAAATTATGATATAATTAAAAATTGATTAGTAAGATAAAGAAATACTTAAAAGCAAGTATCAGTAATTAGTAAAGTGGCTTATTAAAATACAGTAAAATATTATGTTATATTATGTTAAGTATTTTATAACTTGGGGTTTATTGAATTATTATTAATGTTATACTCATTATAAATCCCTTCTAGAAATACCAGTTGAGTAACCTTTTTAACCTAGAATTTGAAGACATGCAGCTGCAGACCTCTCTATACTGTCCCTACCATGCCACTCATTTCTCATGTCACCAGTCCCGTTTGAGCTTAGTCACAGGAAAGATGCTGCTGTCTGCAAATGAATCCAAATGTCCATAAGCACAAATCCAGTGCATTTTCCTGCTGTGTTGCTAAGCACCTTTTAGTCAAATTACTGAGTTCATTCATCTCATTCTAGTTCCCTACAGCTCCTATAGAGCTCACATAAAGCTCACATAGAGCTCATATGTGGGTCTTGTAAACAGTCTTCTTTTTCCCTTTCTCTTTATGCCCAATTAGTCTGTGAATGTCTCCAGCTACTTTTGAGAAAATAACTTTCCTACCATTGACAAGAACTTTTTAATTGTTGATGTTGTTTGTATTGTTCACATTGGATGGGGTTGTGTATGCTCTTCAGTTCTCCACCCTGGTATCACCATTTGATCTTCAGTTCCCCACCCCAATGTCACCATTTGAGAAGATCATTCTATTTACTTGTCAGTATTTTGGTGCATGCCAAGCAGCCATTCCGCCTCATTCCCAGTGAGCTTTCACAAGAAAGTAGAACTGTGCCAAACTGGTTGAGAAAATGAGAGCATGAAGAAAGCTAGTTAACACTGTATTTATCTTTGGTTTTGGTGACTGTTTTTAGTTTACAAATACTCTAACTAGTGATTTTTATAATCTAAGGAAATTTCTTAAGTAACTTAAAAATAATAATTAGAAAAATGTTTTTGAAAACCTATATTCTAAAAAGACAGTTTTCTTTTAATTTAGAAACACTAATCATAGTCTTCAAGTATAACATATAATTCTGTATGGGGGTGTTTTATTCCTTTTTGGTGAAAATGAGCAGTTTAATACCTTAGAACTGAACAACTTTAAGTTGAAGAAAACTTTTTTTCTTTGTTTGTTTTCAAGATAGGGTTTCTCTGTGTAGCCCTGGCTATCCTGGAACTCTTTAGACCAGGCTGCCTCAAACTGAAAAAGATCTGCCTGCCTCTGCATCCCAAATAAAGAAAACATATTTATACAAGGTGATTTTAAAAGAAGTGAGTGTATAGACTAACAGCAAATATTGAATGCTTATTATACCTTAGAATTGCTTGGAAGATTTAACTTTTTCAGTAGAGTAGTCAAATATGCTGCAGTGTAACAAGAAATTCTGTTAGACAAGGAGAAAGTTTGTGTATTAGGATGTGAACACATTAAATATATACATTCTAACTACTCAGCCATGTGTATTACTGGGCAGTATCCAGTACAGGAACAGATGCCCTTGAGATTTTCTGGGACCAGACTGTTGCATAGACAGTTAGATGTCTAATGTTCCCTTGGCGTGTTTCGAAAGTCAGCAGTACTCCTCCCACCACAGCCAGCCTGTAGGAAATGCATGTGTGTATCCCCTGGACACCTTGTTCTTCTTTTCTTTCTCTGTTATGCCCAGTCAGTAAATGTCCTGAAGCCCTTTTAAGAATTAGCTTTTCCTAAAAAATCTGAGGACTCTTTAATTGTTCATTTTGTTGTTGTTGTGTATTGGTGTTCACATTGCATAGGATTGTGTATACTGTGCAGTTCTCCACCCTGATGTCACCTCCCTGCCTTCCTAGCCAGGCCATAGAAACAGGGCTTTAATAACTCTAACTAGGCTCAGCACCTGTATGGTTCTAGTCTTAGCACATATGTAGAAAAATCAGAGCTTTCTGAAAACTGGGAAGTCAGAGCCTGTGCGAAGCACTTGTCTACGTCCATCCCTACTGCCCTCGAATCAGGTGTTTACCCTTGGACAGGGTCTGCAGCCCTGAACTGTGATGCATATTCCAGTAGACCTGCATCTGCCTTCTAGCACACCAAGCAAGAGTTGGACTGCAGAGTCCTATCTGCTCCCCTTTCACCACTATAGGTTCTATAATAGACGTTTACTAAACACACAGTTTTCAGAATGTTTGCCTTCCTCAAAAACCCAATTAGTGAGTACCTTCAGGAAAAATGCCTACTGAGTGGGCAAGTGACAGACATCTTGAGAATCAGCACTTACGGTTGATCATATTTCTAGACGTGAGCATCAGAAACCAACAGACATACTGTCTGACTAAAGTGCTCAAGTTTGCCCCATTTCTAGTCATGTAATTTAAAAACAAACCAAAAAAAGCTTGGGAAAGAGAAAATAAGACACTAGATTTTGGTACATTCTTAGTGAACCTCAATGCTGGCATTTTGTTCATTAGTCTAGACTGTGAGAGAGTGGCTTTGACTGCATGGGATGTACAGAAACACTGCTGGTGCAAGGTGGTGAGGGGAATCTGAGGCAGATGCAGGCAGCTTTGTGAAAACAGTTGTAGGCTCTATACAGCGTTGGTTCTGTGTGAGGCGTCTGATTGGTCAGGAAGGTTATAGCATTTCCAAGTCTTCTCTTTAGGCAGGCCTCTGGTCCTGGGCTGGTTGCAAATTGGAGCAGGCATGAAGAGGAGCTGGGGTCCTCACCTGTTCCATCACCCCTTCTTCCCTTAGACCTTTTCCTCCCCGTTCTGTTGGCATCCTCTTCCCCTTCCACCTCCAGTTTTCTCCTCCTCTGGTTTCTCCCCTTCTTTCCTTTCATATTTTTTATTCCTTCTTTTTCAGACTCTGTCTTGTCTCCCACCTTCTTTTCTTATCTGCTTGCCTTACTCGTCTTACTCGCTGTCCCCTCATTGTCCTTCCACCCCTTTGTATTTTCTCTCCCCATCTTCACTTTCTCTTTCCTCCCTTGCCTTTCTATAGAATTGCAGTTTTTCAAAGGGCCTGGTCTTTCCTCATTTTCTAATTTCACATTTCAGCATCTTGCAAGCATGACAGCAGTTTACAGCTGAGCCCTACTCCAGCTTTCGTCCTCATTGTTACCAAAAGTTTAATGTTTTTAAAACTGGGTCGGATTAAAACTTCTTAAGTTAGCCATGTGGCTGGGACTTAAAAATTTGCAAAAGGTCATTCCCAAATTGAGAGTCTCTGTGTAAATGACACAGGATGGGTTGTGTGCAGGCAAGTCGTGAATGTATTAAGTTATTCTGCTCTTGCTTTGTCTCTTAGGTTGGTGGGACAAGAATGCCTACCCGAAACCACAGGAATCCAGTTTCCATGGAAACCAAAAGTAGTTGCCTGCCTGTTCAGCAAGTTGAAAATGAAGGAGTGGCTCAGAATAAAAGGAAAATAATGTAAAGGCTGGACCATAGGAAATGAAGTTTCAGAAAACCCAGTTATAACAGTGTTTAATGTTGAACTTTAAGGGAAACGTGCCCAAAAGATCAGCTAGCAAGAAAAGTGTTTCCCCTCGCTATCCTGGAGTTCTTACAATGTGCCTTGGAAACCTACTGACTGCGGGAAGGGCAGTAACGGCTCTGGTGCATGGAGAATCTAGAATGCTCCATTAGCATGGCAGCAAACTGAATAAGAAAAATATTTTTATAGCATTCTTTTCTAAAGATCATAGGTAAGAAAATCACTTGCTGTTTTAGGAACTGCCATGTGTTATGTTATCAATTTGATTATGTTGCCACTCAAATGAGACTGCCCCAAACAGTTAAATATTGCCAGTGTTAGAAACAGCTGTGTGCATTTTTTTATGACCCATTTTGTCAGTATTAAAACTGTTGTCAATGTGTTTGAAAACCCGTTGAAATCCCTTTGTGGATGCCAGAAGTGAAAACAAGAAAAATCCTCATTTCTGAAAAGTGGCGAATTAATATTTTCTCCTACTAGGCAGCCACCCTTGTATTTTACAAAAACACAAAGCATTCTGTGGTGTGACATCTTGGTGACAGTATCTCTACTACTTTGCACAAATTCCATGTAAATGTGGTGAAACACTGCAAAAGCAGAGACAGCATGAGGATGCAGGCATTCCAGGAAAAAAAAATTTGATCATTCTATCAGACATGGCCATTAAGCCTAAGATTTTTTTCTTTTTATCTTTTTTTTTTCTTTTTCTCATGTATCGTGGTTAATTCAGAAAGCAGCATCAGCAGTGGGTGTGGCCAGTTTAGATTTGAGGGGACAGATATGTTTACTTTTTGTTACCTGATTTTTAATAAACACTAAAAGCATCAGAAATGTGTTTGTCATCTCAGAAATACAAGCTTTGTCATCAAAGGCAATTTTCATATTGTTTTTTGGAATGTGTGTGTGTGTGTGTGTGTGTGTGTTTTCCATGTTAATATAAAAAATTATACCCAAAAATTGGAGTCTAAAATAGTGGCTTATTGCAGAGGACCCAGGTTTGGGTCCTTACCTTCTACCTTCTATTCTTACCTTCTATCAAATTTTCTTTTGGATTGATTTTCTGAGGGGTTGGTTACCTAAATTATTAGTATATACAGACTTTCATTTTGTTTTGTTTTTTTTTGAGACGGGGTCAGTACATAGCCCTGGCTGTCCTGTCGCTCAAAGAAATCTACCTGCCTCTGCCTCCTGAGTGCTGGGATTAAAAGTATGTACAACACATCCAATTACTTTATAAGCTTTTTTTTTCATGAGTACACTATCGCTGTCTTCAGACACACCAGAAGAGGGCATCAGATCCCATTACAGATGACTGTGAGTCGCCATGCCATTGCTGGGAATTGAACTCGAGACCTTTGGAAGAGCAGTCAGTGCTCTTAACTGCTTTGCCATCTCTCCAGCCTCTTACTGTATAAATTTTAATGTATCTTTTCCCCAACCTACCACTCTCCTTTAAAACACTTCACCTTCCCCCTACACTTTGTCACATATGTACAAATCCAGAAATATTTTAGTTGTGACTCATTTGACATTCAGCCTAGGGGTGTGGCAGTAGAGGATCCCTTCAAAATTAGCTCTTTTCCAAAAATGGACAGTACTTGCTGCAGTCTATGTGTCAGAGGCTTCCACTTTTTACACGTGATTAATTTCAAATTACCAAACCTCTGGACAACTCTGATCAAGTAGAGCTGGTTTTCCACTTGTGTTTAGCAAATGCTCTTTTTAAACACACATTTAGTGTCTGTTGTTCTACACTGCTACAAATATGATGGGATTTGTAAGCAAGAAGGTAACGCTGGTAATACTGTAGTAACCTTTTCATTGTTTTTGTTGGTTTTTATCCAAGATGGAGAGTTAGAACACTCACCTACCATGACTGGTACCAAAAGATCTGTCTAGATGCATAGGTAAAAATGAGATATTACCATATTGTGAACCTAAACCTGGCTTGTTTATTCTTCTATGTGAAAGTATAATTTATATAAACGTCTTAAAAAACAAGTAAAAGAATTCAACTACAGCTCTGTGTCATGAAACATCCAATAAGTCACCATTATTTAACTTTTGTAACATTCAGACCTCACAGTATTGTTCACTTCACAGTAGACAATAAACTCTTGAGGGAAGGAAGCATATTTGCTCCTCATTAGATAACACTAGTATAGTACAGTTACAGTTACCGTGCTCAGTATATACATGTTTCATTCCAGAATGAATAAATAAGTAGATATCAAGGATAGATGGTTACAGGAGCCCTGTCCCAAATCAGGGCTTGTAGGTATACATTTTCCTTGTAGGTATACATTCTAGTAGAATTTGCATGGTGAATGCTCTGATAAAATACATTTTAAGAGTCATCTTGGGTGGGGGTATATAGCTCAGTGGTAGAGAGCTTGCCTAGTATACATGAGAGCCTGAATTCCATTCTTACAACTACAGAAAAAAGGCATACACGCAACTAAGTCCTGATAATTAAGGAAGGTGTTTCTGAAATAGAGCTTCAGCTGATTGGGTTTTGTTTTGTGTTGTTGTTTTTAATGAGTAGACTTAGAGCAGGAAACCTGCAAAATATGAAAAGGTCAAAGTTGTCTGAAACCCAGGCTGTGAACATGGAGATGACCGAGGAAACTATGGCTCAGAGACTGGGATCCTATCCTATACAACTTGGAAACCTGTAGTGAATTTAACTAAATAGTGCGATCAGGTCCGGAAACGGCTCTTGTCAGCATTAGTCTACAGAGTGCATTGGTGAAAGGTTGGATATTATGAGGTAGGATTTGAAAATGGGAAAGGTCCAGAATTAATAAGTCAGCACTGTCAGTCAGCTGCAGCTTACCTAGAAGCATTTGTAATGCTGGGGAAGTGATGGTGTTATTCACTGGAAAAAATAGAAGTGTGGTTAGGGAAGAAAACACATTGGAAGTGTTTGCTTTAACCACTTTTACTCTGCGGATTCTGGGTTTGGACAGTATGGCTACTGAGTGTTAAGTTACCTAATACAACATGTTTAAGTGACAGATGCTTTCTCATAGTCTTAATGAGCTGGAGTCCAGGTGCAGCCCAGCTTACTGCCCCAAGCTCAAGGGCTGCAATTGCAGTCACGCGGTTGACTGGAGACATCCACTTCCTCCAAGCCAAGGTTCACAGATGTATGTAGGTGGAAGGCCTTGGTTCTTCTGGTGCTGGCAGTAAGATATGGGCTTTTTTTGCCTGGACTGCTGTGTAGCACTACCCAGATGGCACAGCAACAGGAAGTGATGGTGTCTCAGAAGTCAAGCATTGACTTCTGCCGTACTCTCCTGGTTAGAAATAAGTCGCTAAGTCCACAGTCTTGAAGAGAGGAGAAGAATATGCAAAGACCATGTAACTATTTAAATAATGTGTATTAAGACTGTCACACAGTGTGTTTTGATCACATCCACTCCCCCTTCCTTCCTCAGCTCTTCCAGAGCTACTCCTTGTCCCTTCCTACTCAACTTTGGATTATTTCTTGTTTGTTTTTGTTTGTAAACACATCAACTCCAATTTGTGTTGTCCAGATACTCTTAGTTGCAAGACCTACCCTGGAGCATGGTCAACTCACCAGGGGCTCACACCCTTAAAGAAAACTGACCCCCTCTCCCAGCAGCTATCATAATAACAGTTTTAGGGATAGGACTTAATTCTCACCTTCCCTCGTCCATGCTGCGATTGGTCAGGCTTGAGCTTGTGCATGCTATCACAGCCACTGAAAGTCATATGTGCATCCTGTTGTGTCTCAGAAGTGCTGTTTCCTTTCCATTATCCACCATTCTGGCTCTTAAAATCCTGGTACCTCTTCTCCCATGAGGCTCCTTGAGCCTCGTGGGGAAGGGTGTGCTCTAGGCATCCCATTTAGGAATGAGCAATCCCTGTTCTCTCATTCTCTGTACATTGACCATCTGTAGGTCTCTGTTTATGGCCATCTGCTGCAAGAAGTAGCTTCTCTGATGAGGATCAAATGAGGTACTGATCTATGGCTATAGCAGAAAATCATCATGAGTCCTTTTAATACTATGTTCATTTAGCAAGAATGGAGGATTCTCCCCTGGGGACTATGACCTAGCTAGTCCCAGGTCCTTGGCCCCATTAACAGTGGCAGATATGGGTTCTATCTCATGGAGTGGGACTTAAAGCCAATCAGACAGCAGTTGGTTATTTTTATACCATTTGTGCCACTGTTGCACCAGGACAGTTATGGTACCTCACAGTTATGGAATAAGCCTATTTTTAAGCGGCCATACATGCCATGTACACTTTTAGAGGTATAAAAGAGTTAGAATTAGTGCATGGGGAAAAAGAGACTTTTTTAAAGGAACTGTCTTAGCACTTGGGCTATACAACAAGACCGTGGTCCAAAAGATGTCAGTTACCATCAACGCATTAAACTGAGGTAGAAATGACTTGTATCTTAAAGAGCTGTATTCAAGCTAGAAGGCACATCAATACAGATTTCAGAGTCACTAGTGTATCCATGGTGATTGAAATCAGAGCAAATGGCAAGTTGGATCAGCAGAAATGAATAAGAAAAAGGATAGCAGGGGAAACTGGATATTTTGATTTTAACAGAAAATGCCCAGAAAGTGGTGGGGGCAAATCAGAAGGACACAGGGCTAGCTGAAAAGGAGTCCCAGGTCCAAGAAATTTTAAACATTAAATGACTATAGCAATCATCTGCAATCCTCTGAGTAAAATAGTAATTCAAGAGTCTATACTGATCATAAATAATTAAACAAACAGGAGGGGGCTGTTCAGTTCTACAGAAGGCCAAACAGCCAATGGAATGGTGGAGTTAGAAAAATCACCCATTTGTAAAGTGCTGGAGTAACAATTATTTAGCAGTCAGCATATGTTAAAGTTAGCAAGAGTTTTTTGATGATAAATAGGAACAATTACACAGTCTTATTTAAAGAATCATCCTGAAAATTATTATTTGGTGAATATAGTATATTTATTAATTTACTTAGAGTTGAAGAAACAGGTCAGAAACAGTCCTAAGACACTTGTAAGATACAGGGATACGAGGACACAACAGTTACACCAGGGGGAACTATGGTGGCAGTAATGTGGGATCTTCTGGCATAAAGGTGTCCATAATGGAGAGATACCCAGAGGGCCCAAACCAGAGACAGTCTATAAAGCAAGCGGTTGGAGATTTTCCAGAATCCCATCTTTTCTATGCAAGACGGGAAGGCTGCAGAGTTATTCCTGATTGTGGACACTAGCTAACTGTCTTATGACCGTGGTTTAGACTTGGTTCCCGGTCCAATGGAGTGTATCATCAGAACAGCATACTGTGGCACATGTGGGTTAGTGAGTACTGGTAGATGAAGGGAATTTTGTTTTAACCTAGCAAGGCCAGAGAGTGGCCATACTTGGGAAGTAAATGCCTATGTGTATGTTGATATGAGATATGATGTCTAACCTATTTACAAATTGGAAGACTTAGATGTGGAAAGGGCAGTGGGAGCATTGATGTTCGGTACACAAGAGCAATGTATATACTTAGATATACTTCTGCAATGTCATGAATTTAGGGTTATTGCAGAGTAGATCTTTTTGAAAGGTACTATTTGCATTATCAGGGAATTCGGGGGGAAATAACGACTAAGTAGATGAATGTTATTAGACTCAGCCCTCCTCAGATTCCTTGATGTGAAACAGCCAGAAATACAGGTGGGTGGTGAGGGAGGAGACCATGGAGAGTAGAAAGGCCTGAGCAGAATGTGGATAGGTAAATCAGTAACCAGAAAGAGTACCTAGTGGAAGGGTATTTGATTTTAGAATGGTGTAAACTTGTAATTTCAGACACATTTTTACAATACTAATTTAATGTTAGCCTAACTCAGTAGATTCAAAGTCAGCCTGGGTTAAACAGTGGAACCCTGTCTCCAAGAAAGGAGAATGAGCAAAAGTAAAGATTCTGGTTAGAGTCAACAATTTGGAAGATAACATACTTTGAAATCTCTTAAAGACATTCTTCCCAGCTGCAAAACTTGTCTGAACTTGAGTACATAGCCTCTGCTTCTTCATGTAATACCACTACCATGGGCAAAAGCTTATCTGCAGTCCTTGGAATGCTGAGGAAATACCTGTTCTTCCATTTACCACTGACACAGAATGTTCTCCAGTGTCAGTGAGTGTGTTTGCAAGCCAGCCTTTGCACATACCTGCCTCCTACATAAACTGCTGAAACAGACTTTAAACTATAACCTTTTCTTCCATTCCACCTATTAGCTATGATTCCAATAAACAGAGACAATATTGTGTCCACTACCAGTTTTACTGCCTCTATAATTCATGAGGCAATATTTACCTTTGTCTCTGAGGGTTTCAACGGAAAGTGAGAAAGGGCTAATCACTGGGCACAGAGCTTTTCTTGGGTAGAAGAAATAAGCCCCGAAAGTGCTGCTGCCCCACAGCGGCACAACAGGAAAAGGAAATTCTATTTCAGCAAGTTCAAAGAAAGATTGGTGCATAAATGGGGAATGTTTAAGGAGTCAGATCTGCTCACCCAATTTGAATATTATGTGACATGTACATGATTTAAAACACAAGATGATACTTCATAATTATGTTCGAGTTTAATATGTCAATTCAAAACATCATTTGGGAAGCACTGAAGAATTCATCTTCAATAATAGAGGCTAGAATGTAAATAGATTCCAATTAAATGATGGCTTTAAGAGCTGTTTGTTTTATTGGGTGAGAGAGTTAATATTCCTGTACAACTATGAGAACACATTGGGCTAGAGAGATGACTCCATGGATAAGAGCTCTGGCTGCTCATCCAGAGACCCAGGTTCAATTCCCAGCCCTAACTTGGTAGTTCACAGCTGTCTTTAACTCCAGTTCCAGGATATGGACCCCCTCCCCTCTTCTGGCTTCCAAAAGCACTGCATGTTACATGCACATAGTACACAGCTATGCAGGCAAAACAACCTGCATAAGAATAAAAAGTCCTTTTTAAATATAGTGTATTTTACATCTAATTTGTATATTGTAGAATCATTCTTTTGTGTTTAACAAGTATTCTAGGGCCTCAAAATATTGCAAACACATTGACTATAATGCAAAATGACACAACAGAATGCATTTTGTAAGTATGCCTGCCCTCTGCCCTACCAAAAGTGATGAGGATTCTAACTCCCCAGTGCCTCTGCAGGCAGATGACAGTTCTGTCCAGCTCCAACCTACAGTCTCATACAGTTGAACAACGAGTTAGTGGCTCCAGAGTACAATAAGAGTGCTGAAGGAAGTTGTGACATCTCAGAGCATTAGGCTTGACCATCTTTGTGTCCCAGTGTGTGGGGGGCGGCTGGGGAGGCTAATAGAGCAGTCGGTCAGTCCCTAATTCAGTTTGGCTCTTTTTAATGCTACACACCTAGTGCCTGGAAACTTTTACTCCTAAGGAGCCAGCACTGTGTAACTTAGTAAGTGCCTGGGGCCAAAATGTCATTCTGTATCCAGGGGAGTGCTGAGTTGGCTGACAGGAAGCCTTCTGCCTCCCAGCAGCCTGTGCTACAGCTAATTCACATCCAGCAGGCTTCTGCTGTCAGCGACAACTTTGAGGGGTTAAGAAATGTGAGCGGATAAGCTTTGAGGTAGCCAGCCCTGTGTGTGTGCGTGTGTGTGTGTGTGTGTGTGTGTGTGTGTGTGTGTGTGTGTTTGGGTGTGGGGGGGGGTGCAGTGAGAGTGGGCTGGGAGTGGGTGTAAAAGCCAGAGGTCAACCTTGGGTATCTTTTTTAGTTTTTCTCCACCTTGTTTTTGAGACAGGGTCTCTTTCTGTGTCTGGAGTTCTCTGAATCAACTGTTCTAACAAGACCTAGAGATCTGTCTGTCCCCATTCTTTTAGTGATGGGATTCCAAGTTTACTACCATGTCCAGCTTTTTTATGTGGGTTCTGGGAGGTTGCACAGCCTGCGTTTTACCAAATGAGCTCTCTCCCAGCCCTCCAGAGCCGTTAATTGTTGGAAGAGGGAATGGCATAGAGAGTGGTTGGGACTAGCACTGAGGTTGACTCTCAACCCTACCAATGGATATGACCCATCCCTTCTCTCTTCAAGCCTGGGTCCTTTTATCTCTAAAGTCCTCGTGCCTTCAGCCTATCTTACAGGTTAGCTACTTAGTACTTAATTTATCAAGTAGCAACTTAATAAATAATGGATAGAAAATTTCCTTTTAGGTGGCAAGTAACTGTAAATGTGAAATGATGTCGGACTGACTCAATGAGGGGTATACTACCACTGGTACTAAACTTTGAAAGGAGTTTTCAAATGTTCAAGCTGGGAGATAAAGTACCATAGTGCAGAGGAACATGTACAACCATGAGCTATTGGAATAGCAGGTCACCCAGTAGGGTGAAGGCCTCTCCATTGGGGATGGAGAGGAGGAGTCAGCCTACAGGATATGCTGGGTGGGGGGACTTGTGGAGGGAACATTATGAGACATTCTGCTGAAATGGGGGCTAATCAAAAGCTTTTCGTGGAACTTGGGAGTAGAGTAGGCAACATGGCTGACCTCTAGAGAGATTCATTGTACAAGACATGGGGACAGGTTGGGAATGAAGGGCAGTATTGGGAAGCTACCTTTGGATGTAAACCTAAGGGCACAGCGCTTCTCGGGCAAGCCCGCCACCCTATGTCTTTAATGCCAAGCAAACCTGCCCTAATTATTGGAATGCACCCATGCCCTGGCTTGGAGGTTCAGTGCAAGTGTACTAGAGATAGGTAAGTCACAGGGCAGTGAGCTCTGCAGCCTTCCCATGAGCACACCAGACATCTGTGCTTACTTGAGAGCACAGAGCTAAATAAAGTACAGGTTTCTTTCCATACTTTCTCTATGGAGAGTTGAACTCCGAATGCATCATTCGAAGAAACTCTGACTCTGAAAAAAAGACTGGAGACTTTCCACCACAGTCACTTATGAAATAATAGCTCAGGGGCTGAAGAGATGGCTCAGCAATTAAGCACTGTTGTTACTTTTGCAGAGGACCCAAATTCAATTCCCAGTACCATGCAGTGGTTCACAACCATCTGTAATCCCAATTCCAGAGGATCCGACAGACATGCATGTTGTATACACATATGTGCATAGGCAAAACATTCATACACACAAAATAAAATTAAATTAAAAATTCAAAAGCAGCTCAGGTTTGAAGATGTATCTCAGTGCCTCTGGCTTGATTAAACATGGTGGCACTTACCCATAACCCCAGCAGTGAGGAAGCTGAAGCAGGAGGATCAGAAGTTCAGGATCATCCTTGACTGTATATTGAGCCCATGGCTAGCCTGGATATGTGACTGAGAAAGGCTTTGAACTGTCTTTTGCCTCTACTGGCACTGCAGGTCTGTACCCCTGTTCAGACCTTGGTGTGTTAGCTTTTAAGAGTCTTTGGTTGTTGTGTCTTTACCTGTAACTATGGTGCCACTGAACTGTCCACCTCAGCCCTTGATCCTCTACCACTCTGTCCTTCCCTCCAAGCAAGTAATTTTTAAAGTAGTGTTATTCTTTCTGAATTACTTAGTGTATCAGCAAACTATAAAGGCTTGATTAGGCCGACAGATCTCTACTTTGAACCTCATATCAAAATGATTAAATGTCTTTAAAACAAAAGCAACCCTGCTGCATTCATAAATCAGTGTCCTCAGCTAAGGGCCTAGCCATGGCTTTGTGTACCTTTAACCCCAAACGGACAGTTTTCTACCCTCCTACTAACTTCTGCCCTCTTAGTCACCAGCCTTGGCTGGGAATGACCGTTAGCTTTTCCACAAAACTCTGCAGAAATACTTAAGCAGAGGAAGATAGTCTCACAATGAAGTGATTAATCATATCCCTAGTGACCAGCCTCACCACCAGCCTTTATTCTGGATGGGTTGTGTAAAAATAAACAGTCACACCTCTGCCCAACCACTTCCTGCCTG
Source organism: Rhynchomys soricoides (assembly GCA_019843965.1). Lineage (NCBI taxonomy): Eukaryota > Metazoa > Chordata > Mammalia > Rodentia > Muridae > Rhynchomys > Rhynchomys soricoides. Next base: position 7,334,416 of record JADRCH010000036.1, on the reverse strand, counting down.
TCCAGAATGCTTGGGCGCGTATTCTATTTCCTCTTTGACTTTTAGGTTGCACAATAGCTTCAACCAATTCTGAGTGACTGAAGCATTGGTTCAGAAAGAGTGGCTTGCTTTTCTCTAATGGTTAACTGTCCCTCACAGGGCTCCTTGTGTTCTCGGACACTGGTGTTTCTTTTCTGATGTTTGTCAACCTGTAATTATTGCTTCCATATTTCCTGTTGCCCAGTCCTGTTCAGTGCCTGACACTTAGTGGAGTCTAATGTTGGCTACAATGGATGAACACATTCTAGAAATCAGTGACAGTTATAACCAGATTGATCCTGGCAGCTTTGGAGGAGGGGCACAGAGGATCAAAACCAAGAATGTTTTCATTTATTGCAGGATAAGCTTTTTTTATTTCATAGAAAAATATTTATAAAAATTTTGATTAGAAAGAAAATTTATTTTCTCTCTCTGTCTATCTCAGTGTCTGTCTGTCTGTCTGTCTGTCTCTCTCTCTCCCTCTAACAGTTTTTCTGAATCCTTTCCTTTTCAGCTGCATAGTCTGAGACTGGAGTTGTGTCTTTGACCCCACCCTACTTGCTATAGCTGATGAATCATAGAAACCAGAGTAGGGAAAGACTGGTGAGATCATCTGGCCAATCTCCAGATCAGGGAGTGGAGCGCTGGGATGTGTGGATGACCAGGAAGAGATAGAAAAAATGTAGGTAGAGTCGAGTGAACAGCTTTGCCTTTGGCTAGCACAATCCTGAGACCCACCCTCTTAGAAAGCTGTTAGGGATTCCTGCCTCTCCCCCACGCCCTGGGAAAAGCAGATGCTGGCCTGCTAAGGGGTGTGCTGAAGTTCAACCAGCTGAGAAATAAAGCTGGGTTGTGACTCATTCAGTGACTGATTAAACAGTCTTAGAAAATTTGAGACTCTATTGTTGCAAAACTTTATTAACTTAGGAGTTTGTAAGGAATTTGGAGGTAACCTGAGCCAAAATGCATAGTTCCCAGATGTTGAGAGACTATGGCTGGGAAGGTAAGAAACCTCAGGTGTACCCAGGGCAGGAACCCAGATCCACCAATCCCTCTGTGCACAGTGTCTGCCCTCCTGGGCTTTCCTTCACCTGCCCCTTCCTCTGTAAGTCTCTGTTTCTTCCTTGTTCTCTCTTGGCTATTTTCTGAAGAAATGGCAGGGGTGACTTTGTAACTAGCTGTCCACTCTAGACCTGCAGCAAGCATCACAGAGTAGGTAAAGCCCCCTTAGCCCACATGCTGCCTGTCCTCTCCCCTCCTGACTTCCTTTCTGGTAGTTTCTCTGTTCTTCCACCTGTGGAGCCTTGGTTTCACTTCCTGTTTCTGTCCCCCCACCACCCTGTAGGTATTGTTAATGTAATGTAATGTGCCCCAGGCTTCTGTGGTGTCTAGCTGAGTTCCACTTCAGTTCCCTGCATAGTCTTATGGCCTAGTCCTTCTGCATCAACTCTGGCCTTGTGAGTAACATAATAGAACTCCACTCCTCCCACTGCCCCTGTGCCTTTCGATAGTCATAGCATGTGTCCCCACCATATGTTCCTATCTCTAGCTGTCTACCCATGTTCTCACAGGCATGTCACATATTGTTAGGAATACAGTGCATTGAGGATATTTAACAGCTCTCTGGTGTTATTTTTAATAATGCTGTGTCTGGCAGGCACAGTGGCATATGCCTTTAATCCAAGCACCTGGGAGACAGAGGCAGGTGAATGTCTGTGAGTTGAAGAACAGCCTCGGCTACATAGTGAGTTCTCAGCCAGGGCTATGTAGAGAGACTCTGTCAGTAATGATGATGATGGTGATGATGATGATGGTGATGACAATGATAACTTTGTCCAGCTTTATTTGACTATAAAGAAGCATTTCTCAATCACAGATAGACATTTAAACAATGCAAGATCTAAAAACATGTTGGGGTGGGGTCCTGTAGTCCAAAGAGTATGAACTAAAGCATTAACTTCTTGTACATAGTCAGTCCTTGTTTTCCAATATATTGGAATGCGTTCCAGGGCTCCCCTTCCCATGGGTAACAAAATTTGAAGATGCTCAGATCCCTTCTTTAAAATGATACAGGAGAAGCATGAAGACAAGACCCAGAGACCAAGCAGACTGGACCAAGTAAATGCAAAGTCATTGGGCAGGCATTGATGAGACCATAGAGACAGATTTCCACATGAGGATTCTAGTGTGCTGCCTGATAGCTTCTCTCTTACACTAAGCACCAGTCTCAAATAGCTGTGATCTGTGGGTTTGTGTTAGGAAGTCTAACTGACAAGGTAGCACTAGCCCAGATCTTTGACCACACTGAGACATGTAGCTTTGACCAAAGCATAGGGGCAGGTCATGCTGGTCAACTGGGGTTTCATTTCCGGCATGGCTGACCCCGTGTGATGCTGCAGGACAGATTCCACATGCATGCAATGTAGCCACTGTGGAAGGTGACATTCCCAGTCAGGGTTTTCTGGTTTCTGGCTGTAGACAATTGCGTGATCACTAATGCAGCTATAAGGCTCACCCCACATCTAAAGTTGGGAATACCATACTGGTCCACGACCACATCAACCAGCCTGGTAGCTCCAATGGGCAAACCGCCATCAACGGACCGAGTGATAGAAGATCTGGGCTTCATTTCTTTGCCATGTCTGATACCCATGACTGCAGAATGAGAGGGAAGGCTCTCAGTGCTGGGAAATGAATTCAAGAAACAGCAAGAGTGATAGGAAGCCACTATATGATGCTGGTGGAGCCACCACTCTGCTACAGAAGCTAGGGACAGAAACTGTTGGCATACGCACAATGTATGAACTTGTCAAGGCTGAGATCTTCTGGTCTTTGGCTCCTCAGAAACAAGGTCATCATGGATTATGAAGACCTGGAGAAAGCCAGACAAGAGGAAATCCAAGAGGCTGGGGAATGGTGTGGGTAGAAACTGGAACTGTTAGTTTCCCTTCTAGGGGCTAGCATCCTGGTCCATGACAATGGCAGTTGTCTAGCCATAGGTAGCCCAGTGCTTCCCTGATGGCATCCAACTAGCTACTGCCTACTGGCTCCTGCTGGAGTGGCAGTCTCAGTCAGTACCATAAAAGGAAGAAGAGCCTGTCCTCACCACCCTGCTTTATCTCAACAGATGATTTTGATGCTAGATCCCCTTGTTCAGTTAGTTGCCTTTGTAAGACGGTGTACTTGTGCCCCTGGGCTCAGTTCTGCTTCATCTTTGACAATGAAGGCTGAACAAAGACCAACTCAACACCATTTGGACTTTATTTAATACCATGGTGTTTTGAAATGAAATGAAAATAAAATTATATAAAATTCCGTGGTATCTGCCCACTCTCCCATTGTAAGTGTGCACACTGCAATCTGAAAAGGTTGGGCGCTCTTGCTTTAAACCATCTTTATTGCTTATAAAATTGAATGGAAGGTGAATGCCCTGTAAGTAGTTGTCTTAGTGTTTTGCTTAGGGAATAGTGTACATGTTCAATACAGGTGCATGATTCATTTTCAAAGGTTTTCTGTGAGCAGATGTTTGAATACCTGGGTATGGAACCCATGTATGTGAAGGGTCGGTAATCTTTACTAATACAAGGGATTCTTTTTCTGGTTTGCACAGAAAATGAATGTGAGAAAGAGAAAGACTAATTAGACTTGAAAAAACCTGATCTATTGATCTATTTGTTAGGCCAGAGTTTAATTATTCAAAACACTTCCACTTAGAAAATATGTGGCCTTTTCAATAAATAAATAAAACATGTTTCTGTGAATCAATGCTCGTGTGTGTGCACAAGATCACTAGACCTAAACATAGTACACTGTGCACATTGAAGATCTAGGTTTAAAGCTAAAAGAGAATATGATATTTCTTTTTCCACTCCAAGTCCATGGTTCCTAGTACCCACTAGAGTCCCTTTCAACTAAGTCAGCTGCTCAGCCTGGAGACATTTGTTAGGAGGCCCACACTGGCCAGGGGCAGGGCTTTACAAAGAAGACCTTACAACTCCTAGTCTGAGAGTGAAGCCCAACACACACGCATAACACCAGGAGATAAGATACGACACAAACAATACAGAGTCGTGGGAATAAAGTCATCAACTCTACCCCTCTCATAAACTTCATGTCACCACGTGTCTTGTTATATGTGTGTGCCCAGCATGTATTTGTGTTCTTTATAAGCTCTCCATGCACACCCTGCCTTGATTGTTCAATCATAAATCACCAGTAGAGAATCAACCTCAAGTAAGATTTGTGCCCTACGTGGTCACAAAGTTTGCAGTGTTTTCTTTGTCAGCAGAGAGCACTGTAGTGTTCCAACCTGTCCTTTATCTATAGATGTTTTTCTTAATAATTGGATTTTCTTCATGTGGAGGAAAATATTAAAAATATTTGAATGCTGATAAGATGGCTCAGTGGGTGAAGGTGCTTGCTGTGCAAGCCTGGAGCTCTGAGTTTCATCCCTGGACCCCATGGGACAACTGATGCCACACAGTTGTCCTCTGACCACCACACATGTGGTGTGCACACCCATCCATGTACCAGACTTTCACATGCTTAATAATAATAATATTTTTCAAAGATCTGAGTGTTCCTCCAAACCTGGCACACTCTGTCATAATCTTAATGTCTTAGGAAGGCAGCTCATCCTTACCTGGATGTTTATCTGTTTTCTTTTTTCAGCTCTCTCTAATTTTATAGAAGCAGGTATGTTAAATATTAATGCGTACCTCAGTTGGCAGAATGCTCGCTAGTATGTTGGAAGCCTGGATCCCCAGCACTGCATAAAACTAGGAGAGGGGGGATGTCCTTGTAATCTCAGCATTTGAGAGATACAGATGTGGGTTCCAAACTAGCTTGGTATACATGAGATGCTACTCAAAATATTAATAAATGAGGGTTGGAGAGATTTCTCTGTGGTTCAGAGCACAGACTGTTTACTCTTTCCAAGGACTCTAGTTGGTTCTCAGCACCTACATGGTGGCTCACAACCACCTCTAACTCCAGTTCCAGGGGATCCAATGCCTTCTTCTCCCCTATATAGGCTATACATAAATGTGGTGTACAGACATACATGCAGGCAAACATTTATACACATATTAATAAATGAATACATTTTTATTTTTTAAAAAATATGTTTACTATGTGATCATTCTTTTGATGTGCACTTTCCAAAAGGTAGTCATTATCAATGTGGTCTCTATTCTCCTGTGTATTTAGATACACCTATGTGTACATGTATACACCTATACATATATGTATTTACATTTAAGGCCTAACATGGATCTAATCAAATTACTAATATTTTATTTTATTCTGTTTAGCTTTTTAAAAAAAAAAAAAAAAAAAAGAACTCCAGCTAACAGAATGCAGTATTTAAATGTTAAATATATTCAAAACTTTCAAAATACATCAGGTAGCCTTCAATAAAGTTGACAGTAAAATGATATTTCTGCATGTTTTCATACTAACTAAATTCTTTTGAAAGACTCATGTGTATGACTTTGTGTGTGTGGGGGGGGGGATATACACTATGAGTGAAGTCCTCACAGATCTAGCAGAAGGCATCAGATACCTCTGTAGCTGGAGTTAAAGGCAGTTGTTTGCTCTCCCACCTGGATGTTCTGGGTCACCCTCAGGTCCTCGCTAGAGCAGGATACTTGTAACTGCTGAGCCATCTCTCCAGCCACTCACTAACATACTTTGAGTTATGAAAAATATTGCTCCTCTTTTGATATAAGAGCATGTCTAACTTGACCTGTCTGCAGAATTATGTTTTTTCCTTGATGACAGATATTTAGCTTCTAAATATCTGTATGCAAATACAAAAACAAAATAATGTGCAAAATTATGTTGAAAATGCTGGTTGAAAAAAAGTGATAGTGACTGATGGGATTTGAGATATTCATCCTTTGCCTTACCAATCTGATCTGTGAAGAGGTAGCTAGCTCAATAATAGGACACTTGTTCTGCTTGCAAGGTCCTGGGTTAAATTTCCAACACTGCCCATTCCCTCAATTGCAGTGAAATGCACCAAGAACTAAGCTGCTGGGGACTGGAGGGATGGCTTAGTAGTTCAGTACACTCACTGGCTATTCTTCCAGAGAACTCAGATTTCCTACAGTTGGCCATCCAATTCCGGAGGATCCAACACCACCTCTGGCTTTCATGGACATTAGGCATGCATGTGGTACACAGATATACATGCAGGCAAAACACCCACACATATAAAATAAAAATATGAGAGAGAGAGAGAGAGAGAGA
>JADRCH010000036.1:7312699-7328136 GCA_019843965.1 Rhynchomys soricoides | reverse complement strand
GAAGAAGAAGAAGAAGAAGAAGAAGAAGAAGAAGAAGAAGAAGAAGATTGGTCTAAGAATGATTAACTGAGCACAGGGATGAGAAGCATGCCCAGGCTCTGCCTGAGTCCTGGCACAATCCTCAGAGTAAAGGGGAAAAATGTCAGAAATGTGGATCATTTTATCCAGTTGTGTCAAAGAGGTCTGGTGGTGTAGCCCAGTAGATACAGTGCTTGCCCAGTGTGCACAAGGCCTTGGCTTCAATTCTGCCACTGTAACAATGCAAACGTGATAATGTATGCCTGTAAGCCCAGCACTGAAGCAGGAGAACCTGAAAGATCAGAGGTCCATGTCATCCTCGGCTACACTGTGAATCCAAGACCAGCCAGGGATACATGAGACCTGCTTCAAAACCAAATAATACCCAAACCAAACAAACTCAAAAAAAACCCCTGAATGCCTCTTAGCAAGATCATTCCAGCTGCTTTGAAACAAATGAGTGGGGAGGGAAAGGACCTGTGATGTTTGAGAACAGCCCTGGTGTCCTACAGATGTTTCTCGCAGATGTTTCTGAACATATTTCAAAACAAAGTGGTTTGTCCATGTGGCGGCCTCTGTGTGGCATAGGTCATGACAGGAGCTTAACAGAATCTGCCTGAGGTCTTATTATGAGTCCAGAGTTGCTAGAGCTGAAGAGACTTAAAAGCTAGCAAACCGTCCACTGTCCTCAAGGCCTGCAGAGGACCAGAGTCAGTCCTGCTGAGGAGAAAACGGGCTTTCCAGAGGCTACCCTGGCCATAGAGCTTCCCTGACACTTTTACAAACTGCTGTTAGGCTGGAGTGAGAGCTTCCCCTGTATGTATGTGTGTGTGAGTACATGTATGAGTGTGTGTATATGCATGTGTGTGAGTAGGTGTGAGTGTGTGAGTGTATGTGTGAGTGTATATGTGAATGAGTGTGTATGAGTGTGTATTGTAGTGTGTGTGAGTGTGTGTGTGTAATGTGTGTGAGCGGGTGTGGTGTGAATGTGTGAGTGTGTATGAGTGTGTATGTGTACATGTGTGCATAGAGACAAGAGAATAGCCTCTATTATAGTTCCTCAGGCACTCTTTTGAGACAGGACCACTCAGCGACCAGCAACTGGCCCACTAGGGAAGGTTGACTGGCCAGAGAGCCTCGCAGACCCGCAGACGCACTCCAGCCCCCACCTCCCTGACGCTGGGATTCTGAGGCATACCACCACAGTCAGCTATGGTTTTAACTTGTCGTTGATTCCCTGTGAATTTCACATCATGCACCCCAGCCTCACTCATCTCCTCCTTCTTTTGTACCTGTCTGCCACCCTTGCAACCTCCTCCACAAAAGAAAACAAAAAATCAAAATAAAGAAATAAACTTTTAAAAAAAAATCTCACCATGGAAACTGCAGTGTGTCATGACGTGCCATGGCCTTTTGGCCAACCAGCATTACTTGCAATGTTCATTGCAGTGAGTCACTGGTCTGGTTTGAGGCCTCTGGCTCCTACTACACTATCAGTACTGGATCCTCACCAAGACTCCTCTAGGATATCCTGTTGTTGCCCTGTGTCTCGAAGATCCTGCAACTTTGGATCTGCAGGACAGGCCCTAGGTGAGGTAGATGTTGAGGTGGCCCTAGGTCTGGGCTAACTCAACTAACACAGTCAGCTTTGAATATAGATTCTAGGGATTGAGCTCTGGTCTTCATGCTTTCTAAGGCAGGCACTTTACCTCCTCCCATCCCCCACCCTCACCCATCTGACCTTTGTGTGGATTCTTATAAACTATGTAGTCAGGGTATTCAGTGTAATACAATCGTTGCTAGCATTGGTTAATGTGATTTCCAAACTATCCCAACTGTGTATCAAGGGAGAGTCCCCTCAGATTGGCTTTTGATAAAACATGTGTCAGATGAACTTGCAGACAGATCCAATGAGATCTCCCGGTGGAATGTGGGGTGCAAAGGAGATAGAACAAGTAGAAAGTCCTCGTATTTAGCAGGATGTAAATGAGGCCTGGCCACATACAGCTCTCTATAGATTCAGCTCTGCCAGATGTCCATGAGAAGTCTAACATTCTTTTGGATGGCTGGTGTCTTTTATATGTTTTACATGATGTCAATTAAATGCTATTTCCGCTATGGGGCCTCCTACCCTCCCACACACAACCAGGAGTATGGAGCCTGTAAGGCTGGGTGGAGAAATAACCCAGGGAGGTAGGCTGCTGCTTGCTGGTAGTGTGTGCCTGGGTCTTATGTTCCAAGGTGTTCACACCCAGTAGTCAGATAAACAAGGTTTCTGTCTTTAAAGCTGTCCAATTGACAAGCTATGAATGTATCAAAAGGGATATGCTGTTTTCTATTTGTCACTCTGCTGCGGCCAACATCACAGCTGTCTATGTGACAGTGGGCACTGTACCGATCCCTTCCCCTAACTGTCACCCTTTGGTTCCTAGGAGTGAATTGAGACTGCAGTGGAAAGTATAAACAGATGTTGAAATCAGAAGGGGCAAGGGCTGGGAAGATAGCTTATCTGGAAAAGATCTTGTGGCCCATGATCTTGAATCTTAAGAACCTGAGTTCTGTTCCCAGTTCAGGTAGAAGGCTTTTTGGCCAACCAGTCTTGCCTAATTTGTGAGCTCTAGGCCAAAGAGATACCTCGTCTCAAATAACAAGTTGGGCCAAGGTGATAGTTCTGGAAGAGCAGCATCCCAGAGGCTGACAGCTCCCTGCAGGTCACATGTGATAGCCGGTCACGTGTGATACACGTGAGCCACAAGCACACACAACTAGATGGGAAAGAACCATTAGAACCTGGAGAAAAGAGAGAGGTGGACTGTGCAAGGAGGGAGTTTAAAGACCTAATGTGTCCGGGCAGTGGTGGTGCACACTTTTAATTCCAACACTGGAGAGGCAGAGGCAGGCAGATTTCTGAGTTCGAGACCAGCCTAGCCTCCAGACAACCAGGTCTACACAGAGAAACTCTGTCTCGAAAAACAAAAACAACAAAACCCAAAAACTAATGTGAAAAGTATTTCCAGCTCTCCTGCTAGCTTGAAGTTTAACGCGTTGTGGGCAGTCACCCACAAACACAGTTCAGTTCACTACTCCGATGTTCCTCTGAATCCCCTGGAAAAGCAGGCTAGAAAAGAACCGATAGAACCCAGAGAAACAATTGGTCGAGGAACGAGGGGGAAAAAATCCTCAGTACCTACGATTAGGAAAGACAGTAGGACCTGGGGTATAGAGAGCACTGAAGTACTGCTGTCTGGGGGAAGGAGGCAGTCTGGCCTCACCTCTAGGTCTCCATGACTGGTTGGCAGCCTCCCTGCTTTGGTTTCCAAGGGCAGGACCAAGCGAACAACCCTCCCTGCAGTCCTCCAGCTGGTGACCAGAGGTTAAGCTAATATGTTTGTAGACGGTCATGGAGAGCTGGGTGCCAACAGCCCAGCTCAAAGGAATCCAAATAGATGCGCCTTGAAACAATTCTACCCTCCATTACCTCGCTGCCTAGAAGCCTAAAAGCAAAAGAAGTGAAGTGGGCAAGCCAGGCAGCTGAAATCTTAATAACCCACAGCCAGCCTGAGCACTGGGCCCCATACTCTAGGAGCAAGGGGATTGGGGCGGGGGCGGGGGGTGGGGATGGGTGGATGCTTGTGGTGCCTGGGGAGGTGGTGAAACTGTCACGTAGGGCAGGACTGGACTTAGGCGGCGTTCCAAGCTGGGTGAGTCACCCAGCAGGGTGGGAACAGGCCGGGGAGGGAGGAGAGGCGGGGCGGCCTCGTGCAGGGAGGATGGGGCGGGTATAAAAGCCCCACCCAGCCCATCCGGGCCGCTCGGCTTCTGGGGAGGCTCTGTGCGATAGGTGCCCGGCCCAGGTAAGCGGGGCGCGGCCAGTCCGCCCGCTATGGCCTCGGGGTTGCGGTGCTGAACGGGGAGCGGGCAGGTTCCGGCGATGGGGACCCCGGGAGGCACGGAGAGGGACCCATCCCACTGGGTGATCTGCGGGCCCTGCAACAGAGTTGCAAAGTGTCCCACCCGCGCGTGACAGTGCTCGTTGCATGCCACTCTCCTGAAGGTTCAGGGCGCAAAGGGGTAGGGGGAGGCTTGCTTCCTCTTGAGATTTCCTCGGAAGTGGGGAAACCCTTGTGGGGTGGGGAGCCTAGGGGGTGGCATTCCAGACCTGCTAGATGCCAGTAGGGAAACTGGGTGTGGCCGCTGGGAAGCCTCCGGCCCAGCAGTGAGAAGTCTGTGGACTTTCCCCCTTCGCCTTCCACACTGCGTTCTCTCACTCTGGATCGTAACTTCTGCAATTTCAGGTGAATTTCCTTGCAACTGAGTGACGTGCATTTGTGAAGTCGGAGCGGGGTACCTGGGGGAGGCCGTGGGGGACACCAGAACCTCAAGTCTTGAGTACTGAGTGTCCTTCTTTAACAATCTCAGTTCAGTCTTTGTCATGAACTCTAGGATTGTCTGCTAGGTCAGGGACCTCAGACTTCATTCCTTCTGGGCAGTTTGCGGCTTGCTTAGAAAGTATACAGAAGGAAGTGTCCCCTGGTGGTTGTAGGGAACGTTGCCTTGACCGTGGCTCATGCCACCATGAGTCAGTTGATAGGGTCTATGGAAAAGGGCGTGGTTCGTGGGCGGCAGGGTCTAAAGCTGGCCTGGAGGGCTGTGGTTCGAGAAGTTTATCTATGAAAGTGGTTTCCGAACTCTTGTTCTTAGCGCTACTCACACTGAGTTTCTGACAAGCAGTTCATTCAAAAATAACTAAGTAAAGCACACTGAAAACAGTGTCATACAAACGCAAAAACAAAGCCAACAAAATAACTGTTAACTTTAGACATAGCAGTAATCTCAACACTCACAAGATTGAGGCAGCAAGATCCCTTTTGAATCCAGCCTGATCGACATAGTAAGTGAGATCCCTGTCAAAAAAAAGAAAGAAAGAAAGAAAAGAAAAAGAAAAAGAAAAGAAAAGAAAGAAAGAAAAGAAAAGAGAGGAAAGAAAGGGAGGGAGGGAGGAAGGAAGGAAACAAAACACCACCAACCAAAACCAAAAACCCAAGAGCTGATGGTCAAGCTTATTGGTAGAGTACCATAGTAGGTCGAACTTCATTCCCAGAACTGAAAAGAGCTATTCATTTGTGTAGTAGTATGTCATATTTAACTCTAGCCCTTAAGAGCAACCATAAACTCTTGGAATCCACGGTCCTCAGCCTGAAACTCTCAGGGGTATAATTAGGTGGGTCTGCAACTTGGATTGGGGAAGCCACTCCCCTGCCCCACCCAACTAAGCTATAGATGGTGTTTGGAATCTCAAGCTAGCACTGGGAAAAAAATTATTTGCCTTGTATCTGAGTGCTGCCTAAAGGCAGGGGATTGGAATGCAAACTGGGATGGTGAGGGGTGATCTGTGGGTAGAATAAATCACAGATGTGGGCCTCAGTGTTTCCCCCTTAGTTTTAAAGATAGTCTTGATCAAATCATGTCGATTGGAAACCTTTCCCCTGTTTCTGTTTCCTGTGTTCCTTCCAAAAGTCTTGCAGCCTATGTCCCTTGACCTGTTAGGTTGCCTTTGGAGACTTGCAGTCCCACCCACTTCCTCCTCAGAGTGTGAAGCACTCAGCCAAAGTCTGTGGATCTGAGTTAGGAAACTTGGAGATGGCAGAGGAGTCCTCTTCCGCTCTCCAAAGCACCCAGCTGATCTTAAGTCCAAGGGTTTCTCCAGAAGCACCCGTCACCTCTGCTGCAGCCGGAGTAACCCAGTAGATGCATCTCTCTGTTGAGTGCTTCCTGTTCGGTGTGGTCGAGGTTCAGGAAGTTTGACTAACTAGCCAGGCAGCACTTGAGGGTTTGACGAAGCACTTGAACTGGTGCCTCAGTGTTTCACATCCTGTGTCTTTGAGCTATTAAAGTACTCTATTGATTGGCATTAGGCAGGCAGTCTTGGCCATTGGCTTCCTGGCTAATTTCTGATTTAAGTAGTTTTCCTGACAAGGCAGGCACTCTTCTAAATTGCTATTGATTTTTGAGGACCGTGGTTTCTCTCTGTGCCTTTGGGCCAAATTAATATGTGTGAGCGTTTATGGGAATTTCTGCTCTGATTCTTGGCTTGTATAGGGAACCTGTGTCATCAAGCAAAGGTGGTTGTGTCACAGAAGGAATAGCAGGCACCACGGGCTGCTTTAAACATCCATTCGTTTTACAAACTATCTTGTATCCACTGCGTCCTAATCACAGTTAATGTACTGAGAGTACAGCAGTGGAGTGGACACATATACACAGGAGTATGCACACAATGTGCACGTGCACACACTCACACAAACACGCTCACACATCCTTACTTTTTAGATTTTGAACCTATTGGGAGGGGGAGAGAAACGATAAGTGAATTGGTTGGGTAGATAGCAATTTGATTTGACATTTTATGTTTTCCTCAAATTAATATTCACTCCCAGACCTAGCTGGATCTCCTTTCCTGGCTTCTACCCAGTTTAATAGAATTGGGCTTGGAGCTGAGCTTATCTCAAAGAAGTGGATAGAGTTCCTGGATTTACCCTATCCTTTGGAATCAACTGTGAGACTTGAGTAGAAATTGGATGTTCTCTTTTTCTGCACCTACAAATAATTCCCCAGGCCACACCCTTCTCTAGCTGTGGACCACAAGAGAGGAAATTCCAGGCTTAACAGAAATTCTTTCCACCCATTCACAGTCTGGCGAAGTTTCCCTTTTGTTACCAGAGGCAGTGCCCATCCCTGTCGTTGAGGGGACTTGTGATTCTGGGTGGGTCCACTGATATGATCTCCAGATGTTCCCATTAGGGTGCACACTGAAGTTTTTAAGTGATCTGAGCTCAGATCTTCTTAGGGTACCCATCTGCAGAACTGGAGCAGTCTAGTTCTAATCCCAGACTTGATGTGGACACTCTGACCACTGGAATTACATGGAACCATTTGTGTGTGCCCTTTGTCTCCTGGCCACACCCAGAGGACCCTCACAGCTCAGAGGAGTCACAAGGCCATATGGATCTCCCACCTCCTTTCTGCTACCTCTTTGTCACCTGGCTCTCTGCTTGCTCCTGTGGATGCCATGGTTCCCATGCTGTCCTGAGGCAGGGCTAGGGTCATCTCATCCAGATACTGTGGAGATGGGGCTCAGTACAAGCCATGCTGATCACCAATGCAAAGAGGCTGCCTTGAGATGAACTGCCAGGACGCATGAAGATGCTCCGAGGCTGGGGATGGAGGCTCTCAGGTCTGGATGGGTGGAATTAGGCCTGGATTTTAAGCATGCAGTCTTAGGTAGAGAAAAGAAATTGAAAACGGAGACTATTTTGGAAAAGATAAAGTAGACCTTAAACAGGAAGACCCAGTCTGTGAACCACCTACTATATGCCAGGTACTATCAGAACTCTGATCAAGATGGAGGGCTAGTACTGAGCCTGCTGAGAGGAGAGTTAGTAACCTAGCCTGCTTTATGTGGAGGGGGCATGTGCATGTGTGCATGTGTATACCTGTGCTAAGATTGTATGGAAAGACTGATAGTGTTGCTCAGTGTCAGGCAGTGTACTTGCCTGACAAGCACAAGTCCTGGATTCCATCCCCAGCACCACAGTAAACTGGGAGGCAGGAGGTTCGAGATCATCCTCAGCTACATAATGAGTTTGAGGCTAGCCTGTGCTACAAAAGAGACCTTGTCTAAAGAGAGAGAAGGAGAGGCAGAGGGAGAGAAGAAACCACAGACTTAAAGAGATGGAGGGAGGTTCAGGGTGTGGTGGATTATCTTGAAGTTGGACTTTTCTCTGGCAGCTGAGCCCTGGTGGAAGCTTAATGTGTGGGCCATAAGACACTGAGATTGAATTATAGATGCTTGGGCTTCGTTTCCCAAGCCTGAATGTGTTTCTTTCCACCCACCCCAGCTCTGTCAGCTCCCAAGGCAACGCGGCAGTGTGTGTAGCTAGCAAACAAACATTGATTCAGATCAGACAGCCAGAGGGACATCGAGTGCTGGTGAGGCCTCTTCTGAGTCTACTCAAGGCCATGGGCAGAATTCCAGGAAGCCTGAGGCTTAGCTTGGCCCTGTGACTCAAGCATTAATCAGAACCATAAAACTAAGGGAGGAAGTATGTGTCTTCAAGAAGGTTCTGTTAACCTGAGATGATTTAACGGGGCGAAGGGTGGGGCACTGTGGGAACTCCCTCTCCAATCATTCGAGAGCTTTTTGTTGTTTAAAAGCCCAGTGTGGTTAGTACACTTCGGTGTCCAGGACCTACAGTAAGGGCTGTGGTGGGGAAACCCAGCCCTCCACATTCCCACCCCCACACATTTCGACTTTAAATTCCCCATTTGAGGTCATTCCATTCCCTGATTGATTCATCGTGGAGGTTACTAGGCATCTGTTTTGGGGTAACCCAGCAACACTGTCTTTTTAACTACTCTCCAAGTGGGTGTGTCTCTGAAACTGCCAGGTTGGCTTCTCTACAAACCAGCTCCATCAAGCTCTTGGGGTTTTGGTTTGTTTTTTTATTTTTTTTCAAATTAATATCTGGGCTTCCTGGACCTAGCACTTTTTAACTCAGTGAATCTTACTTTTACTGTTTCCAGTGTTGCCTGTGAGGTTCTTTCTCTCTGTCTTTTTGAAAACGTCTGTTTGGCTTTCCTTTTGCAGGAGAGAGGTTAAAAAGAACGTCATTTGTACCTTTTGGTCATTGTTGTAACTATAGTTTTTTGATAAGATATGGTTATGTAATAAGATCTAGATATTAGTTTGTTTTTTTTTTTTAAAGACAAACCTATAAATTATTTGTAAAACAGATTGTTACATACAAATGACTGACTGGCCTTGTAACAGCTCCACAGATTGTGTTACTGCCAAGGTTGCCCCCTGAGAGCCTTGAGCCATCAGGTTAAGTCTCATTTATTACTATTTCAGGGCCACAGGAGACACTCTGTTCCTTCATTTCAGGAGGAGCTGAGGCAGGCCTATTTTCCCACTAGTAGGGGTTGGGCAGAGCCACTTCAGATTGGCTGGAGGGGTGTGTAGCTTTCAGTCTGCCAGAACTTGGCTGGTTTTTTTCTTAAACAAAAACACCCGCCTGAGAAAGGGCCCTTTTCACAGTGTAGCCAGGTCTCAGCCTGCTTAGCTTAGTGTTCTCATCAACAGATGGCTCACCAGATAGCTCTTTCTGGTATGCAGGTTGAAACTAGTTGGTCAGCTGGGTGAGGTTGAAGTGCTGGGAAGAGATGCAGTTCTGGGGAGCAGACTGCCAGAAGGGGAGGGTAGCTTGTCTGCAACTAAGGCACCCTGAGTTTTACATTTTGCAGGAGCTAGGAGTTATTTCAAGGAGGGTCCTCTCATGTGGAATGTCGACTTTTTTTTCTTTCTTTCTTTCTTTTAGATAGGATTTCATGTAGCTCAGGTTAGCCTCAAACTCAGTATGTAGCCAAGGATGAACTTCCCACCTCCCAGCTCCACCTGCTAACGGCTGAGATTATAGGTGTGGATCTTCACATCTAGATTTTGTAGATCTCTTTAAATCTCATATTTTGGTGAATGGGTAAATAATAATTGGTACTGGGTCTAGTCAGTTTGGCCCTTCCACCTTCCACCGTTCTGTTAACTAAACTTAACTTTGCGCCATTCATTCGGTTCCTTGGGTTTGGGGTCACCACAAGGACATGGCTTCCTAACACACCCTCCCCTTGTTTTCCTGAGATACGATATATATGCTGATCAGTATGTATTCCTCCACAGGGTCCTACTCTCTCCATCCCCAATGATGATATGGTCCTCTGGCTAGTGACTCACCCCTCTCAGCCGACACATAGAGGCCTCACCATTAGGCCCTCTAGTTCCTAGGTCTTTGTGGTGTTAAAGCTCCATTGAAGAGCCACTGGGGTCTAAAGGGCAAAGGCAGAGGACTCAAAGGTCCCTGCTCTTCTTCCGATCATGGCTAGTCTCTTAAGTGTCTCTCATACAAGTGGTTTATTCCTTACTTTTCTGGTTCCTGTGACCAAATACCTAACTAACTACAAGCATCTTGAAGGGGGAGGGGTTTGTTTCAGCTTACAACTGGGAAGGCGTAGGGGCAGGGACTTGAGGAAGCAGCTGGTCACATTGCTCATACAAGCTGTACAAGCCGAAAGCAGAGAAAGATGAATGCTGATTCTCAGGGTATTGTCTTTGGGGTTTTTGTTTGTTGTTTTGTGTGTAATCTATGACAGAAGCTCACCACATAGTACCATTCCCATTTAAGATGACCCTACATAGGAAATCCCTCACAGAAACATCCAGAGGTGTGTTTCCATGGTAGATGTAAATCTACTAAAGTTCAACAGCGAACATTTTCCACGACAGGTGGGAAGCTGAGGTTGAGAGTTCTTCATCTCTTCAGTGCGGTGTCAGTGCGTGTTTATCCTGAGTTTGTGGGTGACCTGACCATTACCAGGGTCTAGAAACTTCACTGGCACTGCAAAGGCCTCCGCTGACCCCGGGAATTGCAACACACTGACGCATTCTCAATAATCAAACTAAAGTTTTAGCAATCATAGTGAGAAGCAAAGCCCACTGTTTCTTCTAGCCAGTTCCCTATTCTGAGAAACTGCACAGCATGGGGATGAAGTGAAGGAGCAAAGGCTTTATTTTATGTCTAAGCTAAAATAGGGTTGCCATTAAACTTGCATGAGATAGGAAATATTTATAGGTATAAGCACTTACATATTGCTTGTCAACCTCCTTGACTTTGGGGTTATTATGATATTTTTGATTCTTTGGTGCAGAATGGTTGTGATGTAAATGTGACATATTAAGAACTCCTCTTAAGGTCATGTTTAGGGGCTGGAGTGGTGGCTAATTGTAAAGAGTGCTTGCTACGCAATGAAGACCAAGCTTCAAATCTCAGTGCAAAGGGGCTCTCATTTAGACGGACTAGTGAGCCATCTTACTCCAGAGATCTCCTGTCTCTACCTCTGGAACACTGGTATCACAGGTGGACTGTCATATCCACCAGACTTTTAGGGATCTGAACTCTGGTCGTCACACCTGTGTGGTCAGCCCTTTATCCACTGAGCATCTCTCCAGCTCCATGACACCCCATTGTAAGGGGGAGGGGACAGGGGTGGGAATGACAGGAGCCAGAGAGAAAGTAAGCCAATTTGCTACAGACAAAGCCAAGGCAAGCAACACTTTTTGAGTACTAAATCTTTTTCCGGGAAATAGATAGAGGGAGGTGTGGCTGGCTCCTGATGCTGATCTCAAGAAGACTGTGCTCTGCGGGAGTTAGAGGAAGCACTAGCCTTGATTTCTAACTCTCTGACAAGATCAGATGGGGAGATTGAGTTAGTAGCAGCAGGGAGGAGCAGCTTGATGAAAGAACAGAGAATTATAAATGCTGACACAGAGGGCAAGGTTTGTGGGGCTTCCAAAAATCCCCCTTCTTTGTCCTCTCAAGGTGTCCGGGGCTATGGGAGAAGAATTAACAGGAACGGAGAGTGTAAAGTAGTACATCAGATTGTCTTTGATCTGCAGGGAACTTGGGGGAGGGTTCCATGAGGGCAGCTGTCCAAGGAGCAGCACTCAGAGCTGGGCAGACATCTTACAAGAACAATTCAGTAAATACTTGCTGTTCTTCGTAGCTGAAAACGCCTGTACTACAGAGCTGGGGGAGGAGTCTCATTTATGCAAGGGGTGGTCTGCTAAGGCAGGTGTTGATTTGTCTGGATTGGCTCCGGAAAAGGCTTTGTGGGCCGAGATTGGATTGTGACTTTCTGGAATTCTTTTAGACCAGCACAAATATGCAGAGTGCTAGTTTCAGTTTATTCTGACATAGACATAGAATTTGAGCTGCATATACGATTTTCTAGTAGTCACATTAAACAACAACAACAGAAAAAAAAAGGTTCAGTGAGATGGCTTTGCAAGGAAAACACACTTGCCACCAAGCCTGAGGACCTGAGTCCAGTGCTTGCTCACAACCCACGTGATGGAGGGATAGAAGCAAGGACAAGTTGCCCTCTGACCTCTACGTGTATGCCGTGGCATGCATCTGTGCACACACATAAGTGAAAACATTGATAATGGTAGTAGTACTATGAGAGAGCTTAGAGGTTGAAGGCCCTTGTTTTTCTTGTTGAGGATTTGAGTTCGGTTCCCAGCAGTGGATCACCGGCACCTGAACCCCAGCCCCAGGGAAGACATCGACCTCTTCTGGCCTCTGTAAGCACCTGCACTTCAAATGCGTGTCATTGACAAGTGTGTATACACCCCTCCCATCACACACACACACAAACACTGCTCCAACTGTATCTCTCCCCTGACCTTGGCAACCATGTATCATCTCACGGTCTCCATAGAGCCGCCTCTTCTAGAATACCCTGTATCTGGAATCAGCCATGTGCAGCTTTTCAGAGCAGTTCCCATCACTCTGTAATGTGCATTTAAAGTTCCTCTGTGTTTTCTGAGATTGAAAACTT
The DNA here is from genome assembly GCA_019843965.1 of Rhynchomys soricoides. Taxonomy (NCBI): domain Eukaryota; kingdom Metazoa; phylum Chordata; class Mammalia; order Rodentia; family Muridae; genus Rhynchomys; species Rhynchomys soricoides. The sequence continues at coordinate 7,315,668 of JADRCH010000036.1, read as the reverse complement.
TTTAGCACTAAATAATATTCCTGTTTTGGGGGAGTGGATGCACCAGTTTACTGATAAAGCAAGATTTTGACACAATAAGGAAGCTGAGGGAGTGAAGGTAATTTAAAGGTCTTTGAGCTTCCTTTATGTCAGGTTTAAAAGGTTTCAGAGGGAAGGAGAGAGAAGGAGAGGGAGAGGGAGGGAGGGAGGAAGGGAAGGAGGGAGGGAGGGAGGGAGGGAGGGAGGGAGGGAGAGAGAGAGAGAGAGAGAGAGAGAGAGAGAGAGAGAGAAAGTCTTGCAAAAAGTACATCTTGACCACAAATAAAGGTAATTCTTCTCTCTCCAGCCTCCCACCTCATACAGCCTAGAATCCACTTGGTTCAGAACGCCCCTGTAATTTGGCAAGTGGCTAGGTCATGTATTGTCTTCAAGGCAGTTTTAAGAAAACATTTAGGCAAAGCAAGCTCCCTGGACAGAATAGAGAGCTTAATTGTACCAAGACAACTACTGGTGCAAACACTGTTGGCAGCCTTTAGGGGAGGTGGCTGTTTCTTTTTGGAGGTGATTATGCAGAATGACCCGTCTTGTCTCAGTAGTAATCAGTCTTGGTGGTGGGGGCTGGGCACATGGGGCTATCAGTCCCAAGAACTTTCTCCACAAATAGGGAAAGGACTTTCATCAGTACGGCAGTCCTGACTGATAAAATGTATTCAGTGGATGGTAATGACCTTGTAATTGCTCTAAATCTCAAATGCAAGATCAGCCCTCAATGATATGTATTCATATCAGAAAGTTTGTCTATTTGCATTTTAAGAATAGTTTAATAACCTCTTTTCCATGTGTATACATGCATGTGCATATGTATGTGCCTGGGTGCAATTGCCTGTGGAGGCCAGAGATCACCATCAGGAGTTATTTCTCCTCAGGCAGTATCTACCTTGCCTTTTGAGGCAAAAACTCTCATTGGCTTGAGCCTTGCCGATTAGGTTGGGCTGGCCGGCCGTGGGGCCCCAGAGATCCACCCATATCCGAATGGATGAATCATCTTCGAGATTCCCAGACTTTTTCATATGGGTTCTGGGGATCAAACCGAGGTCTTGTGCCTAGTAGGTGAGTGTGATATGGACGAACCCATGGACCAGCCCCTGAATCTTCTGAGTATCACCAGAAGAGATGGCTCCAGGGCAAATATTAAAAGGTTCCGTTCGGGATCATGCCAATGTGGAGCCGCTGTTGAGCCCAGTTCTTGCTTTTCTTACAATGTGAAGTCACTTGTGAGTGACACACAAGTCATGGCAGTTTTGATATGCTTACCACTTTTGATGGAAGAACATGTTCTCTGTTTGAACAAGTGGTGTTTGCTACAGAAAGCTTTCAGGTTTTGCATTCCCAGACCAGAATTTGCCAGGTCCTGTTTAACCAGAGCAAGAGACAGACTAGCTTAGTAATCCATCCCCAACCTAAGGCACCCACCCGTCTCTAAGCTTTAATTTTCTCAATGGTAAGATAGAGAATTGCCTGCTTAAAAATAATACTTGCTTTAATAGCCTCAGATGCAATGGTCCAAGGAGACATTAGTGTGATGAATTGCTGGGCTTCAGGGGAAAGACTTTTATAAAGACTTTGTGTTATTTTTTTTTTTTTTTTTTTTTAGCTTTTCTTCAAGATGTCTACTGTCCACGAAATCCTTTGCAAGCTCAGCTTGGAGGGTGATGTGAGTATCTAATCTCTCACTCTGTGTGATTTTGCAAATTGGACATCTGTTGAACTGTGTTGCAATCTTGCTGTATACAGAAAGAAAATGGGGCCATAATTCAGTCATTATTAGGTGTCTCCCCAGCGCCTGGGTTCCTCATTGCTTTAACTGTTCCTAGCAGTTTAATATGAAATAAATGTCATGGTGCTAAAACCTTTTTGGCATCGAATGAGACTTGGACAGCATCTTTGAAAGGAAATGGCTGGAACTGTGTTTTGTTGGACTTACTGCATTTGTTTTGATGACATGCTAGGTCCCTCCCCCCACCCCTCCGAGACGGTTTCTCTGTGTAGCCCTCGATGTCCTGGAACTCACTCTGTAGACCAGGCTGGCCTCAAACTCTGAAATCCGCCTGCCTCTGCCTCCCAAGTGCTGGGATTAAAGGCGTGCGCCACCACTGCCCAGCAACATGTTAGTTTTTAATGTCAACCCTTGAGGTTTTATTTATCATAAGCTTCCCCCATGTCAAAAAACAATCCCCATGCCTTTTTTTCCGAATATCTGGAATATTCTTCTAAGCAAATGGCGTACTATCATCATCATCATCATCATCATCATCATCATCATCATCATCATCCCACTGAGTTCAGTCAGTGCTGCCCATACATGCATGGGTCTTTGTCTACTGGACTATGGAAGCTACCATGGTCATATCCCCCAAAAAAAGCAACTCTCTCTCAAAGCAACCATCAACTATGATAGTTCCTCTGTTAGAGCTGGGCCTCAGAAGCCTCAGCTTTTCTGTTTTTAATCTAGCACCTGGGAAATATTTTCTCCAAAATAAACCAGAATGTATATATTTTAAATAATTGAATTATGTCATTAATCATAGGGCTTTGTTGTTTGATCTTGTTTTTCTTTTGTCTATCTGGGAGCTCAGAATTAAAATTTGTCCTTTAAAGAGCCACTCATAAGACAAGTGACAACTTGGGTTGTGTGTACAAGATCCTCTGTATTGTCTGAGGTACCTGCTCTCATAATGTGCAAATGAACAGGCTTGTTCGAACACAGACTATGTGGGATATTCAAGCCTCTACTGTTCCCTCATTTAAATCTTCCTCTTCTTGGAACTTGGCCTGCTGTTAAGGGCCTAGACAAGTCTTACTGTTACGTAATTTGTTTCTCCAATGGATTTTATCTAATGCCTTCGATAATGAGATTGTCCTTGGTATCAAGTTTCACGAGAGGTGGCTGTGGCTGTGGCTGTGGCTGTGGCTGTGGCTGTGGCTGTGGC